>ML779211.1:1239947-1261433 GCA_009831015.1 Picea engelmannii | reverse complement strand
GAGGAGGAGGTGTATATTGAGCAACCATTGGGCTTTGAGGTGCATGGGAGAGAGTCTCATGTGTGTAGACTGAAGAAGGCATTGTATGGGCTGAAACAAGCTCCTAGAGCTTGGTATTCGAGGATAGATGCCTATTTGCAGCAATTGGGTTTTGAGAAGAGTGAGGCAGATCCCAACCTATACTTCATTGTGGTTGGAGAGGATCCTCTCATTCTTCTGCTATAAGTGGATGATCTTTTCATTACAGGGGCAGAGAGACTCATCAGCAGCTGCAAGGAGAGCCTTGCTTCAGAGTTCGAGATGACTGATATCGGACTGATGCATTACTTTTTGGGATTGGAGGTTTGGCAGGAGCCTGGACACATCTTCCTGGGACAAGGGAAGTATGTGTATGACATTCTGAGCAGATTTCAGATGGGAGATAGCAGGCCCATGACCACTCTCATGATTACCAACTGGAAGAAGCTTCATGCTTCTGAGTCACAGTTGGTGGATTCCTCTTTGTATCGTCAGTTGATCGGGTCATTGATGTATTTGGTCAATACCAGGCCAGATATTTGTTTTGCTGTCAACACTCTCAGTCAGTTCATGGTGGAGCCCAGGAGAGTGCACTGGGTGGCAGCAAAACATGTGCTCAGGTATCTTTGTGGTACGGTAGATTATGGTTTGGACTATCATAGAGGAGATGGAGTTCATTTGGTTGGCTATATAGACTCAGATTGGGCTGGATGTGTCAGTGACAGGAAAAGCACTTCAGGGTGCTGCTTCGGATTGGGATCAACAATTGTGTCTTGGTTCAGTCGGAAGTAGAAGTCAGTGGCTTTGAGTTTGGCAGAGGCTGAGTATATGGCAGCTAGTCAGGCCAGTTGTGAGGCTCTTTGGCTTCGCAAGATGCTGGTGGGATTGTTCAGTGTGCAGTTGAGGCCTACCGTGATTTACTGTGATAATCAGAGTTGCATTAAACTCTCGGAGAATCTAGTTTTTCATGATCGGTCTAAGCATATCGAGATTCGTTATCACTTCATCCGTGATTATGTTCAGAGAGGAGTTGTGGAGCTACAGTACATTATCTACAGAGGAGCAGGTTGCAGACATACTCACGAAGGCATTGGGCAGAGGCAAGTTTGTATTTTTCAGGGACAAGCTTGGAGTGGTGAGTAACACTTTCCTCGGTATGAGGGAGTGTTAAATTTTTTTAATTAAATTAAGTACCAAGGCAAGTGTTTCTCTTCCCTAGGCGCCTAAGGGGGAGAAAGTGCCTAATGTGGGTCCTAGTCATTTAATTTGTGAGATGCAAATTAAAAGGTGACTTTATGACTAAAGTGAGGGTGAGTGAAGAGACATCAAATCTCAGCCACTCATCTAATCTAATCTCAACCGTTAGATTAGAAAACCCCTCACCTTCCCTCATGAGGTCGATTAGGGCAAGGGGGCACACCCATTGTTGGGTTGTTCATTCATTCTTGTTGAGAGAGCAAGAGAGAGAAAGAGAGAGAGGTCGAGCTGAAGAAGAGGCAACATTTGTAGAGATGGGCATGCATCCCAAGGCAACAAACGAGCACGAATTTCAAGGCATGGTACAACATTGAATGTAGACTGTACGGTACGGATTTCTAGAGGCCGTACAACCATTTTTCATGCACAAAAATCGAAGGAGATAGCAGAAATATTTCTGAGAAGTTTGGTAGGCATCCCAAGGCTGCCATACAGTCATTTATTGGCACAAAAATCGAGGTATCTGCTGTCATAAATTTCTGGGTGGATTTCCATACAGTTCGTGCAGTTTTGGCACAAATTTCGAGGGCCGTACAACACGGTTTTCGAGGAGTTGTTCCTGTTGCATATTCCGTACAGTCTTAGCAGAAATTTGGCATGAAAATCGAGATAGTCCGTACAACATTAATTGCTGGGACAACCGTACGGTTGTACGGATTTCTGGCACAGAAATCAAGGAGCATTTTCCAGAACTGTTCAGAAGGATTTTGCGAATGAAAGTCTGAGATAAGTTTTTGTAATTTCTGAAGATGAATATGCTGTAGAAGAAATTTCTCTGAAGCTCATAAATAATAAAAAGCCCTCTCTCATTGGTTTTCCCCTAGTGGGTTTTTCCAGGGTCGATGTTAGACCAAAATTTCTGAGTCTATAATTTTCCGAGTTTTGCATACTGCTGATATTTTATTTCTGCACTTAAAACGACGTTCAGAATCCTCATGTTTCAGTTCTGAAGTTTATTTTCTGCTAAGTTTTTATATGCTGATGTAAAACTGGGTTTGGGCATTTAACATTGGCTGAAAAATCAGCGAGACTGAAATTGGGTTGGGGTCTGAAAAATTAACATGAATTGCCCTTTTGAAATTTCCCAATTGACTCCGTAGCCCAAGTAGGTAAGGCATTGGTCTCCCTTTCACTCATCACCCCAAACCCATTTCATTTTATTCATCATTTCCATTTTACGTTGTTACTAGATTCTCTTAACTCCTACTTCTACTACATAAAGTGAGCCTAGTCCCTTAGGGATACCCCCCTTGGCTAGGAACCTTTCCTAAGTCTAAATTGAGAGGAGAGTTGGTGAGGCAACAATGGCCAACCTCTTGAGTTCCACAAGACTAGCATCCATCTTTTGGATTTTAAGCCGAAGGTGCTAGTTTGTGTGGTAACAGGCTCAATCTGACTCAAGTAGGCTCAGTCCCCAATCTCTGAATCATACAAAACTATGTGTCTGATGATGGAGTCCATAAGATCCGGTTTGGAGGAGATGTCTTGAAAATGGTGTTGGAAACATTGTCTCTTAATAAAAGCAAGGGATCCATACCCCTTATTCAATTGAGGTTGAAAACCCTACCTCAACCCAAATCTAGGCCTTGAAAACTAAACTCCCATATATGTGTATGTCATGATAACCTCAACCTCCTTCCCCTTGAAGAAAAAGTGGAAATTTGAAAGGGACTTCTTCCAGCAGTTGAAGATCATCACCTTGGTTTTCCCAAGGTTGATAGTCAACTCCTGAAGGTTGCAAAAAATCATGAGCATCTAGTGGTCTCTAAAGACCCTTAGGTGTGGAGGCTAAGAGAGCTACATTGTCGACAAACAGGAGTATGGAGATCTCGGCATGGCGGAATAGACAATCGTCGCATGGCTTGATGTGCTCATGCAAGAAGGCCACCAACTCATTTATGTAGATTCCAAATAAAGTGGGTGAGAGGGGGCAACACTACTTCACCTCAATGGTGTTCTTGGTGAAGTCTAATAATCCATGTGTTATATGAAGGCAACCACAGATTGCCTCAGAGTCACATAATAGAAACTATGAGAATCTCTAAGATACCAATGTCTCTGAGCCTTTGGAACAAGGATTCCTGCAAAATTGAGTCAAATTCTTTTCAAAATTCCACAAACAACAAAAGGATTTCAAAGAGCGGTGTCTCGCCTTTTAAATAAGGGCTCACAAAGTGAGGATATGATCCATCGTCTGATAACTTGGCTGGAAACTTGCCTACGCCCTACCTTGAAGGTTCTTCCTCTCGAGCTTCTCAAATAACTGCAAATGAAGGGAGGTGGTTGATCTGTAATCGATGGACTTATATCCCACTTGCTTCACCAACACGGACCCTATGCCGAATTATATTTCTTGTCTCTATCTTGGTTTTGTCTTTGAGTTTGGCTTTAGGGCTTAATACAATTCTTAGTGCAACTACTCTTTGGTTTTTGGGTTGATTAATTGGTTCGTTCTTTCTGTTTGTAAAATGAGTAATGACAACATATTAAGATGCACTAGTATCCTACACAAGACGATAATCTAATTGCCCAAAAAGGCATTCTTTTGCCTTTGATATCAACCATTTCATGAGAAACCCTAGAGTCCAAACGATTCATTTTTTTTCTACACATGAGCCAGTCAAGCAAATAACTCAGCTAGCAATTAAAATCCTTTAATGAATGAAAGATCCTACAACAAGCCCACACTCAAATTGCATTAATATTTTCCTGACCGGAGGCATTACTAGACCGACTCACATAGGATTCAACGTCAAATTCTGTCATGAAATGTGTGGGATAGAGATATGTACTAGCGATTTTAGTGGACGCTTAGGGAAAAGTCTATTCTTGGTGGTAACCTTCGTTCTTTTGGTCATGGGATCATTGGATTCTTTGAGTAGACTCTTTCTTTGTTGATGTTGACGTTATGGTTCCAAACAATGGTCCATTCAAAAACAGTTTCAAACTTGGAGTAGATCTATATGCCAAGGTCATTTTATTTCAAAACCAATGCTATACCTTTTTTTGTTCTGATGTGCTATCACCACTTTATACTTATGACAACCACACCATTAAAAATACAGAATCAAAAATATGACATCAAAATAGAGTAATCTTATTTATTTAGTCCTGTGCATACAAGGATTTCGAAATTCGCCCAACTTGGATTTGCATGGACTGTACCACTTGTATGGGTCCGTATGCTCACTGGTAGCACTTAGGAAAACATACAACAAAACTGTGGCAACAATACTGCCTGATTCTTGCTTGATTTCTCCCAAAATACTAATAAACACAGTGTACATACTAATGTTGCCAGAGCACGGAGCGAAGCGGGAGCGTTTTTAGGAAGCAGAGCGTCGGGAGCGTCATTTTCAAAAAATCCTCGGGAGCGAAGCGTCCCAGAAGCGTCTATTATATACATAAATTTTTATATATATTGCGTTTATATTAAAAAAACATGCAGAAAGACAAATTAGTTGCAAAATGTATGAAAACATCCATATTTGTACATTGTAACATTAAAATGGCATCCATAGTACTAAGTAGTAGTACATCAATGATTAATCATTTGAGCATCAACCATCTAGAATTTAGCAATTACAAACTTACAAACCAACATACAAATTTTTAAGCCATATAATAGAAAGTAGACCATTAAGTTATGGAATGAAATCAGTCATCTAGCAACTATCAACAATAACATGAGTCATGACCAAATAGTTATGATCACAAAATAGGCCATCTGCATTGAATTTTGAAGATCGAAAGGTCCAAAACAATAAAGTTTAAACTGTGCTAGACTCTAGAGTCTAGTTGCTAAATGCTATGAATCTATCATCTATAGACTGACATGTAAAGTAATGAAGCACCCCATGGAGTTTCCTGTCACTAAACCATTTTGTAACTCTCCAAGTCACATTGTTTTGCAACATCTTTGGAGTACAGGATTGGTTTCTTGGGCTAATTGTGCTAATCAATTTAAGGTAATTCACACTTCCACTCTAATCTATAAGGACTTAGCTTAATTGACTTTAGGGTTTCCCTCTAGGCTAGGGTAGTTTCCTAAGTCCTTAGTCTGAAGTCATAGAAACAGAGCCAGTGTAATATCCATAGAGAGCAACTCTATAACATACCATGAGAGCAACTCTATAACATCAATTAGTATAGATTTTTAGCACAGTCCACAGTGTTCAATTACCAGATTTAAGTCATAGAATCAGAGCCAAGGTAAAGTTCCACAAATGTTGTTAAAGAAATAGAAGAATAGAGCAATAGGCCATCAAGATTCATTGGGAAGCGCCCATTTTGCACCCCGGAGCGAGCTTCCGGAGAAGCTTCCATGGAGGATTCGCTTGGAGCGGGCTTCCGAGGGTGGAAAGGGGGGGGGGAGCTTCCTGTAACACTGGTACATACTATACTCAAACCTGGGCAAGGGTTCCTTTCTCGACTGGGTGAAGGTACAGTTCGTATGATATCCTTACAACCCGTACGGATTCATCTTCCTGAAGGTTGTTTGCTGCTTCTGCTTAACTATGGTCCTGTGTAATGATCCCAAGCCAATTTTTTGCTTGAAACCACTAACTACCACTGTTGTGTTGTTGATTATCTGTTGTGTAGGTTGCTACTGATGTTTTCGGCCTTAGGGTTTGTTCCAGTTATTTAAATGGTTTTCATACAAGATCTACTCAACACATGCAATATCACAAGAATACTCAGATATGGAAAACACAAGCAAAGATCTGACCTTTATTATGAAAGCATGAACCAGATACAATATAGAGAGCAGATCTGGAATAATCCTCAGATGTCTCCAATAGATAATAGATATGAGCTGCTACAAAATGCTCCCGCTAATACATGGTTGCCTCCAAAGGTTGGATAAGGAAAGAAGACCAATACAAAATAGATCTGAGCCGTATGAATGGCAAACTCTCCAAGCTGAAGGATGCCACGCTCTAGTAGAAGGCTGAAACCCTCAATAAATCGGCTTTGATGAAGGAAGACTCCAAATGAGCCCAAACTCTGCCAACTGATAGATCAGGGTGATAAGATCCCCCTCCTGATGTCTCAGGCTGAAATGCTAAGGCTAACCCCTCCAAAAGCTGAATCCTCTGATGAAACTGCACCCTCCTGGATGCCTGGAACCCTAGATAACTCGGCCCTGATGAAGTAGGCCTCTAAATGCTCTGAAACTCTCCAAGAATATAGATCGGGCTATGGAAACCCCGTAGGAGAAGTTTCAGATCCAGATTCTAGGTAGAGCTCCCTGGATTTGAGAAATACTGAATCATAGGACGTCTTCCTTGCCTCAAGGCCGTCCCAATCTGTAGCTGAAGATCTGATGGTGATAACTCTTCAAGAAAACCCCCAAATTGATAGTTGAGACCCTGCAAGTAAATCCCAAGTGCCGGAATACCCCCAAGCTCTCCTGATTGGTTGGATCGATCTCTTCTTCAAATGATGGTGCGCCCCTGCTGGAAATTCCTGAATAGTACGGCCCTGCTTGCTTCCTGAATAGATAGGTGGATCTGTGATGAGTGTAGAATGGTGTGGGTGGAGTATTTCGTCCCCGAGACCAAGCTTGGAGCAAGGTGAGTGGGTCTTTCACCACTGAGTTGCTCACAAGGGTTTGTGACAGCAAAACCCTCAAACTGTATGCTCAAGAGCAATAACAAACAATTACCAAAATCCAGAATACTCAAGAATTGCGCCCTAGCCTTCTCTTTATACTTTTTCTTCTATTTTCCAGTTGAGTTACTTAACTCCTAGAGTTAACCTTAACTCCAACTCCAACTCGTCTATTTCTTTGTTGAGTTATCTTTAACTTCTTTTTTACCTTTTTATCAAGTCAACTTAAGAATATAACCTTAGTTTAGTTGACCTTTCCCCTCAGTGTGAGACTATGGCCTAGTGGGGAGACCTAGAACACTAAGTCTTCCAAACCTCTTCCTCAAGAGGTGGGGGACATTACAGTCTCCCCTGCTTGAAATTGCTTGTCCTCAAGCAATTCCAAACCTGTCTCCCATACCATCTGTTCATTCTCCCACGTGGCATCCTCAATGGGTAAGTCTTTCCATCTGATTAAATACTCCTTAATGCTTCTCTTCCGAAGCTTTTTTTCTCGAACCTCCAGTATCTCTTCCGGAATCAACACAAGCTGCCCTTCTTCGTCCATGGGAGGTAGTATCTCAATGGGAATGATGTGTTGGCCGATGGCTTTCTTTAGGCAGGATACATGGAAGACGTTGTGTATTCGGCTGCCCTGTGGAAGCTCTAACTCATAAGCTACGACCCCTATTCTTCTGCTGATCCTGTAGGGCCCGAAGAAGCGCGACTGTAGCTTTTCTGCTCCGCTTCTTTTAATAGAAGCCTGCCGGTAGGGTTGGAGCCTTAAATAGACTAAGTCACCAACCTCAAAAGTACGCTCCACTCTGTGCTTGTCTGCTTGGACCTTCTGCTGGTTCTGTGCTCTCTGTAAATGATCCTTCAATTCCCAGAGGATGTCTTGGCTTTGTTGTACCCAATCCTGCACCATTGGTGCCATGCTGTCCCCAAAGGCAATCTCCACAAAGGAGATTGGGTCATAGCTGTATAAAGCTCTGAATGGTGTCATGCCTATGGATACATGATGGGTGGTGTTGTAGCAGTATTCTCCCAAGTGCAACCATTTGACCCAGGCTTTCTGTTGTCCGGCTACGTAATTTTTGAGGTAGCCTTCCACCCATTTGTTGACTATTTCGGTCTGGCCGTCCGTCCGAGGGTGATAGCCGGTGCTAGGGGTCAATGCCGACTAATCTGAACAACTCCTGCCAAAACGTACTCATGAACCTGCTATCCCTGTCATTGATAATGGTCTTTGGTAGGCCGTGCAATCTGAATACCTCTCTGAAAAATAGTTCGGCCACTTGTGCTGCGCTGAAGTCTGTGGCTATGGAAAAGAAGTGTGCAAACTTCGTCAACTTGTCCACTACTACGAAAATGCAGTCCTTCCCCTGTGCTCTGGGTAAGCCGGTGATGAAATCCATGGATATGCTTTCCCACTTGTGCTCTGGAATGGGCAAGGGTTGCAACAGTCTTGTAGGGTGAGTGTGCTCATCCTTGTTCTCTTGGTATGTAATGCATTCCTTGACATGCTTAATCACGTCTTCCTTGAGGCTCTTCCAAGAGAACCTCTCTCTCACCTGTCTGTACGTCTTACCAATTCCCTGGTGTCCTGCCACTGGTGAGTTATGACATGCATGTAATATCTTGGCTTTGAAAGCCGATCCAGGAACCAAGAAAATTTGGCCTTTGTAATAAATGAGGTCCTTCATGACTCTAAAGTTAGCATCCTGTATCTGTCCGTCCAATAACTGACAAGCGAACTGATCCTTTGCATATTCCACCATCAAGTGATCCTTCCAGTCAACTGACATACCTAACATGGAAAAAATGGATGGTCTCCTAGATAATGCATCTGCTACTGTGTTGTTCTTCCCTTTGACGAATTCAATGTCAAAGTCGTAGGCCTGTATTTTGCTTACCCATTTTTGCTGCCTTTCATTCAAATCCTTCTGCTCCAATAGGAATTTAAGACTGTTATGGTCTGATTTGACCACAAACCTTGCACCTACCAAATATTGCCGAAATTTGGCTAGTGCATGCATGATAGCCAACATTTCTTTGTCATAAATGCTGTAAAGCAGTTCAGGGCCCTTTAGTTTCCGGATTTCATAGGCAAGAGGGTGCCTATTCTGCATCAACACGCCCCCTATACCTTCCCCTGAGGAATCACACTCCAAGGTGAAAGGTAGGCCAAAATCTGGAAGGGCTAGAACGGGGCAGGTGCTCATTACCTCTTTCATCTTCTCCAATGTGGCTTGAGCCTCTTCACTCCATTTGAAGGCCCCCTTTTTGGTCAGATCGGTCAAGGGTGCACATAGTTGAGAAAACCCCTTGACAAATTTTCTGTAGTATGTGCATATGCCTAGGAATCCCCTTAACTCTGTGAGTGTCTTAGGAGTAGGTCACTCCCTAATGGCTGTTATTTTTTCCTGATGTACCTGTACCCCTTTTGCTCCTATGATGTGTCCCAAGTAGAGCACCTCTGTCATCCCAAACTCACACTTGGATTCCTTAGCATATAATGACTGTTCCTCCATGATCGACAAGATTTGGTCCACATGTCGGAGGTGTTCCTCCCACGTCTTGCTGTAAATGAGCAAGTCATCAAAGAATACCAGCAAGTGTTTCCTCAGTTGTTTGTTGAACACATGGTTCATGCAAGACTGAAACGTGGCTGGGGCATTGGTTAGCCCGAAGGGCATTACCAAGAACTCATAATGGCCGTAGTGACACTTGAAGGCTGTTTTTGAGATATCCTCCTCCCTCATCTTGATTTGATGGTAGCTAGAACGAAGGTCAATTTTTGTGAAGTAGACAGCTCCATGCAGCTCATCAAGCAACTCATCAATCCTGGGTATAGGATACCTGTTTTTGATCGTCTTTTTATTCAAGGCCCGGAAGTCAATGCACATCCTCATCGTCCCATCCTTCTTCTTGACTAAGACTACTGAAGAAGCAAAAGGGCTAGAGCTTGGCCTGATGTGTCCCATGTCTAGAAGTTCCCTGATGGTCTTCTCTATCTCGTCTTTATACTTCTTTGGATGTCTATAGGGTGTGGTGATAACTAGTTTAGCCCCTGCCTCTAGTTCAATGATGTGCTCAAACCCCCTGTCTGGTGGCACACCTGGAGGAATCGGCCCGAACACCTTATGGTGCCTGTCAAGGATCTCTTTGATCTCTGGGGTGTAGTGCACTTTACCCTTCTCATCCACACGTGCCGAAATCCTACATTCCGCTACATACACAATTTCCTCCCTCCTGAAGATGGCTTACATCCTCTTGGCCGTAACCACCCTAGCAGAGTTACCTGTCATGCCTCTGAGCACGACCTTTCGTCCTCCTTTCTCTACAAAGGACATCTCCATGGTCTTGTAATTGGTGGTGATAGGCCCTAATGTGCTGAGCCACTGTACCCCTAGGATGATGTTAGTGTTTGGAAGGTCCATCACATAGACATCTTGAACTAGCTCATGCCTTCCCAAGGTGAGCTTCATACCTGGAATGTATCTGTCACAGGGCATAGTACTACCACCTGGTACTTCTACCTTGAATCCTTCAAATTCAACTGTGGGTATATGTCTCCTCTTCAACAATGTTGCGTCAATGAAGTTGTGAGAGGCTCCCCCATCGATCAATATAGACACTCTCTGCTCCTGCAAGACCCCTTTCATCCTGAAGGTGTTGAATTTGGGAACCCCGCTGATAGATGCCAAGGTGGCCTTCTCCTCAACCGTACTGTCTTGTTCTGGAATCTCCTCTTCTGCTGCCTCTGTGGTTTCGGCCTCTATATTTTGTATTTGACCATAATCTTCCTCCTCTTCATTGTCCGAAGTAACCTCTATGTAGTGTACCTGGCCACGTCCCATGCACTTGTGTGATGGGTTCCATGGTTCCTTGCATGTGAAGCAGAGTTGCTTCCTCCTCAGTTCCCTCTTGGTGTTGTCATCTATTTTGCCACGACCCCTGTCAAACCCCCTTGGGTCACGTCCTCCTGGGTTCATAGGAGGTCTCTGGTCTCTTCCTTTGACGTTAAGAGGTGGTCTAGAGGTAAGTTTTGGTTTGGCAGTTGGCCCTAGGTCCCTCGTCCTCCAAATAGCCTCCTGTAGGTTGGTGGGCTTGAAAGCCTTTACCCAACCCCTCAAGGGTTCCATCAACCCTTCAGTAAACAACATCATAAGTCTGATTGGTGAGATGTCTTGCACCATGACTGCTATTCTCTGAAATTCTTCAATGTATACCTCTGGTGTACCTGTTTGTCTGAGCTGTGTGAGCTCCCTGAAAGGCAGCTCCGGATCCCCCTGATCGAAACGGTCAATAAGCCTCTGAGTGAAGTTTGTGTATGCCATGATCTGATTGTGGCCTAGGGTGATCAATCCATGGTACCACCAATCATGAGCTTTGCCATCCAAGTGCATGGTGGCAAACTTGATGGTGTCCATCTCTCTCATGGGGTTGAGCTGTAGATAAGTATCCAACTTCTGTACCCATGCCTGTGCTGTCATCTTGGTCGTACCATCAAAGTATGGGATTTCTATCTTCCCCATCCTTCGTTCCAGCTCATAATTGCTTCTGTGATTCGGGTTAGGTTTATTTCTGAACTTAAGCTGGCAGTATTGATCCAGGGACATCTGTCTTTGAATTCCCAAATCTAGCTCATGGTACTCCTTGGTACACTGAACCATCTGCTAAAGAAAATCATCCACCTGTTCCTGCTGTGACTGTCCATCTGTGAACGTCGGTAAGTATGGTCTAGGAGTAGCTCTGCTACCCATCTGCCCATGTGGGGTGCCCCCTCCATGGCTCCCTTCTGACTGATGATAGGAAATCTGCTCAGGATTATACCTAGGAGCCTTCTCTGGGTTGTACCTGTTTCCCCCCTGTGAACCACTAGTCTCTCTGTTTCCATATATCTCTGGCCCTTTCCCCTTATGAGTTATCTGCAGTAATAGATCGGCTATCCTAGTCTGGTTCTCGTCCACCTTCCTTAGGTTATCATCTACCTTTTTCAAAGTCTCCGTAATTTCGGCTTGTCCTCTGCGGGTTATGTCATAGTTCTCTTGTAGGTGAATGATCAATTTGCTTCCTGTTTGGTTTATGGATTTATTGAATTCCTTTGCCAAGTAAGCCAAGCCTTGGGGTTCTTCCTCACCTGACCCCTCCATTTCGGCCTCTGTTTCACTTGCCTGTTTCTTCTTTCTGCCCATGTATATACCACTATACCGATGCATGCGCCAATCCTCACAGGTTGAGAGGATTAGAGCTCTGATACCACTGTAATGATCCCAAGCCAATTTTTTGCTTGAAACCACTAACTACCATTGTTGTGTTGTTGATTATCTGTTGTGCAGGTTGCTACTGATGTTTTCGGCCTTAGGGTTTGTTCCAGTTATTTAAATGGTTTTCATACAAGATCTACTCAACACATGCAATATCACAAGAATACTCAGATATGAAAAACACAAGCAAAGATCTGACCTTTATTATGAAAGCATGAACCAGATACAATATAGAGAGCAGATCTAGAATAATCCTCAGATGGCTCCAATAGATAATAGATATGAGCTGCTACAAAATGCTCCCTCTAATACAAGGTTGCCTCCAAAGGCTGGATAAGGAAAGAAGACCAATACAAAATAGATCTGAGTCGTATGAATGGCAAACTCTCCAAGTTGAAGGATGCCACGCTCTAGTAGAATGCTGAAACCCTCAATAAATCGGCTCTGATGAAGGAAGACTCCAAATGAGCCCAAACTCTGCCAACTGATAGATCAGGGTGATAAGATCCCCCTCCTGAAGTCTCAGGCCGAAATGCTAAGGCTAACCCCTCCAAAAGCTGAATCCTCTGATGAAACTGCGCCCTCCTGGATGCCTGGAACCCTAGATAACTCGGCCTTGATGAAGTAGGCCTCCAAATGCTCTGAAACTCTCCAAGAATATAGATCGGGCTATGGAAACCCCGTAGGAGAAGTTTCAGATCCAGATTCTAGGTAGAGCTCCCTAGATCTGAGAAATACTGAATCACAGGACGTCCTCCTTGCCTCAAGGCCGTCCCAATCTGTAGCTGAAGATCTGATGGTGATAACTCTTCAAGAAAACCTCCAAACTGATAGTTGAAACCCTGCAAGTAAAACCCCAGTGTCGGAATACCCTTAAGCTCTCCTTATTGGCTGGATCGATCTCTTCTTCAAATGATGGTGCGCCCCTGTTGGAAATTCCTGAATAGTACGGCCTTGCTTGCTTCCTGAATAGATAGGTGGATCTGTGATGAGTGTAGAATGGTGTGGGTGGAGTATTTCATCCAGGAGACCAAGCTTGGAACAAGGTGAGTGGGTCTTTCACCACTGAGTTGCTCACAAGGGTTTGTGACAGCAAAAACCTCAAACTGTATGCTCAAGAGCAATAACAAACAATTACCAAAATCCAAAATGCTCAAGAATTGCGCCCTAGCCTTCTCTTTATACTTTTTCTTCTATTTTCCAGTTGAGTAAACTTAAGTCCTAGAGTTAACCCTAACTCCAACTCCAACTCTTCTATTTCTTTGTTGAGTTATCTTTAACTCTTATTTTTAACCTTTTTATCAAGTCATCTTAAGAATATAACCTTAGTTTAGTTGACCTTTCCCCTCAGTGTGAGACTATGGCCTAGTGGGGAAACCTAGACCACTAAGTCTTCCAAACCTCTTCCTCAAGAGGTGGGGGACATTACATCCTGGCTCGACCTTGTTGCCTCTTCATAGTCTCCTCTTTGGTTAGATAGACTCGTCCTGGCCTATACTCCAGCCCTACTCGGCCTCTCCTTTTCCTATTCTTTCTTACTGATTCTGACTGCCTCCTTTTCCTTCACAGTAAGACCCTTCTCGATCTATGCCTCAACCCTTTTTCAGCCTCCACTTACTTGATTTGTTACTGGCTCTGACTCGACCCTTTACTCCTTGATTGGATTAGATGCTGGCCCTAGCTCGGCCCCTTTTCCAAACTCCTTCTGTCCTGACCCTCGACCTCCCTTAGAAGTGTTTCCTTACCTAGTCGACCAGCTTCTCTTCTTGAGGTAATGAGAGAATGGGCTTGCTAGGTTATTTGTAACCCTAGCCCTTCCCTCATGTAATCTTGACCCTAGGATTTTTTCATCAAAATTTTGATCCAAGGGTGGGGACTTAATTTCAAGTTGACTTGAGTGGCCCCCACCATTATGATGTTGTCTAGTCATAAGTTGGGCCTCTTCCACATTACTAGACACCCCTAATGTGGAAGAATTACCTGCCTGAGCTATACTCTAACACTCCCTCTTACCGAGGGAGGTACTGCCACTGGAGCTGCCTCCTCCATGATCCACCTCACTATGTGATTCTCCCTCTAAGTCAGAGAGACCCATCCTTTCAACGTCTCTCTATTTGCTCTGCTTGGATGTATCTGCTACAACCTGCACCGGGATTACCTGAGTATCCCCATTCCTCCAATTGAGTCCATTCCCACCACGTGGGTTTGCTGAGAATAGGTTCTCTCACGCATGGGTTAGCAGACTCATTACTTTCTTCTGTGAGTTTGTAAACAGGTTGCCCCCACAGCTTATATAGACCATTCTCACTTATGCCTATCATCATGGGTGGTCCTAGTGCTTGGTTTCTAACTGATCAAATGTGTACACCACAACCAAAGAAGCTTACCCCATAGCCTTGATGGTCTAAGGCTGAGGTTGAGAGCACAATAACTCTCATACTTGGTACATGTACCTCTGGTATCTTGAGAATCCTGCTTGATTCTATTTATAGTGATACTACTCCTTTTCCTTGAATTTTCACCATGCTAGAATGCACACCACACTTCACAAATCTTGAATCTTGACTTGTGAACTCCTGAAGTGCAAGTCTTTCGTCTGTCATGTGACTTGTGGCCTCGCTGTCTATGTACCATCTTGTCCTGGTTTTGTCCTCTGTATCCAAAAACAGAGTTTACTTGTCCTTAAACATTTGGGAAAATTCTAGTGCTGTGGCAACCAACTGCTGCTCTTCTTCCTCTTCTTTGTCCTCGACTTCTGTTGAGGCTGCGATCTCCTTTCTTTTCCCTTTTCCACCAAAGCCTTTCTTGGCTTGAGTGCACTGACCGACAAAGTGTCCAAACTCTCCACACACATAGTATTTGACATGTGAGAGGCCTTTCTTGGGCCTTTCGTCGATGGATCCTCCTCTGAAACTTGTTCCTCTCCTTCCCCTATCCCCCCTCTTAGAAGTGAGGGTGAGGTTCTCCTCCTCTTCCTCTTCATTCATATTTCTGCCTTTTCTGATTTCTTCTTGGCAATAATCGTTCCATAACCTTTCCCAGTCTGGTAGCTTCTCTCTGGCTACTACCCCTGCAATGAAGGAGTCCCACTTCTTTGGGAAGCCCCTCAAGGCTGAATGAACCATCTCGGTTGGTGACAATTTCACCTCTACTGCAAGAAGATCATCAAGAAGCTGTTTCACTTTGGTGAGGTAGACTGTAACACCTTCCCCTATAGACATCCTTGTGTGCCGAAGTCTCTCTTTGAGAGCCATGATTTTGCTCTCATGATTGGCTTCAAACAACCCTTTCAGATGTGTCCACATTTCATGGGTTGTTTGTTTTTCACCAATGTTTGGTACCACATGATCCTTCACTCCATCTAGAAGGATCCTTTGAGCTCTAACTTCTAGAGTTTGATGTACGTTCTTGTCTTTAGCATCCATGGGAACTGTGGCTTTCTTCTCAATAGTCTCCCATACTTTGCTCTCTTGAAGAGCATTTTTCATTCTATATTTCCATTGTACATAGTTAGAGTCACCATCAAGTCTGTCCTCATATTTGAGGTTTGTAGCCATCTGACTTGTTTCCTCTCTCTTTGAATAGATTGACCCTGCAGGGTCCTTTTCCTTCCTCCTTGAGGTTAGAGGGTACAACCTCCCTCTGGATCTTCTACGTTCTTTGTCTCCGCAACACAATTCTTTGACACTTCTTTTGGGGCTGCCAGAATTAAGGTTCTGATACCATGAAAAATATAATTGAGAAAGGTTAAATATTTTTCAGATCAAAACTACATTCAGTGTCTCCTTTATACTTATGACAGCCACACCATTAAAAATACAGAATCATAGATATGACATCAAAACAGAGTAATCTTATTTATTTAGTCTTGTGCATACAAGGATTTCGCACAACTTGGATTTGCATGGACCGTACCACCTGTACGGGTCCATATGCTCACTGGTAGCACTTGGGCAAACATACAACAAAACTGTGGCAACAATACTGCCCGATTCTTGCTTGATTTCTTCCAAAATACTGATAAACACAGTGTACATGCTACATTCAAACCTGGGCAAGAGTTCGTTTCTCGACTGGGTGAAGGTACAGTTTGTACGATATTCGTACAGCCCGTACGGATTCCTCTTCCTGAAGGTTGTTTGCTGCTTCTGCTTAACTATGGTCCTGGCTCGACCTTGTTGCCTCTTCAGTCTCGTCTTTGGTTAGAATCTAGATAGACTTGTCCTGGTCTATACTCTAGCCCTACTCGGCCTCTCCTTTTCCTATTCTTTCTTACTGATTTCGACTGCATCCTTTTCCTTCACAGTAAGACCCTTCTCGGTCTATGCCTCAGCCCTTTCTCGGCCTCCACTTACTGGATTTGCTGCTGGCTCTAACTCGGCCCTTTACTCCTTGATTGGATTAGACGCTGGCCCTAGCTCGACCCCTTTTCCAGACTCCTTCTGTCTTGACCCTTGACCTCCCATAGAAGCGCCTCCTTACCTAGTCGACCAACTTCTCTTCTTGAGGTAATAAGAGAATGGGCTTGCTAGGTTATTTGTAACCCTAGCCCTTCCCTCATGTAATCTTGACCCTAGGATGTTTTCATCAAAATCTTGATCCAAGGGTGGGGACTTAATCTCAAGTTGACTTGAGTGGTCCCCACCATTATGATGTTGTCTAGTCATAAGTTGGGCCTCTTCCACATTACTAGACACCCCTAATTGATGTAGCCCCCCTATTCCTTCGTAAGGCTACATGACCTCCCGGTCAAGGATCTTTGTTTCTTGAGTCAAATGACTCTCTGAAACCTTGCTGGTTTCGTTCTATATCGAAACACATGCCCTTTCGGCTTTCTGGTGCAGGTCTTATGGCACCCACGACCTTCCCCTTCGTGCTTGCGAAGTCTCAGAGTTTGGGCATTAGCTCCTTTTTTGATAAGCCCCTCCTTGATACGACCTTGGGCGGTGACCTCACATAACCACGTGATTGTGGGCGAGCCAAAGAGTGGTTTGGAGCCAAACTACTTTTCGCCCCGCAATTCACCTCTAGCCGCCATGTATTCTTTTACCAATACCATGGTCTCTATTGCGGCCCGCCTTCAACTTCTTAAAGCTTGATCACTTTCTGTCCCCGCAATGCGAGGTGAACGTCGATCTCACGATCTTGACAGTGCTTTTGAACTGACGGTTTAGATCTGCCCCTTTCAAATCAACGAACAAGATTTTCTCCGGTGATTCAGGATTCAGAGTTTTCAACTCTCAAAATTTTCTTTCTCTCGAAGTGACAGATCTTCTGCCACGCGTCCCCTTCTGATCAATGGTTGTGATCCCTACGAGTCTTCGGACTTCAAGTTTTTCAAATCTCAAACTTTACTTCCCTCGGAATACACGGGATTCTGTCACGTGTCCCCTTGAATCTTATGGCGGGGATTTACTTTGGACGATCCTTCGATCAACGTTTACTTCGGGTCTTTACCCGGAATCTACAGATTCATGCCACCTGTTCTCTGGATCTGACGGTTCAGGTCTACTTCGGACGATCCGACGGTCGACGTCTACTTCGGGTCTTTACTCGGAGTTTACAGATTCACGCCACTTGTTCTTCGGATCTGACGGTTGAGATCTCCTTCGACTCTCCAGGCTTTGGGAGTTTCAATTCTCAATCTAGAACTCTCGAAGTGATTTCTCCGGAGTTCACGATCCGTCGCCATGTGTCTCTCTCGATCTGACGGTCTAGATCTTCTCCAGCTCTCCGGGCTTCGAGAGTTTCAACTCTCAAACTGAAAATCTTCGAAGTGATTTTCCCGGAGCTACCGGTCTGCTGACACGTATCTCCTGGTGATCAGTGGTCAGGATCTGCTTCGGCTATTTCACCCCCTCCTGGTCCACGAACTTCCGGAGTTATGGATCTTGCGCTACTTGTCCTCCTTGATGATGGATGGTCCCAATTTGCTTTGGGACTTCTGAGCTTTGGTAAGTTCACTCCCCTTCTTGTGCGAAGCGCTAAGGCTCGTGCACCTTGTTTTGACCAGACGACTGTTGGTCCTCTGCGCTGTGATCCAACGGTCGCTGTCGCTCCTCCTTCGGAACTTCCGACTTCCTCTGACTTAGAAGATTTCCTAAGTATCAAAAGGCCTCGACCTTTGCTCCTCCTATGAGTCCGCCTCTTGGACTTCGTCTGCACTTTTGAAAAATGCTATCCCTTCTGAGCTTGCTCTCCTTGGAGATTTTCGATTCCCCACGCACTCCTTGCGTTCTCGGGATTTTGTCAAACTCAGATTGAAGGATTTCTTGAAAATAAATTCTTCCCGCACTCCTTGCGTTTCCTTGTTCTGATTCTTTGACGCTTGGTCGTTCCTTGATGTTGTGCACTCCTTGCACCTGGTCTAAGTTTCCTTTGTTCTCTCTGAACTCCTCTGAGTCAATCCGAGACTCTGTCGACACACTCCTTGCGTACGAGATGCACACCTTGCATACAAGGTTCAAAAGAGAAACAATTGAAACTTATCCAGTTTCGTCACGAACTCATACAATCAACTCTTAATCAATCATACATGAACGAAATACGCTAAAGAACATACACACACAAAATATAGCATTCATTCAATCACGCATCGAAATGAATACAGTTCAAGGATTTGGGACAATTCTGTCTGTTCTATTCATTCATGGAACAATTACATAATATTGTAGTTCTTCACTGTGTCTTTCTTCTACTCTGTTCTGCTCTACCCTATCTCTTTATACTTTTACAATACAACAACAAACTATCTAAGGACTGGCTCCACGAGCTCTCTCTGTCCCGTCTGCAACCTATCCTATCAAGTCATAGCGGTTACCTACTTTGTCCTATTACAATAACTAACAGTTATTGCCAGATAAGAGCCAATACTCTATATCTGCAACTCCTTACAGTCCTATACGACTTTACAAACACGGCATATTTAAAAATGCTGTTTCCAAAAATATCTCAACAACTTGATTTGCTTCTGAGTTAAATGTTGATTTGAAACTCTGTCATGCTGAGATGTCATATCTTTGCCTCCACGCTTGCGTCTTTGACTTTGAAGGCGATGCTCCTGCATCACTAATGTGGAAGAATTACTCGCCCGAGCTATACTCTTAAGAGTTTCGACAATCCACAATACCATTCTCTCGTAACTTGAACCCAAACGGACATCAATATGCAGTCTAGTCGCTGTAGAATTATATAGAGTTGTAATTGTTACTCAATAGAGAATTCTCATGTTCAATCTTTCTCTTAATTGAAAACAATGATCCATAATCTCTAATGGCGGTAGCTTGTGTTTGGCAGCTAACTTTTCCATCAATTGGTCAACGTTCCTTTACTTGGTAGCTTCGTCCAAGTGGGTCACGACAGCAAACCCAAATGTAATCAAAGGGCTCATGTTTCTTGCATCCTTTACCTTCTCATCAGCCAATAGCAGTCTGCAATTCTTCAGCTGCAATGATAGACTGTGGTGCAAAAACCAATATACAGTACATACTTATCATAGAAGACAACTGTGCTAACACTGAAACATGCCCATTCTTTCACTGACACCAATTTAACACCATGCCCTTCACATCGACCTGGTGAAATATGTTTGAGCGGAGACAATTTTTCCCCCCTTGGTTCACTCAGACCCCTTATGCTTTAGAGTCTTGATCAGGTACCCAACAAAGTAATGGGTAACATCTGGCTCCTACTTTGGGACATGTGTCTCTATTAGGAGGGGCACATGAGAATCCCAGAATCTCAAAGACAACATCCGTATTCACACATGCTGCCCAGAATCCTTCTTCCTTTATGCTTGATTATCATTGAAAACAGAGATACATCAAGTTTTGAATGACTGCAGGTTAAAATGCTCATCACTGCTGGGCCAAAACCAAATCTGGGCATCTGCTGATAGAATGTTTTGAATATGCAATTCTCTACATCCATATCTTCTTTGTTTTGACACAATAGGGGCTTGGATGGAATCACCATCTTGTTCAAATATCCTCCTCATCCATGATCCAGAATTCTGGGCTTGAACACACCCTCACAGTGGTTATAAATTCTGTTTTTAAAACACAGGCTAAGGGCTTCCATTTGCGTGAAATGGGATTCATTCTCTCTGCCTGGAGTTAAAGGGAGTCCTTCCATAAATTTCTTCGTTTTTTACCCATGTGAACATTCTGGAACCTATCACAATTTGTCTTACTCCCAAAATCAAACGTTCGGGTGCAGCAATCTGCTTCCTGTTCTGCAAAGTAATGGTCTTCTTCTTGCCATGTGCCTACAATAATGCCTTTAGAAAGCTCATTTGCTTCAGGATAAGGGTTTGAATCAACACAAATCAGATATTTATTACCAGACAAATATTGTAACACCCTTGCTCTGATACCAATTGTAACACTACTTTTCAGTTAACAAACTTCGCGGAAATATAACACCCACTCTGGATTATAAAACAACATGCATTTAAACAAATAAACACATTTAAGCTTAGAGTAAAACATATTATTTACTGCTATAATTAACAATCAATAGCGTTTCATATTAATTCATATACACAGCGGAAATCATGATAACATAAGCAACAGAGTCATGCAAAACATGACTAAAGCATAATCAGATACTTATCTTTTAACAATGGTAGAATCCACCAACCAAGTGCAGGTCTTCCACGAACCTCCCAGCCGTAGACCGCACTGCTCATCAGCTCAGCAGTGGGTCACCCTTGAGCTGGGACTAAGCTCCACCCCAAGGCAAGGAATCCTAGGCTAGGCTGAGGTTACAGGGAAAACAACACAGAAAATATGGAAGGATTCTTCCCAAGATGCCATCTTACGCCCACTACTACCAGACTCTCATTCTCTACATGCCTGTTCCGCCCGGGAGTATACACCTTCACAAGCATAGTCCATCGGTGCTAACCTCCCTCTCTGGGTCTCGACAACAGGCCGGATCAGGAAGTCTCAGAGCCCGAAGCTGGTGCTGGACACTCTTTGGAAGAAACCTCTTCCAACAACAACCACCTCCCTCACCTAGAGAGATCACACATAGGCTCAATCACAACTCGCGCTGGCCATCAAGCCACGCGTAGTCCAGCTCTGCGTAGTCAATGTTATCCACCAAGTTGCACTATGGTGAATTTCCAGCGAGCCGCCAAAGATTGAACATTATTGTTCAAAATTCAGAGTTCAGAAATTCAGCCGGTCAAAGAGACCACTTGGTTACTCTATATTTCCATAAAAAATTGTAATAAGAGGTGTTGGCATGATGAATTTGTAAAAGGTCTTAGCCACCTTAAGTCCTAAGCGTGAGTTATACTCTGGAGTGTTTTTTCACTTACTAATTATATTTTGCCGCTTTC
>ML779211.1:1179108-1207732 GCA_009831015.1 Picea engelmannii | reverse complement strand
ATCACTTCACTTTATTATTTACCTTTTAAAATCTCTTAAACCACTTTGATTACTTTGACCTTTTGGGGCTTTTAGATGACATATGAGGGTCCTCCAACTTCGTAAGGCCATAACTCTCAAACCGTGAGGAGTTATGTGATGTTTTACACACCACTAAAAATGGCATGAAATGTACTATCCATATAGAATAGTATTATCTGAAAATATATCATAACTCATACCGTTACCCATCAAACAAACTTGGGTTCATTACCCAAACCTGGGGTCTCCAACTTCTCATGGCCATAACTCTCTAACTGTGAGGAATTATGTGACATTCCACATACCACCGGAAATGACATGACAAGAACTATCCATCTAGGATATTTTACCTGACAAATTCACTTTCCTTCATCTCATTATTCCACAATTAAGAATGGGTTCTCTTACTCTACAAAGCATCTTCCCGTGAGGGCTTTCACCATAAGGGGACCACTTTGGAGTTCATCCATATTTACTTCTTATCAACCATGACAAAACAATAATAAGTCATATTTACATCAAACACTATTGGTTCCATTACCCAAACCTTTGTGCTATGGGTCTTTCTTCAAGGGTTGACATCAATGACAACCAACCTTAATCAACAACAATGAATAGTCGTCAGATCCATCTCGTGATCGAATAAGTCTGTCAAAAGTTTACGAAGCCATACAAATTCATGATCTGCCACACTTAGTGCAATGTACTTTGCCTCTGTTGTACTTAAATCCACCGAGCTTTGTTTTTTGCTACACCAGGAAACCATGGCTGATCCTAAAGTGAAGCAGCAACTTGAAGTGCTCTTTCTGTCTAGCGCTTCCTGCCGAATCTACATCGGCATATCCTTCCAAGCTTAAGTCCACATTGGTTGCATATCTCAGGCCATAACCAATTGTGCCTTGTAAGTATCTCAATACGTTTTTTGCAGCTATCCAGTGTGTTTGTTTTGGTTGGCTCATAAACCGGCTAAGCACATTTACTGCATATCAAATGTCTGGTCTGGTGTTAACCAGATACATCAAAGATCCAATAAGCTGTCGATATAAATGTGGATCAACGTCTCCTGAATAAGTGTTACTCATTTTCTTTAAGTCCATTACCATTGGAGTAGGCATGGATTTGCAGTCTGTCATTTTGAACTTCTTTAGTATCTCCATAGTATATTTTCCTTGACTTAGGAAAATCTCATCTTTTCTCTGCCATACTTCTAGTCCCAAGAAATAATGCATTAGGCCCAAATCCTTCATTTCAAATTTGGCAGTCAAGGCTTGTTTGCATTCTGCAATGAGTCTTTCTGAACCGGTGAGGAAGAGGTCATCCACATATAGGACTAAGATCAGACACTCATTTCCATCAATGTGATAATACAAGTTTGGGTCGGTTGTACTTTTTTTGAACCCTAAACTCATCAGAAATCCACCCATTTTCTCATACCAAGCACATCGTGCTTGTTTTAAGCCATATAGGGTTTTCTTCAACCTGCATACATGGGATTTTTCGTTGTGCATAACAAAACCTTCTGGTTGTTCAATATAAACTTCTTCCTCAATTTCACCATTGATAAAAGCTGTCTTTACATCCATCTGATGTAGCTTCCATCCCATGGAAGTAGCTAGTGCAATGATAGATCGAATGGAGGTATATCTGGCTACTGGTGCAAACGTCTCCTCGTAGTCAATTCCCTCTATTTGTGAAAAACCTCTAACCACAAATCTTGCTTTGTATTTTTCAATGGTTCCATCAGCAACATGTTTGATTTTGTAAATCCATTTGGAATTCACTACAGACTTTCCCTCTGGTCTTGGAACAACATCCCATACATCTTTTTTTAATATAGATTGATATTCTTCAGTCATGGCATCTTGCCAAACTTGTTCACATGCGGCTTCTCTGTGATAGGATGGCTCTAAATCAATAATGTCGATCATGGCTGAAAGGTAGCTTGAGAATCTTTTTGGTCTCTTGCTTTCTTTGGTTGCTCCTTGTGGAGCTTTATGTCCTTCTGCTTCTTCTAAAGTTTGACGAGCCCAAGTAGGTCTCTTATATCCAACTGTGACATTTCTAGGTATGTTGCTTGGGGCATCGAAATTTTCTAGAGCAATTGGATCAATTGGAGTTGTTGGCTCATCTGTAATGATATCTTTCTCCCTCTGAACTGCTGAAGGGGGAGAAGGTATTATTTCGCTATCAATTTCCATCCGAGTCTCTCTGGATTTCTGGAAAACTACTTCTTCTTCAAAGGTAACATCTTTGCTTACTTCAATTTGTCTCTGACCTGGGATGTATATTCGGTATGCTTTTGAGGATTCACTGTATCCTACAAATGTACCCTTTCTTCCTGAAGGTTCTAGTTTGGATCACTTTTCTTTGGGTACATGAAGGTACACTGGACATCCAAATATTATGAAGTGTTCGATTTGAGGCTTTACTTTGGTGAAAGCTTCTTCTGTAATAATGTTATTCATGATATGATGAGGACTACGGTTTTGAACATAAACTGCTGTCATACATGCTTCTGCCCATAACGTCATAGGTATACTCTGATCATGTATCATTGCTTTAGTTGCCTCAATGATAGTTCTGTTTTTCCTTTCAACAACCCAATTTTGTTGAGGGTTGTAAGGAACTATGAACTCCCTCTTGATCCCTGCTTCAATACAAAAAATGTTAAATTCTTTTGAGGTGAATTCTCCTCCATTGTCTGATCTCAATACTTTGATTTATCTTCCGGTCAGATTTTCAGCCTGAGCTTTGAATTCTTGAAACTTGGCAATGACTCCATCCTTGTTCTTCAGAAAGTAAATCCAAGTTTTCGTGGAGTGATCATCTATGAAGAGTACACAGTACAAGTACCCATTTAAGGATGCAACAATCATTGGCCCACATACATCTGAATGTATCAAGTCCAAGATTTCCTTGTATCTGTTGTCACTGCTAGGAAAGGATCCTTTAACATTTTTGCCAAGGGCACAACCTTTGCAAACACCTTTATGCTGGATTTGGATCTCTGGTAGACTTGTTACCATTTTCCCTAGAGCTGGAAGAGCTCTATAATGAATGTGAACAAGTCTTCTATGCCATAACTCACTCAAGTTGATAGTGTCATGTAATAAGGCTTGAACTGGTTTGATGGTCAACTTATACAAGCAGTTTTCTCTGACACCAATTACTTTGGAAGAGCTAATATGAGAGTCTTTGTGCCATGCAAGAACTCTTCCTTCTGAGAAAGTAATTTTGTAACCTTTGTCTTCAAGAGCTGAAATAGAGACAAGATTTCTCTTCATTCCGGGTACATATAGAACTTCTTCTAGTTTAAGCTGCATATCTGAATCTAGTTGGAAAGTAGAAGTTCCAACTCCTCTCGCATTATATCTGACATCATATCCAAGGACAACATGTAGATGTGTCTCTTTCTCAACGAAGTGTGTTAGATGATTTCTAATACCGATCATGTGCTTGGAGGCACCACTGTCAATTAGCCAAGTATTGTCATTGAGAGGAACCACACTTGAGAGTGTTGAGATGTTGATGTCTTCATTGCTTTGGAATTTTGTACTAAGCTTGCTTCCCATCATGAATTTTCTCATCTTCACAAACCCTTGTCAACTAGGCTAGAAACCCTAACGGCTAGGCTAGGTTAGCACTTTTAGGTTTTGTTGGGCTTATGACTGCCAACAATAAGCCTTTAATAAATATGATAGCCCTGGTAAGCTGTGGAGTTTCTTCAAGAAATTTTTAGAAATATGATTCAGAATTTTCTGCAGAATTTTGGCAAAACCCTTAGGGTCAAAGTTTTGAAGTTCCTGGAATTTAGATCCGAGACTTGCTGGAGGTACGCTGAAGGAGGCCGTACCCTTCTATGTATTTTTCAGCCCAAGCGTCCAAGTTTTGAGTGGTGAAATCTCTCAGAAAAGGAGGCTGTACGGATTTTTTGGAAACCCTAGGAAGGTTGTACGGTTTCTGCAAATGAGTGAGAGAAGGAGTTGGAAGATGCTTGTGCAATGGGATCTTCAAGACCTAAGCTCTAATACATTGTTGAATTTTCAATAAGCTAGGTTAATCATGTAGTTAATTTCATTTTATCATGTCTTAACCATAAACAAGAATGTTGCAGCAACCAAGATCACAAGAAGAAACACCATGCACAAGAACACAAAAAATATCCTGGGAAACCCTTCTCAACAAGGAAAGAAAACCCAACCAAATCCTTTTCTATATTCTTCAAGAGAAAGACCTTTCACCACCAAGAATGACCTAGCACACAAGAGGGTGCTTAAGCCCTAGAAGACTAGCGCCCAAGAGAGGTGCGCACCTTTTCCCAAGTAGATGTATTTGTTGAAATTTCCAAACACACAAGGAAGATATGATTCCACAATGGGGAATCATCTCTTACTTATATTATACTTGTCCAACCAACAAAGACGTTTATTGGTTCAATGGGGCCGACCTCTCTAAGTCACTCTATATTTATTATTATTATAATTAATATTAACAATATTAATTATCTTTTGCATTTATTATTAGACACATTAAGGTAGGGCCGACCTATACCCTTTACATAAAAATTAGGGTTACAGGTAAGTCTAACTCTTGAATAGTATATAGCAAGGGTTTGATACACCCGCTAGTGCTCATCCACTAGGGGAACATCCATAGGGATGTCATAGCTCTGATTCACTGCATTTCAAAGAAGAACCAGATCTTCACACGTTCACATGTGCTCGTCCATAGGCACGTCCGCTCTACAAATCTTATTTCTCATTGCCACACACAAGAGAATCATCTGGAGTCTTCTTGTCAACTCTGTTGCTCAGAGGAGGCTAATACATCATCTTCATTTCTGTTCTCATGACGATGCACCCAACACTTTTGGATTTCACACATTCACCTTGTGCTCAGCCACAAGCACGTCCTAATTCAACAGATCACCTTTCCCACTGGATAATCATCTGGATTTCTTCTCAACTCTCTGAATGGAGGAGGTCATCTCTACGTTTCTAGCTCTGTCTCAGGCAGGAACCACATACCCTTCTTAGGGGCTTTCTCTCAGGTTTGTAAGCTGAGAGAAAGGCTTCACATAGCTGCAATGATCCACACCTCACAAGTTTGTAAGCTGGAGAATGTCTCACATAGCTGCATTCATCAACACCTCTCGCCTCCATGAGATAGACTTTACGACTTCCTATGATATAATGCATGCTCTAACTCATGTTTATTTTGTGCTTAACTTGTCATTGTTTTGGTTTATGATGAAGCACAAAGGCAAGTGTTATGATACATTGCTAGCGTGGTTGTACTGGTTGTATGCTTATACGTAGCATTTGACAGATAAGTACATGTAAGTTAGAATGGGTAGGCATTTGCATCCATTGTACATACCATTGCATATCATGTTAACATAGTTATAGTTGCATGTTTCATATTGTCTTGATTCATTATGTATATATGTATGCTCATAATCATATGTTAGACTAGAGATGCTTTTATTTGTTTATTTTATCATATATGAACGAGGGGTGATATCACCACCTTAGGGATTACTAATGTTTTTTGTTGAGATTTAGAAGGCATAGGTCATACCAGATATGCTGAGGTTCTCATCAACTCTACGGTGAACACATGTTCTCGAGTTTGAGCTAGATGTTATCCACTAGCCTAGGGATAACTAAGGAGATCATGTTTCGAGGCCCACAGGACCTAGACATGGAGTACCAAGAGCCATACGACTTAAGCATGGCCCTGGAGGGCCCCTCTTTTCTTCACACCAGTCCACATATCACCAACAACAATATCCATCACACCAACCTGGTCCTGAAGTAGTAGTAAGTCTTTGTCCATGAGGTAATGACTCCGGATATCATGGTATGCATCACTCTGATTTTTGAAGCACTTGAACATGTTGTATTGAATCCTTCTTGATTTCATGGCGTTTGCTTGGAAATTATGCTCTTTGCCTAGTTCAAACCTGGAAGGGTGACATAGTGCCCTAGTAAGTTGATTTCCCTTTAGGATGGGTTGCTACTGGGTGGATCCTTGAAGAGTCATCGTCCGTTCCCTTCATACTTACCACTTTCCATCTTTATTCCTTCCATCTCCCCTTTCCTTGTTTGGGCATTGGGATTGTCTACACTAGGAAGGGTTGTACCTTACCTCATGGGAAGAAGGGGCTAAAGGCCCAGAGGGTAAAAGTAGTTGGCAAGAGTTAAAAGCTAATTTTGAAACCTTCAAGATGGTTTGCCCAGGGATCCCCGAGAAAGCAGTGAAAAGCTTCTCAGTAAGAAAAGGGGACCCACAAGATAACATAAACACTCAAGGTACTAGTTGATGGATAGGTCTCATCACGAGCCGACCTATTATGACCATGGGCATGTAGCGGTATAACATTACTACCTATCTAGTCACCAAACCAGGGTAGTGGCTCTTGGTGGCATAGCCAAGAGAAAGGGGGTCTCATTACGAGCTAAACTTCTCATTTCCGTGAAATGTTTGTGGAGAACACTGTCACCTCTAGTCATCAAGCCGGGACAATGGCCCTCAACTTTTCCCTTGAATCACAAGAGAAAAAGCTCAAATGAAATAAAGAATGGCAATGAATGGGCTAGGAAACAATTGCATCCATGACAAGGTGCATCTCACCCTCCACAAAGGCACCCACATGTAAGACTCTACATTTCCCTGTTATCACATGCACCCCATGCCCAAATATTTACCCCATGCCACCTCATACACTTACATGATTTGGACTAGGCTCCACCTGGGAAACACCCCAAACTTAAGAGAGGTTAGCCCAATAAGACACCCTGAGGCCCTCTCCAAACCTAACTTGTCAAATTGCATAACGTCTTTGAGCATTTGTTTGGGGTTAAGGGGGTTTTGATGCACATGTTTGGGTAATTTAATTATTTGATGCGATTTACATGCTATGATCCTTGTGACTTATGAACCCCTGGAGGGCGTACTTGTTGTTTCTGCAGGACCTTGTCAGGTGGACAAGTACACATGAGGGAATGATTAGCTCAGACCTTCATGGGGGCTCAAAGCTCACAAATGGATGCTAAAACCCCACCCAGGGGTAAGAAGAGACTGAAGACTTGCACCAGACGAAAGAAGGATGTTGCCTTCCTAGGCACTGTGGAAGACCTATACCTAAGGTCTCATGCTCCTCCCACTTGAACGTTGGCCTTGGGAGGCCTTGGACGTCACCTCTGCAGCCCTAGACATCATTTGTTAGCTAGGGTTGTTACCTTGGAGGCATTCATGAAGCTATTAGCACGTGTGTGGAAATTTTAGGCCTTTGGAGGCCCAACGTTTCATCTCCTTTGCCCAACGTCCCACACTTGAGGCCCAATGTCACCCTAGGAGGGCATGACGTCACCTTTGGAGGCCTATTTGGATGCAAATTGAATTTATTTTGTAGTAAACTGGTTAGGTCGGCCCTGATATTTTGACCTAAAATAATTAAAGGCCAAATTTTGGTATAAATAAACATAAAGTGACATTCATTTTCATGATAACTCATCACACACAAGTGGTGGTCTGAAATTTTCGCCCTATTTAAGGGTTATTGGCTGAAATAACTAGTGCACACCTCTTGGGAGAGCTTTATGGTGGTGTATTTTGGCATTTTTCATGGCGGAATGGTCTTCAACAAGGGTTTGACTTGATTATTCTTGGTGAAGTAAGTGGAAAATCTGCATTTTTATTCATGCTATGGATGTTTGTGGTAAAATTTACTTGTTTCATGTCTAAGATTATGAAATTGTTTGTTTAAACACTAGGGGAGAAACAACAAATGTTTCTTTTTTTCTATAACTATTCTACTAGCTTGATCTTGCCAATCATACATTTTCTTGGGAGTGATTATTAGAGACCTAAAGTGCTAGCTCTCTAGTAATATCAGTCTTGTCACCAATTAAATTGTCTTTCAAAATCTAAGGAAGGAAGGTATGCTAGGGCCTAGAAGTGCCTACTCTCTAGCAAAACCTCCCTTAAAAAATGGCAAATGTTTGAGGCCTTGAAGTGCCAATACCTCTTGCATTTACTTCTTCCCTTAGCTAAGCATTATCATTATTTTATTTCCCAAGTGATGTTGTTACTATTATTGACTCCATAATCCCCTAAAAGACACTGATTTCTACACTCTTGTGGATGAATGAGACCAAACAAAATTTCAAAACATCTTCTTGAAACTTTCACTAACATTAACAACCATATTAATGCTGCTATAATTGCTGTTACAACCCTTATTTAGCAGCCTTAATCAACATACTAACCTCTAAAACTAATCCATAAATTTGCATTTGCCTAAGTGCTATCATCCCAAGGCTCTAGTCTTATTTTTGCTATTTTTCTAGGTGCAAATTTCTGAAGTTGTCTAAGGCTGTTGCTGCTGTTGTAACCACTGTTACAACCATCATTGCAGCCCCTTAACAACCCTCAAATTGTTTATAAAACCACCCAACACTTGTACTAGGCAAACTACTATCATTATATGCTAAAGTGTTTGTTTAAATTTGCCTGATTTAAGTACTTTCTAAAGTGGTTTTGTTGTTGTCATAATTATTATTTTACTGTTGTTGCAAGTACTTTGACAACCTATTTAAGTCACTTATTGATTTGCTTTAAATCTTGAAATTACAAGTGACAAAATATTGTCAACCTTGCAAGGTCTTTATAACATTCTTGTCATCATAGCTTGCAATTTCTAAACATATTTTTCGCTGCTATAATTTTCATCTTTAGTTGTTTTAGTAGCATATTTATATCTTGAAGTCACTAAACATTGATATCATTGCTTGGTGCTAACGTTTGTTGTTTCATTGGTAAAGGGCAGGTACCATTCATTTACTTTTCCTTTTCCCCCTTTAAACTTTACCAAATGATTTTTTTCCTTGAGTGACCTAGAGAGAGGGGTGGGTTTTACCTGGTCTTTTTACCCTTCATCAACCAACTAGGTCTTGGGACGCTTCCCTTGGAGTGAGTTTCTTCTCCTCCTAAATAGAAAGAGGCATCCTATTGGGGTGACAATGATAGTACTACCTTCGTGTTACATCAATCTAGGCCTACTTGCCTTTAGGTTTTGGGCAAGCATAGATTATGCGATAACAGGGCCAAGGCTGAAGAGGAGAGGCTGAGCTAGGGTTGAGAACTCAACATATAGGGGTAGGACCTGTATATCCTATAGGTGGTACGACCCGATCTGTATATCCAGAAGAGAAATACGCTTGATTCACTCAACGAACGAGGAGTACAATATGATCTGTACAACAAAAGAGAAAGTATTGCTGATTCGTACTGTCAAGAAGAAGAAGGGACTCTATCCGTACAGCTGGAGAGACCTAGGGTCGATTTGTACTTGCATAAATTTGATTAAGGAGGATTATTTAAGATCCAAGATAAGAGATATTCTTCCTTGTACTATTATTCTCAAAATAAATACTCTGACCAAAAGAAGTTAGCTGGGTACAAATATTTCTTCTCATGTGTTTGCTCTTTACTCTGAATATTGTGTTTATTTGTAGCATAAATGTGCATTTCTAGATCATTGAGTTTGCAGGGATATATATGAGTTTGTGCTATAAGTTTTACATGGTATCAAAGCACAAGATATGAGCAGCCCAACTTCACTATTGAGTTGGAATGACAGACAACAGTTGCAAGGCTTTTCTGTCAAGTACTCAAACCAGAGATGTTTGGTATATTGACATTGGAGCATCCAGTCATATGATTGGTCATAAACATTATTTCAGTAATCTTGAAGAAAAAGGTTTTGACTTTGAGATTCTTCTGGGTGATGACTCTGCATATCATCCAAAAGGGATATGAACTGTAAATTTTGAGAGGGAGTCATGAAAACCTCTCTACCTTTCAGATGTTCTCTATGTCCCTGGATTAAAGAAAAATATGGTCTTAGTATCTGCTTTAGAAGACAAGGGATATGAAGTATCCTTCAAGGAGCAAAGGGCTTATATCAAGCCTAAGAATATGAGCAAAGAATTTGATAAAGTCATTGGGGGTAAGAAAAGATAAACTGTACAAGCTTCAATTTGACTCACATTATGCTCTAGCCAGTAGCAATGGTAGTAGAGATAGTGAACTATAGCACACGAGGATGGATCATATTGGTCATGGTGCCCTCAAGATTTTGGGCAAGATTATGACAGGAATGCCTCCATTCAGTATAGATCATCACGCAGTATGCAAAGGATGTGCTCTAGGAAAATATACGAGAGCAACATTTCCTAAAAGTGCTCATCGGTCCAAAGGAATTTTGGATCTGATTCATTCTGATATCTGTGGCCCCATGTCATCTCTCTTTATAGGGGGAAAGTTCAGATATTGCATTAGCTTCATAGATGACTTCTCAAGAAAAACTTGGATTTATTTTCTGAAAGGCAAAACCTCAGAAGAGGTTCTTAGAGGGTTTCAAGAGTTTAAGGCTATTGTTGAAAATCAAATTGGGAAGAAGATAAAAGTCCTCATATCAAACAATGGAGGAGAATCCACGTCTCATGCCTTAAAGAATTTTTTTGCAAAAATAGGAATTAAGAGGGAGTTAACAATTCCATACACTCCTCAGCAGAATGGAGTGTCAGAAAGGAAGAACATAGAAATTGTAGGGGCATCAAAGGCAATGTTGCATGATCAGGATCTTCCAAGGTTCTTTTGGGTAGAAGCTTGTAACACTGCAATATATCTTCAAAATATGAGTCCTCATAGAGTATTAGGAAATGTAACTCCAGAAGAAGCCTTCATCGGGAAGAAACCCAACATCAAACATCTACATATCTTTGGATGTCTTATCAATTGTCATATTCCTGCATAGAAACAGACCAAATTGGATCCCACGACAGAGAGATGGATTCTTGTTGGGTACAATGAAACTTTCAAAGCCTACATAGTGTACATTCCATATGTCAGGAAAACTATGGAAATAATGGATGTGAAATTTGAAGAAGAAAGACCTTTCCAGAAGTCTCTTAGGGATGAATATGTTCTTGAAACAAAAACTTCTCAGCAGGAGGAAGCATCATCTCCTCAGTCCACATACTCTCCTACTGAGAACAAAATCATGAATAGGTGGAAGATCAGTTAAAATCCTCTAAGAAAAGAAAATCAAAGTGGGTTGAACAATTATTGAAAGAAGCCAGTGAACAAGTAAAAGCCCCAAGGACTTCAGTTAGAACAAGTAAACGTCCTCAAAGATACTCAGGATATGCTTCATTTATGAGTGATATTATTGAGTCTGAACCTACCAACTTTGAGGAAGTTGTTAAGAAGAAGGTATGGAAAGATGCCATGGTAGAAGAATATCCCTCAATAATGAAAAATGAAGTATGGGAAATTGTGCCAAGACCGAAAGGAATGTCCGTGGTAAGCTCCAAGTGGATCTTCAAGACCAAACATGCAACATATGGCATCATTGAAAAATACAAAGCTAGATTTGTAGCTTGTGGTTTCTCTTAGTAGGAAGGAGTAGACTATGATGAGACCTTTGTTACTATAGCTCGTTATACCTCCATTCGAGCATTGATCTCCATTGCCACTTAGATGGGGTGGAATATTCATCAGATGGATGTCAAGACAACATTTCTCAATGGGAAGATTGAGGAAGAAGTCTATTTGGAACAACCACATGGATTTGAAGTTCATGATAGCGCAAGTCATGTTTGTTGATTAAAAAAGGCTCTTTATGGAATCAAGTAGGCACTCAAGGCATGGTATTCCAGAATTGACAACTATCTCCAGAGCATTGGGTTTGTCAAAATCAATGTAAACTTAAATCTGTACCTACTCAAAAATACAAGTGATATTCTCATTCTTGTTCTATATGTTGATGACCTGTTCTTGACAGGTACAAAAACTCTAATTACAACTTGTAAGAACAAATACAAAGAATTTGAGATGAAATATGTGGGGCTAATGCATTATTTTCTTGGCTTAGAATTCTGGCAACTAGAGGGTGATATTTTCCTTGGTCAAGGAAAATATACAATTGAGATTCTTAAAAGATTTGGGATGGAGGACTGCAAAACTATGGCCACTCCCATGATTACAAATCTCAAGAAATTGAACACCTCTACGTCAGAGAAGGTGAATCCCACCATCTACACGCAATCGATTGGTTGCTTGATGTACTTGGTCAACACTAGACCCGGTATCTGTTTCGTTGTCAATACTCTTAGTCAACACATGGTGGATCCTAGGAGAGTACATTGGATTGCAGCCAAACACATCTTGAGATACTTGAAAGGTAACATAGAGTATGGACTTCAGTATGTGAAGGGAGACCAAGTTAGCTTGGTGGGATATTCAAACTCAGATTGGGAAGGGAATGTGATGGATCGAAAGAGTACTTCTGGTTGTTACTTCAACTCGGGGTCAGGGATGATCTCTTGGTACAACAAGAAGCAAAATCCTGTAGCTCTTGGTTCTGCAGAGGTCGAGTACATGGCAACAAGTCAAGCAAGTTGTGAATCCTTTTGGATTCACAAGATACTTGTTGATTTCTTCATTTTTGAATTAAATCCTACAATAATTTACCATGATAATCAAAGTTGTATTAAACTTTCAAAGAACCTAGTCTTTCATGACAGATCCAAGCATATTGAGATCCGATACCACTTCATCAGGGATAGAGTACAAAAAGGGGAAGTGAGGCTTCAATACATATCCACAAATGAGCAGGTTGCAAATATCATAACTAAAGGATTGCCTAAAGGGAAATTTGAATACTTCAGGGAAAAGATGGGAGTCATAGAGAACACTTTCCTCACCAAGAGGAAGTGTTAGAATATTATAGTGAATAAAGTTTCTCTAAGTTGTGAGAACTCAAAAAGTACATTTAAGTTATCTCATCAAGAGATTAAGTCCCAACTATTGATCAAGATCTAGATCTAATGGCTAAGATTATTTCTCATTTTTTCACATGGATCAACTTCAAGTATAAAAAGATGTTTGAGATTTCTATTGAGCATGAATCGATTTTTCAAGGGAAAGAAGTTCTCTGCTAAAGGTAAATCGAGTTAGGGCCAATACTGAAGAGGAGAGGCTGATCTAGGGCCAAGATCTCAACATATAGGGGCAGGACCCGTGCAATCTACAGGTAGTACGATCCGATCCATACATCCAAAAGAGGAACACACCTGATTCACTCAGCCAACGAGGAGTACGAATTGATCTGTACAACAGAAGATAAAGTATTGTTGATTCGTACTGTCAAGAAGAAGAAGGGACTCAATCCGTATAACGGGAGAGACCTAGGGTTGATTTGTACTTGAAGAAATATGATTAAGGAGGATTATTTAAGATTTGAGATAAGAGATCTTCTGCCTTGTACTATTATTCTCAAAATAAATAATCTGACCAAAATAAGTTAGCCGGGTAAAAATATTTGTTGTCATTGTTAGAAAATTAGGCGTGCTCGTTTCATCATAGACAATATAACAATATTGTCACCCAACCATAGGACGAAGCCACCCCCGAGCACCTTAACCTTGACAGAGAGAATAATTCCGGAAGCAAACCCTAGACCCAATAGCCAACCAAGGTAGCGTACCACTCTCCATAGCTAGCGTACCAAGCAGAAATTTCAAACCATAACCAAGAGAAAGTCCAAGCCTAAAACCGAAAATACAAGTTGCAGTAGCTGCAACTGTAGCTATTCTCTAGAGTTGCGCACAACTAAATTTCTGCAGTTGCGAGTGAGTGTGTGCTAAATGAGCTCTAGCGCTCTGTATTTATACTACTCCTTCTTAGCTGTCTGGGCCGACTTCTCTTCCTGGGGGCTACAACTCAATATTAAATTAATATCTTTAGTCGACTTATCTTCTAGGTTATTGTTCAAAGCTTTAGGGTTTCTCTTGCTTCCCAAAATATTCTAGTCTTGTCAAGGTTACACGTGGAGGTTAATACCTCCCGTAGCTACCATAATATCAACAATCCCTCCTAGTTAGGGAGGTATTGAAAGCAATGGTCTTGAGCACAAACATACCATTCAACCGATAACATCATCATAGCCACACAGACTATCTCATGATTAAATCATGAGCACCATCATCACTATCAGTATCATCTAATAACATCAACTGTTTCATCTATCGAAGCCATAATCCATTTGAGTAATCAGGCATGATGCTGAATAAGTCACTCACTCCATAGAGTGATACAAGAACCATTCTTATAATCCAAACATATCTCCTAGAAGAATATCTGTTCCGACATATGCTGGAAGTCACACCATGGGATACACAGACTATTCTCATACATCCTAGAAGAATATCTGTTCCAACATATGTTGGAAGCCACACCATGGGATACATGGACTATTCTTCTAATCCGGACATACGTCCTAGAAGAATAATTGTCCTGGACCATTTCTTGTCCGAAGAATGTCTGTCCACCAACACACTGACTATCCATCTAGCTGGTAATTATTTCCAACACTACTGATAGTCTTCATGGAAATCAGAAGAATTCCATTCAATAGAACAAAACTGTATCTATCCACAATAGTACACAACTACTATCCGGTGGTACACAACCACACCAAGTAACACACAACTACTTAACCAATGACACATAGTCACAACCAATGGAATACATCCACCATAATGGCATACAACTACTGTCCAGAGACATACAGTCTCCACAATAATCATATAATTTGATATCAACTTGCATAACAATATCATGATACAAACTGAGTCATCTGGACCATTCTTCCACTCACATCTGTGAGATCTGAAAGAGCATTTGCCTTCAGAAAGTAAAACATCAACCATGGGCTATTTGGACTATTCTTCTCAAGCATAGAAGAATATCTGTCCCTGATTTATGAGCCTGGACCATTCACCTAACTAGGCCATTCCTCCAGTACTAATCATAGTGAAACTTGGAGAGAATGAGTCTGCCCTAGGGAATGCATGTCCCTAATTGCTGAACCTGGACCATTCACCTAATTGGGCCATTTCTCCGGCACTAATCATAGTGCAACTTGGAGAGAATGAGTCTTCCCTAGGGAATGACTGTCCGAACCATTTCCTAAGGAAATGACTGTCCTGCACCAACCTCCAAAACGGACGATTCTTCGAAACTGCTCACAACTGTGAACTTAGAAAGAATGACTGCTCGACGAGGTGGACTAGTCTACTTGACCACTACTCAGAGTGACTGCCAAGAAGAATGAATGTCCTAGATCATTCCTCCACACTGGCCACAAGGGGAATCACTGTCTATGGTACACCAACAATCCCTAGGTAGGATTTCTTTCACAAATTAATGGATGAAATTTAACCTTGTGAGAGGAGGAAGCACTTATGCTCCTCTCTTAGGGTGATCCAGGTGGATATTGGTGGCCACCCACCTATTCCAATTGGCTCGTCTTGACAATTTTTAGTTCAACACATTCTTCTGTACTTCTTTTTAATTGTGGGTTCTACACTTTCGGGGCTGTCTGAAGCCCTACACATCTTCCAGGTGAATACTGGTGGCCTCCCACCTAATCCAACTGGATTATTTTGTATGTTTTCATGTCAACACATCTTTCTATACTTCCTTAAACAATGTTTGTTTGGCTTGCCATAATCAAACTGTAGATGAAATTAGAGTTTGACAGTGTAATGCGTAGTTCTCAAAAATACCTTTCCAACGAGCTATCACGCGCCTAAAATGGAGGTCGTATGCAAAAGTTACGAACCTGGGAAGTTGAGGTACCAACTTACCCATAAGGGCCCACATAACTTTTGGTGTTTCATCTCCTAGGGTTAGGTTTTTGGACATCTAGGGTTTTTGAATTCATGAGTAATGTTAAAAAGGCCTATGGAGCCTCATTGTAATCATTCTGCTCAGACATATGCGCATAGCAGCCACATCTCTTCTTAGAGATAACTACCACCATTTGAGCAAGTGTTTCATTTCTGTAGTTTTATAGTTTCAACCTATTTCATTTATTCAATAGAAAACATTGTTAACTGGATATCTGTGTTGTTCTTCATATCTTTGTGTTTATTGTATTCAGTCTGTTAATCAGTTCGTTCCGCTCGTAAATCCAGATCAATGGTATCAGAGCTGTGTAATCTTCATTTATTTTTCTTCATGCATGTGCCTGACAAGATTTGGGCACAAGAAGTTGGGACTCGAAGCAATCAAGCCGTTGCAAGATCGGCCACGTTGAGCCCGACAATAACCCACGGGGGAGGAAAAGAAAGATGGAGCAGGAGATCCTTTTACAATGTTGCTCGAGGAAGCGCTTGCACGAAAAAAGGAATGAAATTATGGAAAAAATTGTGCAGATCCTTCGATGTCTGTCCACAAGAGAAGCATATTCATTAAGTGGCCATGCAACCCCCTTCAAGGTACAGGTAAATTTTGATATTCCATTATTTGAAGGACTGATAGATGCGGATGCTGTAGATAAATGGTTGAATATGCTCGAAGGGTATTTTTCGGTCCACAATTTTTTCGATAAGGAAAGGATTACTTTTGCACTCCTCAAGGCCGTCCCGCATGTTAAGGACTGGTGGGATACTTACACTGAGCAAAGGGCCATAGAGGAATCTGCAATATTTGTGGTTTCCCATACATGGGATTCCTTCCGGGATACCATCAAAGAACAATACTACCATGTTGGAAGCTACGAGGACTAGTAGACCACATGGACCACCTCGCGTCAGGAAATGGATCAGACGGTACCAGATTTCACCAATATTTTCCATACCCTGCGCATCAAATACTCTGAGAGACATCTGATGCTCAAATACCGTGGTTGTTTGCATAGATACATTCAAACATAAATGAAGTTTCTGGACATCGCCTCATTGGGTACGGATTATAGATATGCTGTCAAGATCGAGCAGAAATTTAAGATGAAGAGGCGAGAGTTTGGATATGAAAACTCCTCACAATCGAAGCAGGGAAAAGGCGTCCCCAACCCACACAGCAAGGGACAAAGCAAATATGTCCACTCTCAGGACAACCAGTCCAAGCTGCAACACAAGAAGGGAAATGAGAAGATGAAGGACACGAGAAAATGGTGTGAATACCATAAAATCCCTTGGCACAACACTGAAGAATGCCGCTCCAAGCAGTCACTCATGGCCGAGCTGAAGGCTTCCGAGTCAGAGGTTGATTCTGACTCCGAATCAAATCTAGAAGGAGGGAAGTGGATTATTGATGTTGAACCCAATGCCACTGTCGCTACCACCAAAGTCCAGTCAAGCGAACCAGAAGAACCAGAGGAAGGGGAACACCTCTTCAACTCACATATGTGGGTAAAGGGGGCTCCGCTTCATTTCATTGTCGATAGCAACAGTCATAAGAACCCGATCTCAGCAGAGGTCATCAAGCGGTTGGAATTGCCAATGACACCGCACCCGCAACCCTACCCCATCGGAAGGCTTCGCCAAGGAAGAGATCTCTGTGTCAGCCAACTGTGTCGTTTTCCCTACGACATCAAGCCTTTCAAAGATGATGTATTGTGTGGTATTGCTCCCCTTGAATTTTGTGATGTTCTTTTAGGACAACCATATTTGTGGAAGCGTCATGTTGTGTATGAGTCTAGACCTCGCAGTGTTATTATTACTTTGGGTAGACAATTGTACATGATACTAGAGGTAGCACCGCCTACCGCTATTTCTTTAATCTCTACTAAGCAATGCAGTAAGGTCATTTTACAATCTGGGAAGTTCATCTTCTTTGTGATCCATGCTCACAGTAAGAAGAAGATCATTGCCACATCCGTGGCCTCTACAAAGAGCCTCTCTTTGCAGCAGAAACAAGTGGACGAGATTGTGGAAGAGTACATAAACATCTTCTCCTCACCCATCGACGTACCGACGCACTGCCAAGTCAAGCATCCAATTGATCTAATCCCCGGTGCACCTTTGCCTAATGGACCAATCTATCATCGCTCGCTGATGAAAAATGACGAAATCAGGCATCATATGCAATAACTTCTTCAAAAGGGGCACATCATACCCATCTCCTCCCCTTGCGGAAGCCCGATTGTACTGGTGCAAAAGAAGGACGAAACCTGGCGACTCTACATTGATTACAGAGCATTAAACAAAATCATAGTCAGGAACCGATATCCAATTCCTAGGATTAATGGCCTTCTTGACCAACTCAAGGGGGAAAATTTCTTCAGCAAGATTGACCTAAAGTCTGGCTACCACCAGGTTCCCATTGAACCAACTGATGTATGGAAGACAACTTTCAAATCTAAAGAAGGTCTCTTCGAATGGTTGGTCATGCCCTTTGGCTTAACAAATGCACCAACCACTTTCATGAGGTTGATGGATGATGTATTGAGACCTTTCACCAACTCTTTTGTGGTGGTATATTTGGATGACATTCTCATCTTCAACAGAACTTGGGAGGAGCACATGCGACATATTCAACAGGTTTTGAGCACTCTGTGGTAGCACAAGCTATATGCCAATTTCGAAAAATGCTCCTTTGGCATGAACAAGGTCCAATACTTGGGCTACATTGTTGATGAGCATGGGGTACATGTTGATCCAACTAAGATCCAAGTCATCTGTGACTGTCCAACCCTAACCACACTAACCGAGCTTCATAGCTTCTTGGGACTGACCAACTTCTACCGGCGGTTCATGTTGGGATTCTCCAATATTGCATGGGCCCTCATCCAAGTGACCAAGGGCGGTGGCTGGGAAAAGTTCGTGTGGGGGAAGGAACAACAACGATCATTTGATGATCTGAAGCATCTATTGTGCTCAGCTCTAGTACTCTCGCCCGATTTGCAACAACCGTTCGAGATTGAGACTGATGCATCTGACTATGTTGTAGGCGCATTTCTCACTCAACACGGTCATTCGATGGCATGCCATAGTGAGACACTCTAAGATACTATACATAAATACCCCACTTATGACAAGGAAATGTATTCCATTGTACAAGCATGTCGTCAATGGAAACATTACATTCTAGGAAAGGAGACGATCATCCACATTGATCACAAGCCTCTACAGTTCATAAAGACACAGGGGAAGTTGCAGAACGACCGCCATTAGAAGTGGTCCACCTACCTGCAGAAGCTCCATCTCAACATTAAGTATAAGACATGGAGCACAAATCATGTCGCTGACTACCTCTTTCGACCTCCTGTGGATGCACTCACCACTGTGCTCCATTCTTGTGGACATGAGGCATCTGAGTGGCCCCAACTTTATCAGCATGATCCAGACTTCACCACCACCTATCAGCTCTTGGGTACATGCGCGAATGTCATCAATTTTCACATTCAAGACAGATTGTTATGCCATCTGGGCCATCTCTGTGTTCCTGGAAGTGAGCATGCAAAGCTGATTTGGGAATCCCATTACAGTAGGATGGCAGGACATTTTGGCGTGGAGAAAACTATGTCCATTCTACAGAAACATTTTTATTGACCAAAACTTGGACATGACGTCAATAAGTATATCAGATCTTGCATTACCTGTGCCATTGCCAATCCAACCATCAAGAAGCAAGTCTTATACACCCCTCTTCCTACCCGTGAGAATCCTTGGGAATCCATCTCGATGGATTACATGTCCGGTCTTCCATCCACCAAGCAAGGCAATGATTTTGTATTTGTGGTCATTGATCGGTTTTTGAAGATGGTCGTCCTCACAGCCTGCAAGAAGAAAATCACAGCGGCAGATACTGCCAAGCTTTTCTTCGAACAAGTGGGTCCATTTTTGGATACCACAGACCATCATCTCCGACTGGGACAACAGGTTCCTCAACACATTTTGGTCGAGTCTCTGGTCATTTTTGGACACCAAGATCACTAAATCCACTGCTTTCCACCCCCAAATAGACGACCAAACAAAGGTCGTCAATCGGATGATTGTGCACATCCTGTGCATGTACAACTCTAAGCATCCACGTACATGGGATGAGAGTCTCCCCTATGTTCAACATAGTTACAATAGGGATCTCCATAGCTCCCTCGAACATAACCCATTTCAGGTGGGGCTGGGATTCCAACCCTTGGGTCCCATTGATGTTTCACTACCTCTTGCAACCACACAAACAGACTCTTCCCATGTTCAGTCCGAGACCAAAAAAGCCACCAAATTCATTGAGTGGATTCAACACATCCACCAATAGGTCCATGAGATTTTGCAGAAAGCCAATGCTAAGTACAATCATCGCCATGATCAACACAGGGTACTGCATCGGTTTCATGTTTGAGACAAGGTCTGGTTACATTTGCAGAAAGAACATTTTACAAGGCCCCATCGAAATCTCCTCCCACTTCACTATGGGCCTTACACTATCACTAAGGTTGTGGGTATCAATGATTTTAAGCTCAACACTCCACCCTTCCTTGGCTTGCACCCAGTGTTCAATGTGGACCTCCTTCGACCATATTTTCCACCATTATTGGACACCTCAGAGATCGCAATATAGATGACACCAACAGAGCTCAACCCTGACTGCACAGAACAAGAATCCACCGATCAGACATTGGACACACAGGTCAAAGGTACTCGCCAGCAGAGGATCCAACTTTATCGGGTTTTCAAGGCAGGGCATCTCCTCTACCAAGGAAAGTGGCTCACCCGGGGCCAAATTCAACAGAAGTTTCCTCACCTGATGGGGGAACTCAACGCAATGGAGACCATTGCTTCCTAAGGGGGGATGATGTTGGCATTATTGATTGTGTGTTGTCATTGATGGAAACATGAGTCAAACATGTACAGTAATCAGATAAAAGGAAGATCACCTTGTGGAAAAACTAATTCGTGATCACTGTTGATCACGATAGGATCAAAAGTGATCCTATGATTCCAAAGATCAGGAAAGGTAGCATGGAGAGAATCAATGTACAAAAGGAGTAATGAAGAACAAGTTATTAAAAATTCAGAAGAAATAGCGATGAATAGATCAGAAGGAAGAATGTTAATCGAAGCTCAAATAAGTAAGCTACATCAGCCATCGATCTAACAAAAGAATAGATCATGACCGTTGAAGGATGAATTCAACAGAAAGCCACAATAGTTGTCAGATTTGGGAGTTGCAGAGGAAGACCGTCGGATCAACATCTGATTAAGTCATGAGTGTCAGATCTTAGTGAAGGAAAATTGACAATGGGGAGCCATTGCGGGATTCAAAGGATGAGTTAACGTCCGCACATATTTCGGTTCCACAATCCACGATGATTGTCGATCGTCACCCATCAATAAATCGACAACACACATTGGTTTATCTGCCAACGTGCATCTTCCATTGTGGAACTCGACGATGGTTTTAAAGGTCGTGTTAGTTGGGACTCCGCAATCATACCTGATCGTAGATCTCCATGCCGGTTTAAGCACAACCATCGATCCGAGATACAGATCAACGAATAAATCCTGGCCATTCATCTCAACGGTTGATTAAGTCATAGCCGTTGGACTAAGCCAATGGAAGGATAGTGTAAGGATTGAAGCTAGACCGTTGATTTGGTTCCGAGAAATTAAATCCCAACCATCATATCGGGATAAATAATCCTCAACCGTAGATCACAGTAAAGGAAAGGAGACGATCAACTCTGACGCTGACCACTCCGACGAAAAGAAGCCAAGAACAGGTAAGTTTCTACGAAGCCCTGAAGCCCCAGAGTTACGAACTCCAGTCAACTGTCGGATCAGGAAATCCAGTCAACCGTTGATCTGGAGTAACAACTGTCAGAGCGTAGTCAAATCTGGCCTTGACCTACTACGATAATAAACAACTCAGATGAGACAAGAACTCTTGAACCCCAGAGTTCTAGAATAAACAAAGGCCATAGGATCAAGACAGGAAATATCTAAGGTGATAGATCTATTCATCACTTCGCCAATTCGAGAGGATTAGATCGAAGTCACAAAAGTGTCATATTCCTGAAGCAACGACAACCGTTAGATCAATAAGAAACTTCAGATGAACCTACGACCGTTAGATCCAGGAGGAGGACATGTGACACATCAAGAGATCCACGCCAGCAAGACCACGTCAGCAAGGACATGTGGCACAATCAAATGGTGACAAGTGTCAAGGTCTAGTTGGAAATTTAGGTATACGAAAGTCACGAATCTAGGTGACACATGCTAGCCACTCAGTTAGTGCCGCGTCAACAATGACATCAACAAGATACGTCACTCCGTGAGTAAGTCCTTTGGGGATATACTACCTGCAAATACCCGAAGCTCCAAAGGATGAAGTTAATGATGGTCGTTGATATAAGATTTTACAGGTTCTCTCGACCGTTGATCAAGTACAGTGGAATGATAGAGTAAGCGTAAATCACAAAGTAACGCTAATCGTTGATCTAATTCGGGAGATTTCTCGACCGTTGATCAATTACAGTGGAAGGATAGAGTAAGCATAAATCACAAAGTAACTCTAACTGTTGATCTACTTCGGGAGAGTTCTCCACCGTTGATCAAGCATAGTGGAAGGATAGCGTAAGTGGTCATCACCGCCTTATGACTTATTTGATATGTAATCACTCTAGAGGGATTGAACTATCTCAGAGTTTGAATATCCAAGAGTCCCGAATCTCCGAAGTTCCAGAGTAAATAACAGAGGTCCATCTCAACGTCCAATTAAAACATGAATGTTGATTTTGATAAGTGATTAAGCACATGTTTGGATTAACACCTAACCACCGTCTATGGTCATATAGAAGTCCCGAAGTGAACGATAATCGTCCACTCAAGTGCAAATTAAGTCATGATCGTCGATTTGTTTGAAGCCTCTGGATAAGCCAAGATCGTCCATTCAACAAAAGATTAATATTGACCGTTTGATATACTAGTGAGTACAATATACACACTTCGAAGAAATATAATCCGAGAGTATTGAATGACTGCAAAAGACCAAAGTTCCGAAGGACGAAGTACCGAAGAACCTGGTTCCAACACTAGTCACGTAGAAGAATAGGGGCAGAATAAGAAAGCGCTAGGAACAAACACTTAAATGGATAGGCTTGTGGTTTTGAGCTCACAAGCATTTGAACACTGGGTTGAAAGAAGCGGCTTATACATATTTCATTTCTGTAAAGAGCTCAAGGTTGGTAGAGTAATTCGACAGAGAATTAATACCATAACAATACAGAGAATCAGTAAAAGCTCGAACATGATCTGTTGGCAAACCGAGGACACAACAAAAACAAGGGAACAATACAATGAGTCGATCTATATCCGTGATCAACTCATGAGGACAAATGAACCGATACACAGTCATGATTAAAAGAGATTTAAATCACGAGCATTATAAATAAATAACAAAAAAGAAAAATGATATTATTTAAAGTTTAATATTATCATTTAAATGAAAAGGTACAATGGTTCAATATAAAAAGACACAATGTTTCAAATTCACACCAGTTGGAAGACTATATAAACAAAGAAGTATGGTGAGCAAAAGATGTAGTCGAATTTGTTGAAATATATATATTTATATATAATGGATTGAATGGAGGTTCATTCTATCAGGTTGGTGCCTGTTTACACGCTGGGTCTTGTATGAGGATTGGATTCCTCACGTATCAGTTGGATTTGAGATCAACAAGCTGGGACTTGTTATGAGGGTTGGATTCCTCATTTCTCAGTTGGATCTGAGAACTACAAGATGGGTCTTGTAACAGAGAGTTGGGTCTCTCATAGTTGTTTGAAGTTGAATATATTCAAAGATTAATCTTATGTATTCATTCAAGTTAAATAAATAAATAAATATTTATTCTTTTATATATTGGTTGAGAAATTGAAATAAATATATGTTGTTCAATTAATTTATGAAAAGTGGAAAATTGTCCAAAGTTTTGTGACATTGATTCACCACCCCCTCTCAATGTCAAGTTTACATTTCAACAGAGGACTAATCTAGGTGGATATTGGTGGCCACCCACCTATTCCAACTGGCTCCTCTTGACAATTTTTAGTTCAACATGTTCTTTTGTACTTCTTTGTAATTGTGGATTCTACACTTCTGGGGCTGTCTGAAGCCCTACACATCTTCCAGGTGGATAGTGGTGGCCTCCCACCTAATCCAACTAGATTATTTTGTATGTTTTCATGTTAACACATCTTTTTGTACTTCTAAGGCCATTTTGGGGCCCTAAACAATGTTTTTTTGGCGACACAGTTGAAATGTAGATGGAGTCAGAGTTTGAAGGCGTAATGCGTAGTTCTCGAAAAGACCTTTCCAACATGCTATCACACACATAAAAAGGAGTTCGTATGCAAAATTTATGACCCCGAGAAGTTGAGGTACCAACTTATCCATAGGGGCCCACATAAATTTTGGCGTTTCATCTCTTAGGGTTAGGTTTTTGGATGTCCAGGGTTTTGATATTCATGAGTAATCTTAAAAAGGTCTCTGGAGCCTCATTGTAATCATTCTTCTCAGACGGATGCACGTAGCAACCACATCTCTTCTCAAAGATAGCTACCACCATTCTAGCAAGAGTTTCAGTTCTGCAGTTTTACAGTTTCAGCCTATTTCATTTATTCAATAGAAAATATTGTTCACTGGATATTTGTCTTGTTCTTCATATCTTCGTGTTTATTGTATTCAATTTTTTAATTAGTTCGTTCTGCTCCTAAATCCGGATCATAGGGTTTTACCAAGCAAAATATTCAATATGAACAAGTAAAATTTACCATAGCCATTGAATCACATGAAATGAAATTGCAGAAATTTACTTACTTCACCAAGATATGACAAGAGAAAACCCTAATTGTAGCAAATTCATCCAAAAATCAGCAAAGAATGATCCACACTTGTCCCCAAGAGATAACACATGAGTAAAATAGCCAATAACCAATAGGGAAAAAATTTCAGACTTGTTCTCTCACATAGGTGAGAAGAATGTGATGATAAAATGAGTTTTGGATAGCCATATTTATATGGAAACCCTAGCCGTCCAAAAGACTCCAATGAAAATTCATGTCTCTACATAAGAGGGCCGACCCCTTCAATTTGTCTTTTTAATTTACAAAATTTAAATTTACATGAAATAAAACCTCTAAGAGGGTGACGTCATGCCCTAGTAGGGTGACACTAGGATCATAAGAAATACCTCAAGGATGAATAGGTGGAATGTTGGGCCTCCAAAGGCCATATGTCTCTCTCTCAAGTGCCAAGGTCCATGCTACATGCCTCCTACATCAATCCATTAAGTGATCCATCAAACCCTATCCGCTAGGTGACGTCAAGGGCTAGGAGAGTGACCTCTAGGCCTCCAAATGCCAACGACCAAGTGGATAAGGGTGGAGATTCATCCTCCAATGATGCCAAGGTTCCTCTGAAGGAAACATCCTCCATCATCAAGGTGAAACACTTATCATTAAATGGTTCCCCGGATGTGGGGTCTAGAAATCCATCCTATGGGCAAGGTCCTACAAAGACAAACAAGTACGCCCTCCAAGGGTCTACAAATCATCTGAATCATGCCAAGTAAGCCAAAAATAATAAGAGAACCACCAAAACATGTTCATAAAACCACCCTTTTCAAAGTAAACAAATGCTCAAAGACCTTATAAATTTATTCTAATTTAGGTATGGGAGGGGCGTCATGGTGCCTTATTGGGTAGGCCAATCCTGAAGTCAAAGGATGTTTTCCAAGAAGACCTCATCTAAGTCATATAATGAATATGAGATGGAATGGGGAAAGACTTCTAGGTACGGTGTCTTGACATATAAGGGTTCATATTGTCTCATTTATTGGTGCCTTTGTAGAGGGTGTGTTTCCCTTTGTCCATGATGCAACATTTTTCCAAGCCCTTTTATTTCCATTAATTGATTAAGGTCCAAAACATTGAGTATTATGTGCAATGTAAAGTAAAGAGTACTGCAATGTCACTTGAATCTAGAAACACATAGGGTGCCATATTCAATGGAAAATAAGGGACACCGCAAAATGCATTTTCTCAACAAGCATGGAATTTATTAATTGTGTGATTTCTTTTGCAGGTCTTTCATTTTTTGGAGAAGTGTAAATCATTGTTCCTAGGACCCGAGGGCAAGCATTTAGAAGGATAATATTGTCTTTTATCTTTTTCCAGCCATAACACCTTTGGGCCTTTAGCCCCTTCTTCCCATGGAATGAGGTACAATCCCTTCTCGGGTCAATGAACCCCAAAACCAAAAAGATGAGGAGATGCAGGGAAGAATTATGGAAGGTGGTAAGTATGGATAGGAATGATACGATGACCCTGTTGATGCTGAGGGACTAGAGAGTTCTCAACACCAACATCTCAACCTCTTGGTTGGCTAAACCAAGAAGAGGCGGGAATGGTCACCCTATTTTATAGCCTAAAATAAAACATTAGACCCTAACATCATATAGTCTAAGCATGAATAATTGATTGGGTAAGACCTTATCTTCCTTAAATGTAAGGAAACAAGTTAACAATCCAAACACCCAAAAGCATAGTATTCTTCCTTATGTACCACTAACTCAAGTGGTGTGTTTTTTTTAATCCATAAGCATAGTTTGCTCTCTTATGTACCACCAACTCAAGTGGTGTGGTTTTTTTTATCCATAAGCATAGTTTGCTCTCTTATGTACCACCAACTCAAGTGGTGTGGTTTTCTACCCAAAAACATTGTTTACCACCAATTCAACTGGTGTGGTTTTCCTTGAATAAGGATGATAAGTCAACCTACATTTACAAATAACTATCCTTGTTACCAATTAACAATTAAATTATCATAAATTTTACCACCTTAAAAAATAAAAATAAAAAATCTTTCAATATTCATTATTAATACATATAAACATTATTAATTAATTATTAGTACATATAACTTAATATAACAACACTGATATTAATAATTAATTATATTTAATTAATTATTAGTACATATAACTTAATATAACAACACTGATATTAATAATTAATTATATTTAATTAATTATTAGTACATATAACTTAATATAACAACACTAATATTAATTATTAATTATATTATTTGCTATTTTGATATCCACATGAAACATGTTTGAGTTTCAAGTCAACACAAAGGCAACTTAAGAAATTTTTTTCATCAAAATTAGGTATTCAAAGATTTTTTTGGGTTAAAATCATGACAAAATAACTAATTGTTCATAGATTGTCATGTTTTATATGTTACAATATTGTTAACAATTTATGTAATATTTTTTAAACACGTGACATGAAGTCATCGTGAAAGAAATTATTGTTATTAGATGTAGTGTGAAATTAGCGTTTTAATTTAAATTTAAATAAATACAGTATTAAATTATAAATGGGTTAAATTTAATATAATTTATATTAAATATTTAAATACACTTCATGTATTTTATGTGAAAGATAAATTATCTTTTAGAAAAATGTCAAAAATAAATATAGAGATTTAGCAGAAAAAAATAAATTTTGTATGGTTAGGTACTTGGCATTGGAGTTTGAAAGTTAAGTTATTGGAGCGGTTGTATTCTTGAGTTTATATTTAGGTTTGGACATGTTTATTCGAAGAGGTTTCTACACCAGATGGATATACGCGTTTTGATTTAAGAATTGATGATTTTAGGTTATGACCAAGGCCCACTTGATGTTGTCTTTTGAGTTGAAAATTGAGTCTTACGACTTTGCTCAAAAACATTGTGGTTACTCTTTTCCACTTTTAAGGGGGCTACATTGATGTTGTTGATTCACAGGTCCTAGGATTTATGATCTTCGATTAACAAGGGGGGATGACAATGTTTGTTACACTTCAAGTTTCAAAGTATACTCAGTGATTTTGAGGATTGTAGTTTATTCGAGATGATTGATCAAGGATTCAATGCTTTCGACCTGGATCACTTAGTGTTTTTTAGGATTTTTTGTGGATTGTGGATGATGGATTGAGGATTGAGGACATGGAAAATTTGGTTTGGTCAATTTAACTTTCAAAGGATATTCGTCGAGATAGTTCAACACTTGCTTTTTTTAGGATTTGAAGATTTTAAGGATATTTTGAGGATGATATTTTTTATGTAGTATTTTTTAGGTTTTTTAGGATTTTTAAGATATTAGTATGGATGGATGGTTTGCCACATTTTGGCATATAAGTATTTAGTCACTTGGAGATTTGTGAGTTGCTTGATTGTTTTATATTTTGATCAACATTTTGGTTTTCCAATTGGAGGAATACCAACAGTTCACCTGGTTTACTTCTCAGTGGATTTTGGCATGGTTATGATTCAGTTTTTATTGAACCATTCACAAGTTTTAGAGGATACAAGATTGGGAAGTTGATCGACACTTTTTTATGTTAGTTGGATTATTGACATTTGTTTTATGTGTTGTTTTATGAGAGTCGTTTTGTGAACACATTTGTTCCCTTAATATTATTCGGACTTTACGAGGATGGCCCTTGGACATAGCAGAGGGAAGATAATTCTTCTTCATTTTTTCTTGGCACATTCGATTATAGAGCATTTTCAGGATTTGGGATGTTTTTACAATCAATTCATTTCTCATTAGGATTTTCTGTTATCGGTTTTGGGTTTACATCGATGAACATCTATAGGTTATTTGGTTGAGACTCGGGGAAAATTTTAAGGATCCAAATTTATCTTGGACTGTAGAAACCTTGGAAAATATTAGTAATTCTTAAAATG
>ML779211.1:1152093-1169364 GCA_009831015.1 Picea engelmannii | reverse complement strand
TGTTTTTAGTTCTTTTACTTTTAATTTTTTGTTTATTATTATTATTTTTTTTTAATTTAAAAAATATAGTTACATCATTATATTATATTAAAAAAAATTGAGTTTTAATTTTATATTTTTAATAAAACAATATAATCACATCATTATATTATATAAAAAATGTTATAGGTGTCCTTAGTGGAGGCCTGCCACATGGAAAACTAGGTCCTCATCAGATTAGCAAAAATACAGTAGTCCATGGTTTTTAGTATTTTCCACCTATATAATGATAAAAAACATAAATTACTACATAAACTAACAGATTGTAATTACATAGATAAACTAGCCACTTAGAAAACATGTATAATATTAGACAATATGAGACATATCCTTGTCATCCATTTGCCTGGATGCTTCTCCCCCCTCCTCCTAAGCTATGTTTGAAGGATGGGGATCATCATCCACACTGATAGGGTTGGCTTGCATTCCCAGAGGGGATCCCATCAAATGGTCCATGCCAACCATTTCCTCAGTGATTGGTCAAACTACAATTTTAACTCCTAATACTGCTTTGAAAATTTCCTCAAACTTTCCATCAAGTAATTCATTCAACTTTATGAAGGATATTTTGTTGGTGCATGTTTCTTTCCTCCAAGACTTCAGCTATGAGGGATTTCAAAGACCAATATGTTTCTTTGATCTGGGATAATTTCTTGTCCCAAGTCCTAGAATGCATTGGATCCTGCACCCATCCCTCCACTTCTACTTGAATATGGTCCTTGGACATATTTTTCCTTTTTCCCTTTAAATTGTTTTCCAATTCCTCCAATTCCGCTTTGACGGGCTCAAGGAATCTCAAGAAAAAAACACCTCTAAGCTTCTAGATTTTCACTCTCCACACAAGTGTTGTATCTTGACTCCTTTGGGGCATGATCTTAGGAGATAGCATGACTAAGTTTTTTGGTCATATCCCTCCCCTCTCTGAAAGCGTTTCTTTTTGGCATTATGGAAACTTGCATGAAAAATAGAGGGTCGAACAGTGACGAGGTCCTGAGAGGAGGGTTGTTCTTGAGCATAGGTAGGACTATCCCTCCCACTAACTAAAATTTTCTCAAATTCGCCTTTCTGTAAAAGGCGCAACATAGAGTCAGACCAACATGAAGCCATAAAACCATTATCCCCACCACTCCAACCCAGAAGCCAAATTCTAATCAAACACCTCAATGACCAAGAAAGACTACAATAATTACCTGATAGATGACTGAAATAAACCTCACATTTCCACGGATTATCCACAGACCATCGAGCCTCCCACTTAGTTTCCAACATAACTAGAAGCATTGGATTTCCCATCCTCCTGTTGTTCATATACACTTCTGCCTTTGCAAAATGTCCCATTTCCCTCTGTCATATCTTGTTATCCTTCATCATGTTCCTATCTGGTATACTACCCCTAGTACACCACCACAACCGAGAATCCTCCCACGATATGAGTGACCATATCCTCTCATCCCTCTTGGGCATCATTTCATCTGGCGAGTGGTTTAGGTTCATACTCAACCCAACCTTTCCTCCCTTCCTAACTTGTACGTGAACACCTCCCATTGATACATCATTATTACAACCTGTACCATATGAAGGGATGATGTACAAACGAGATGGGGATGGTGTCTTGTCCCTATTTGCTAGCACCCCATCTTTAGGATTTCAATTTTGTTTTTTAAACGTTTGTTAATTTTTTAAAATGTTTGTTTTATTTTTTATTTTTTAATTTAATTTATAACTATTTTTTTATGGAAAGGCTTGTGGCTATATTTTGTTTTTTTTAATTTTAAACTTTATTTTTTCATAGCGTCGTCATTTTTTCTCTATTTTTATTCATTTTTTATTTTTAAAATTTGTTTCAATGTTTTCTTTTTTATAATTTTGTTTGTAATAGTATATGTTTTCAAGCGATGGTTTAAGAAAAAGTTGTAATTTAAGGTCTAAAAAAGAGGCCACTAGTATTACTTATTTTGATTCAAAGGTTGATTTTAAGATTTTGGTTGTAATAGTACCAATTGTTAAAGCTATGGTTTCAATAAAATTGTAATTTTAACCTTATTTTTTTAAGGTGTTACTAGAAACACTATTTTTGAATTTTGGGGTTGATTTTAAAGGTTTTTGTTGCAACAACACTGATTGTTAAGGCCAAGGTTTCAAAAAAGTTGTAATCTTAACCTCGAAAAAAAAGGAATGTCATTGGTAGCACCATTTAAAGATTTTGGTTGCACGGTACTAGTTGTTAAGGTCATGGTTTCAAATAAGTTATAATTTAACTCTAGAAAAAAAGAAGTGCAACCACTTTTCAATTTGGAGGTTGTTTTTAAGGTTTTTGTTGCAAGGGTTCCCATTGTTAATGCCATGGTTTCAAACAAGTTGTAGTTTTAACCCCTCCAAAAAAATGTTACTAGTAGCACTACTTTTTGATTCAAGAGTTGTTTTTAAAGTTTTTGTTAACAACATTACAAAGTTTTGAGGCCATGGTTGCAAAAGTTTGTAATTTTAACTAAAGGGGAAAAATAAAGTGCCATTGGTAGCACCATTTTTCTATTCAAGGGTTGATTTTGTATTTTTTAATAAAAAAAATATGGGATTTTGGACTAAAGTTCTCGTTTTGAAGTCTCAATTCTCGTCGAGTCAATAACTATGTTCTAAGTTCTAAAATGTGCATGCAACAATTTCATAATGAAAATATGACCTAAAGCATAAATACAAAAGAGGATGGTCCCAGTTTAGGAGAGGAAGACATGTTAGTGATATAGGGTTGTTCCAGACTCCAAAACAGATGAAGGAAGAATGCAAGATTGTTCCAGAAGCATTACAACATCTCCAAATTTTTAGAAGGAGAGTAAGAACATTTGGGAATGAGTGTAGCCCCTTGCATTGGAATCCTCAAATTATTGAAGATTTGATATTCCATTATTTGAGAGTTTTCCCAAGATTGGGTTTCCAGAGTAATTTATGTATTATTACTATGTATAATTGTTTCATGCAACACTATATTTTCTGCATTTGAATTATAGTCTGCAAATTAAACACAATTTATGCACAATGGAATAGTGAAGGTAAGATTTGCTTATTAATTTCCGCATTTTAGTATCCAAGTCGATGAAACAAATGAGACATAGGCCTACTAAATACATATCATCATGTATCACAACCAAGTTTGAAGATGGGAGGAATCTTATTGACCTGTCAGGATCAAACTCGAGAGCACTTGGATCATATTCATAACCAATTTCAAGTGATTGGAAAAGAATCAATGGTATCATGTGAGGAATGGTCTCAAAACTTCTATGAGACTCAAAAGCCTAAAATAAGGATGTGTGATCTGAAATGGATCTAGTATATGAATACATTTTTCACTTTTAACATTGCACTAAGTTCGGAATGCAAAAGTCACTAAATATTTTAGGGAATATGCTGAAAACGAAGGCATGATATAGAAATATAGCCTTGTTGTATAAATCCAAATGCAAGTTGTTGTAGATCCCATACTCATTCTCACTGCAAAGGACCACTAAAAGACAATTTCTATATAAGATATCGATTAATGCATGTGGCTACAAATCACCATATAAATATCATCATGCTGCAAAAGACTGTGAGATTTATGTTGACAAAAAGGATGAAAATGGTGCTATAGAAGATATTCTCCTTGTTGCATCATCATCCCTAAAAGCACGGAAAAAGAAAAAACTAATCCTGGACAAGATTTACGGTTGTGGTCAGGGCGAGAATGTTAGTCATTAGGTAATAAAACCATTGGTGAATTGTTGAGGAGGATGCTGCAACGGGAAAAAGGTAGTTATAGCTTAGGTTTCTTCGCTTACAATGGGAAAAAGGTAGTTACACCTTAGGTATCTTCGCTTTCATGGTGAGGGTAACTAAGGGGTGCTTGAGTAGAATATGTAGGCGTAGTCTTTGTCATCACCATAACAATTTTCATATCAGGATCCAAATTTCGAAAATTTAGCGAAATGCTATATCACTGTGGAAGTATGATAGTTTGGGGGGTCGGGCTATATCCAACGGCATATAGACAAATATAGCGGAGGTGCAAAAGGTATAACTCGGTGGATCGTTGATCTTGAAGAAGCTCAGATCAACGGCTAAGGCACATATCAGAGAATGAAGCAGCGCAGAAGATAATTATTCGAAGGCGGGCCGGGGAAACCATTATGGTTTCGTTCATGGACACGTGGCAACACCAGAGGTGAGTCGGGGAAAAAAGAGGTCTACTCAAAACCGTTTTTTCCAAACCCCCGATATCGGAAGTTGATGGTGTTATCACCTGTTGATTTGCATTTGATTTTTCCAAAGCATCTTGTCCTTGTGTTATTTTTCCACTCAGATTTTATAATTTTTTCACCAGCTCCGTCAAGCTCCCATCACTTAAATCCTTCGCCCAATGCGATCATCCAAAACAGTCATGTACTCCACGAGTCAAAAGTTGGCAAATATCCCAAGCTTATACCTAGCCTTAATTCTTATCTAAATCCTTTAGTTCCATCACATCATTCATTTTTACCCTTATTTTCGTATTCCCGTTGAAAATAAAAAATATGCCTTTTATTAAGCACCCTTATCCTATTCAGAAAGTCACGTGTTAAGCCTCATATGCCCAAATTCCTTCGAAAATAGAAAAAAGGTTTTATTTATTTATTATTAATATAAATATTTTTATATTTATATTAATATTTAATTCAATATTTAATTTACGGAATCACGTCAAATCATGGGCACAAATCTCAATTTATAATGTGGAAAATTCAAAGGTTGGATGGAGGGCACACATGCATATTGGGGATTTAAGTAGCGAGGAGGTTATTTTTGTGAAGGTGGACCGGGAAATACTACCGTGGATTCTTTTGTGGACACGTGTTTTTACGTGAAGCACATCAGAGGAAAAGAAGTTTGGATTAAAACCACTCTAGCCAAAGCCCGATGTAATAAATGGAAACATTTATCATATGTTTTATGCACGACATTTTTCCAGGAGTACATTTCAATAATTATTATGAGATTTCCAATCAAAGAAATTCTTCCTCACGGTGAAATTGTTTTACAGAGGTAAAATTCACGTTTTACAAATTAAAGACATTAATGCTTATTTCCATGCAAAGAATTTAAATGGGAAGATGCATGTGAACAAAGACTTGGATAATTATTTATCCAAATATTTACAGGAGTAAAAGAAGAAGATAGAAGGTATTTTACCGGTAAACTGGAAAAAACATACAATAAATGTTTTTACACACTGAAACGGTAAATTGGAAAAACGTTACACAGTAAATGTTTTTTACAGGGAAATGGTAACCGTAAATGTTTTTTACAATGAAATGGTGAATTGGGAAAACAAGACTTGGTTTTAAAAACCACGGGCATGAATTAAATTATGGAAATTTCATTATACAGGATAGAAAACTATTTGGGAATTATTTTTATTTCAAATATATCATTCCCAAATATTTAATGAGAATATCGATAAATGCAATTATATTTGAAAGAGTATGAGTTACATTTCAAAGAGAACGTGGCAAAGGGAGGAGATGGAGCGTCAGAGGAATCTGCAGGGATCATGGAACGTTTTTTATGAAAACTGTCATTTGTAATAATTGTAGAAGCTGAAATGTTTCATTTCAGTTATTGTAACTTGTTGCACACTGCAGGGACTCGAATTGTATAAGTATTAGAAGTTATGAGTGTATTAATGAAGGGCAGAAGTGCAAGGGCACAATTCTGGTGGTTCTGGACTCTATTGTAATTTTTCTGGGACTGAATTGAATACATATGCAGAAGCATTTGGAACTGTTTATGAAAAGATTCTAATTGGTTGTGATATGAGTTATGTCTTCTTTCATAGTGTGTATTTCCTATGTTTCTTTAATTCCATTTACACTGTCTTCTGTTTAAATTGGAGAGTTAAAGGCCCAGAATTCGTCTTGTGACGCTCTCGGCCTAAGAAATTTAAACTGTGTATGTTTCTTCTTAGCTAATCCAGAATTAATTTACTTAATGCTCTGATGCAATTATTTGTTTCCTCTTTCCTCTTACCACTCAGATTCATTGCCTCATTTAGCCTTTATCCTCTGGAGAGTTCTATCCGCTGATCATTGTTTTCATTCAATTTCACAATTTTGACTCCATAGCCCTATGTGTCCCTCCTCTTCTTGGCCAACGAACTTTATTAAAACCCCCAAAACAAACCAAATCTAGCCACCAATTTCCAAAAGAAATATCAAGTGACACGAGAGAGCCCTCTTTGAGTTGAGCAGGCTAGTGCCTCTAAAGTTGGTTGAAACAGTTACCTCTGTCGTTTGTCTATTCAGCCGGATAGATTTACAGAGTGCTAACAGTCTATTGGCCTTCATAGATAGAAGGTAATAAAGAGATGCAATGAAAAAAGAAAAAAAAAAGAGATAGAACAAGGAATTTTTTGAGAAAACAAAATTTGAGTAGAGATGGGACTACCCTAGAGGCCAAATGGAATGAATATGGTTGGTCCATGGTTGAGAGAGCTAGTCTATCTCATAGTGAAGCAAAGGTGTGGATTTGAGGTCATTGTTTACTTGCAATCTGTTCATTGGCCTCCATACATAATGTTTTATTCAATAAGAAAGAGGAACTTACAAGGACATGGGCCACACAAACTGTTGAAGAATTCACTGCTCAAGATGCCCATTTATTCAAAACATGGAAGTGACATAAAAAGGTGGCCATCGTTGCAGGAAATGGAAACAAACAAAGGTGCCATTTCTTTAGAACATGGTAGCACACATAAGATTGTTTTGAAGATGGAGGAAGGAGACTCATAACATCGAGGTCTATTCACTTCAAGAACTATTAGTCCCGGGCTCTAAAATGGGCAAGTGATAATCTCAAAAGAAGAGTATGACCCAAAACACTGTTATAATTAATTCTTACATTATATGTTGGTTTGTATTTTTTAGATCTAGTTAGTTGTGAGAGATCTTCTCCAACTATTAGATCCTATTTATGTGTATGTGGTTGAGAGATTTCCTCATGAATTTTGAATGCTATTGAGGAAAAATTCTTGTATAAATGTGTTTGATTGATTAATAAAATACATATAGAATTGTTTTGTGCATGTTGGTTTGCTAAGTTGGCATCAGAGCTAGGAGGTCTAGGTGTAACTCCCTCATAGGAGTGCCCAGGAATGTGAGAGAGTGGAGTGTTTTTTGAGTGTGTTTATTTTGTGAGTGATTTTTTGTGTGTAAAGAAGTCTGCATGGAAGAGTGTAGAGCACAACATGGAGAAAACTTAAAATCACCATCGAGAGTTGAAGCCCGTGTGGAGTGATGACAATAAAAAAAAATGAAGACAATGCACTGTAAAAATGCGCAACTGTAGTCGCCCCACTCTATTCAACCACCACTGCAGGAAGAAGAGACTTTGCTATTGGTTTGCTTGTAAGAGAGAATTAGAGTTAGTTGGTTGATATTCCCACCCACTCCAAATTGTTTCGTTGTGTGTTTGATTAGCCACCAAAGAAAGAAGGCAATTTGCACTTGTCGAGGACGCAATTGCTCTCTCGGTTTGATTTGTTGTGTGTTAGATATTGGACATATTTCTCTACATCATTTTTTTTGCATCAAAGAAATTGAATTTGTAAGGTATCATCATAGTATGGGGTAAAATCATGAAGACAGGTAACACTTTTTCTTGTTTTATGAGAATTTTTTATTTTATTTTAACAGGTTCTTCAACTTCCAGTACAAAAGTATTTTGTTTATTTAGAATTTTACTTTACTGTAAAAACAAAACTTGTGAATAATTTTGTTAGCTTTCTACTGACTATTTTTAATTTTTTTTTATTGATATTTGATATGTCAATTTGGCATTTTTTTGACAGTATGTTCCTTAAAAATGAAGGGAAAGATAATGAGTTATTCCCCCCCCAACAATGTATCCATTATTAAACTTTTATTTTTGACAAATGAAATATACTGCAACAATCTACAAAGACTCTATTTTATGATGACTATAGTTTTGAATCTAACAGATGAATATTATAATTTCTAGAATTTTTTGAAGTTGACCAATCTGAAAAAGTTACATATTTTAAACACATGTTTTTCCCCACCATGTATTTATCTTAATTTTTAATTAAAAGTAAAATCTAAAAATACCCTTTTGAAGAGAACGGTTTAAGGATTTTGAATATAAATTTTCCATAATTTTCCACTGTGTATTTTTAGAGATATGGATTTTTCATTTCACTGAATCAGAATCTCACCTAAAAATATTATGCAGTGATTTTTTTATAAAATTAAATAAAATTAGATAAAAACAATGAAAATGAAAACAAATTATATCCAATGAAAGTAGATTCAATTTTGAAAATGTTGGTATCAATTCCGAAATTGAATTCTGAGTATTTGTAGGAGTCCGCTACCTCCAAAGATCAAGTAAGCTGGAGAGAATTTGCAGTTTCCTGCAAACAGTCCCATTTTCAGGTTTTCGGTCAAAATATTCTTTCGACCGAAACCTAGATTTTAACGGAATCCGTTAAAAATAAACTTTTTGGCCTAAATATGCTTACCGAAGGAAAAAAATTCATCTGAAAAATATTGTACACGAATTTCGAGGGCACGATCTGGGCACCGTTCAATTTGACGTGCAAATTTTCGACAGAAAAAAGTCTTAGTGACATTTTTTTTTTCCGTCAAAAAAATGCCGGTAGGAATTTTTGAGACCCGATTCTCACAAAAGTGTTACCCATCTTTGTGATTTTACCCTATGTTTCCGCAATTTTCATAGAAAGGGGTGTTGAGCTCATTAATTATGTTCTCTACGTTGCTTGCAAAGGAGAGGATAAGTTATTCGTCACTTCCTAAAGGAGTATATTCCAATGCCCTATCATTTTCCAGATAGTAAAAACACTGCATTTCAGACCTGCATTGAATGAACCACGTGGTGAGCATTGAAGTTTGTATTTTCAATGAGATCCAATTCAGTCCGTGGAACTGCAACATTGATTTTTTAGATATGTGTGTGGAATTTGTTCTTTTATTGGGTGTGCAGTTTGAAGTCCAAGATGAAGGCATTGTATTATTTATTTGTAAAATTATATGATGAAAGACCACTCATAGAACATAGTAACATAACTTAAGTCAGTGTGTGTGGAATCCCCTCCTTGCCACAAGAACACGGTCATTAGATTGCTTATGTCTACAGTCTGTTACAACTTGTGGTTCTTGGAGGATGGAGTGACCCAAGAACAACGAATACTGGTTGTAGTTGTGATCCTTGTGTGTTTGTAAGCCTGTGTGAAATAGGTCACTTTGTAAGATTGATTTCTAGATACATTCCATATCTATACTACTTTACTAGAAAATTGAAAAATACAATGACAAACCATGTATTTCAACAGATGGAAGTAATATAGAATAGACTGTTTTCCTAGACAACTGGTGAATACATCGACATATCATGTATTTCAACAATTGGAAGTATGTCAATAGAATGGCTTAGTCCGGTCATTACAAATACGCCATCGATTGTAAAAAACAATTGTATCTTCAATGGATGAAGTGGTAGCTTGAATGAATGAGAGAGAAAGAGCATAGTCTACGAGAGTTTAGAAGTGGATAGAGGCGCTAATGAAAATCAGACCAGACAAAAATATTTTTTGTAAAAAGTGTTTATTTGATTTAATTATTGTTCTTAGTGATGTAAGCATTAAGAGAGGGTGTTAGAATTAATGCCTATATTAGAGATTGGTTTGGATTTGTTAGATCTAGTTAATTGTGAGAGACCTTATCCAACTATCATATCTTGTTTATATGTGTTTGTGGTTGAGATATTTCCTCGTGAATTTGTTATGTTGTTGAGGAAAACTTCTTGTATAAATATGTGTTTGATTGATTAATAAAATACATATAGAATTGTTTTGTGCATGTTGGTTTGCTTAGTAGCACAAATACAAAAGAGGAAGAGTGGGCAACTATAGAGGGTTGTTCCAAAGACCAAAGAGGACAAAAACATAATACATGCTTGTCCCGAGTGGAACAAATACTTCCAGAAGCATTGCAACATCTTTGAAGATGTAGAAGAAGAGTAAGGACACCCATGAATGAGTGTGTCCCATTGCATTGTAATCCTCAAATTAGTGAAGAGTCAAGAAGCCATATTTGTTGGTTTTCCCAAGATTGGGTTTCTAGGATAATTTATGTGTTTTTGTTGTGTTTATAATGGTTTCATTTAGGAATATGCTTTTAGCATTTTAATTACAATGTGCAATCTAAACACAATTTATGTGCAATGGAATAGTGAACGTGTATTTACTGATTAATTTTTGAATTTTAATACCCATGTTGATGAGATGAATGAACCATAGGCCTACCATTTATGGATCATTAATTAGTGTATTATATTCAAGCATGGTCAAGCTTTCTCAATGACAATATACAAATTTTTATCACACTTAGTGCTCATTTCAATAATTAAATCCTAGGAAATGATCACATATGTATAATAGTTCACTTTGTCGGTCTTATGATGCAAAAAAAAGAGGAAAGTGGCATTCTCCAATTGGTGCTATGGAATTGAGGCTTCATCATGCACAAACCTAGTGTAACAAGAAAAGTTAGAAGAGTAGTAAGTAGTAGTCAAACTAATTATTGAAGTGTTAGAACCACATAAATGCCTCCAAATATCATAATCAGGTGCTCCAAAAACTTGGATTAGGAGTTGTCATTTCCAACGAGGCAATGTACAAGACTTCGTTGTTAGAGAATGAAAAGATCAAGAGTTAGTTTAAGTACTTGTTTGATAAGACCCATATTTGAACTAACTTGTTGCCTTCTAGATCTGCGGTAGTGTTAGTTCCAAATAAATATGCCATATAGAGATGTGTATCTATTATCAAATCTGGAGTAGAATCACCATAAAAAATTGGCATTTGTTATTTGTGTGTTTATGACATGTCATATTAGCTTCATGGTGCCAAATATTTCATTAAGATTAGCGTAAAGCTTGGTTATCATTAGATTTGTATCAAGACAAAGGATACGTGAAAGACAACTTGCAAGACACGACAAGGGTTATTTGGACGAACAAAGTAATAAGATCATATCATGACTCATTTGTTATCATGTATTTGGAAAACATACTTATTTACAAAATATGGGAGGACTACTTGTAGCATTTGAACCATACTTATTTTCAACAAAATCTTGGATGACTACTTTCAACATTTGAACCAAGTATTTGCAACCTTACATAGAAAGGTTACTTTAAACATGAAAAAGTGTACATATGGGAAACATTACCTTATTATCATCTTTTGGGAACAAATATGGATTGAGCATTGTTTCGATGAATATTTTAGCCATTGTCATCTTTCCACTACCTAAAAACATCCATGGCTTACAAAGTTTCATGGCAGTAGTGAACTAACTTAGAAAGTTTATCACACAATTTTCCCATTGAACACACCCTTTTAAATGCATAATATGGGGAAAAAGAACAGTCTACCAAAATATAATTGCATCAAGTATCAATGGATTGTACCCAACCTGTAAAGTGAAACACATAACAAAAAAATTAAAGGAAAGTAGATTGTGTTAGATATGTAAAGGCAAAGGCAAACAAGGGGCAACTATGCAGAAGCATCTTATGAAAAAATACAAAAATTCCCAAAAATAAATAACTAATGTAAATAAACACAATAATTGTTGGCAACCTCTTGTTTTGCAAATTGGACAAACATTTGAAATTAATCATATAAATACAAGAGGATGGGTACTATATTGGAACAGTCCTGAAATCTAGTTGATCTATTTTGTCGAGTTCTTTGACAATAAAACACATTCATCCATTCTTTCATCATTTTGCAATGCAAGTTGAAAATTATCAATTTATCATGCATGACTGGTATGAACTGAAAAATCATACACAAAACTCAGAAGCCAGGTAAGTGGCTTCAACCCTTGACTATAAACCAATCATATCTATATGAGAGGATAGACTTGTGGAGAACAATGGGAATTCTTGCTGGAGAAAAATCTCTTCCCTCAGAAGGACAAAATTACCAATTTCTTTCATTGTTTTACGCTTTGCAACCACAACTTTGAAATTTAGTGCACCCATGCATTATCTATAAAGTAGTAGGTCAAATCTAAGCTAACTGGAGATATATCCTTATAAAATGAATAATATGTATGTCACTGAAGGTGGAGATGTGTAATAAATATAATAAGAGTTCCATTTCATAAATGATATTTTTGCAATTAACTTTCAAACTCAAACGATTAATTTCCATATATTTATTAATGATCAAAGGGTATCAAAATTTTCAAATGAATAGTAGTTAGCAACAACCACATTTAAGTAAAAAGTGGTTCATATATGCCGATCATCGATGCCATTAATTTTAAAAGGTGGAAAATGACGTCGATGACATGTATCAACTACTTTTTACTTAAATGTGGTTGTTGCTAGTCGATGACTGACATATGCCCTGGAGAGCAATAATAAATAATAGACCATTAATATTTTAATACATAATTAATGTATTAATTAATTTATGATATTAATGTATAAATTAAAGTATTAATGTAATAATTAAAATATTAATGTCTTAATTGATTGAAAGTTAATTTGTGTATTAATGAACTATTATATTAATGTAAGGTGTAAAATAAAATACTAATACACGACTTTAATAGATTAATGTGTACAATGATATATTAATTAATTAATACATTAAAAATTAATAAAGTATTATTACATAGATAAAATAATACATTAATAAAATAGTAAAACATTATTAAAGAATGAAAACATTAATAATACATTATTATATTATTGTAATGTATAAACTAAAGTATTAATTTATATTAGTGTATAATATAACATATTATTTGATTGATACATTAATAGTATAATGTATTAATTAATTAATACATTAATATATTATTAATTAATATATTGCTACAGTATTAATGCACTAATAAAGTAATGCATAAATAATACATTATTCCTAATGTATTTATTAATATTATTAATACAATAATAAAGTAGTAATACATTGATATAAAGTATTAATACATTAATGTAAAATGTAACATATCAAATTATTAATACATTACTAAAGTAATAGTACATTAATAAATACATTAGTAAAGTATTAATGCTTTAATAAATACATTATTAAGGTAGTAATACATTAATAATATATTATTAAAGTATTAAGATATTAATTGACAATGACCATGATTAACTATGGTTGAAAATGACCATGGTTTCTTATGGTTGACCATGACCATGGTTAACTTTGGTATACCTTAGTTGACATTGGTAAGGAAAGGTTGAATTTGGTTGACATTGTCAGTAATGGTTGACCATGACCATGGATAATTATGGTTGATGTTGGTCTACCATGACCATGGTTAATTGTGGTTGATCGTGACCATGGTTAACTTTTGTAGACCTTCACTATGGTTGACCTTCACAATGCACGACCTTCCCTATGGTTGAAAATGACCATGGTTGACTGTGGTTGACCATAGTTGATAAATGGTTAACCATGTTTGATAGTTGTTCTCCATAGATGACCATGACTCACCATGACAATGACTACGAATTACATTAATGTATGTTGTAATGTAATAATTAATCAATAGATTAATAGATTATTAATTAATACATTACTAAAGTTTTAAAATATTAAAACATTAATAAAATATTGATACATTAATAATACATTATGACATTAATGTAATGTATAAATTAAAGTATTAATTTACATTAATATATAATGTAAGTGATTAATTAATTGATATATTAATAATGTAATATATATTAATAATGTAATGTATTAATTGATTAATACATTAAATGCATTAATAAATACATTAAAACATTAATAAAGTATTAATACAGTAATAAAGTAATACATTAAAAATACATAAGTAAATTAGTAATGCATCGAGCTTAATGTATCTAATAATACATTAATAATACATTATAACATTAATGTAATGTATAAATACAAGTATTAATACATTAATGTATAATGTAACATATTAAAATACTAATATATTAATAATGTAATGTATTAATTAATTAATATATTAGTACATTATTAATTAATACATTGCTAAATTATCAATACAATAATATGTTAATGTTTAAGCTATTATTATAGTTCTTTGTATTTCAATAGATAACAACAACATAAGATAAGATCACTGAGAAATACACAATCACAAGAGACACAACATTTATCTTGGGAAACCCTCTAGGGGAAGAAAACCTAGCAAAACTTCCTTATTATAGATAGCCAATACAATGCCAAGAGATAACTTAAGCTATTACAGAAGATCCTCTCCCAATGATGCGCCACTCTCTCTCTCTCTCTTCTCCAATTGCAGTTACGAAACTTGTCTCTCAATGAGCAAGTGAGGTGTGTTTAAGTGAGGCGCTAGCCTCCTCATTTATTCTAATCTGGAACATGTGAAATGTCTCTTCACTGGCAGGGCCGACTTCTTAATCGGGGTGGTTATAACCACCTTTATTTTATTCCGGGGCCTCTTTGATATATTATGGGGCCGACTTCTTCTTTTTCCTATTACAATTATATTATGACCAATCCGTAAAAGGGGATTTGGTCCTTTTACAATAGTCGACATGATCAATCCACAATGGGGATTGATCCAATGAATAATATATCAAATAATAATAAGAATACACTTTGTAGTTACATTATTTCAACACTCCCCCTTAACAACAAGGGTATTCTTCAACAACATCAGGCGAGAGAGAGAGGAAAACAACATCAACAACATCAAGTGGGTGAGAGGATAGCATCATCAATATAATCTTGGAACATTGAATGGCGTATCTATAAGTCATCGAAATTTTTCTTCATCGACAGCATCGCCATTCTCAAAGGAATGCAATCATCATTTGCATCAATATGTATTAGTATAAAACTAATACATCATCATCATCACAGCACGAGGCTGGCTCATCATAATACAGGACTGGCTTTACGTCACAACTATCAAGCTGGAAGCTCAGTACTCGTCTTGCTTTACGTCACAACAATAAAGCTGGAAGCAAGATACTAGACTGGCTTTACGTCACAACTTCTCAAGCTGGAAGCACAATACTAGTCTCATCTCAACGTCTTGCTTTACGTCACAACACTTAATTTGGAAGCAAGATACTAGACTGGCTTTACGTCACAACTATCAAGCTGGAAGCACAATACTAGTCTCATCACATTGTCTTGCTTTACGTCACAACCATAAGGTTGGAAGCAAGATACTAGACTGGCTTTATGCCATAACTGTCGAGCCGGAAGCACAATACTAGTCTCATCTCAACATCTTGCTTTACGTCACAACACTAAGGCTGGAACCAAGATACTCGTCCTGCTTTACGTCACAACAATCAAGCTAGAAGTAGGATACTAGACTGGCTTTACGCCACAACTTCTCAAGATGGAAGCACAATTCTAGTCTCATCACATCATCTTGCTTTACGTCACATCAATAAAGCTGGAAGCAAGAGATGTCTTATCACAACAACTACTCCCCCTTTCGAGGAAGGTCCTTTCGGACTATACCAAGCTTATCTCTAAAGTGCTCAAACTTTACACGAGATAGAGGTTTGGTCAACACATCAACAACCTGTTCATCGGTGCTAACGTATTGGAGATTTATGGCTCCTCTCTGCACCATGTCACAGATGTAATGATATCAGATCTCTATGTGTTTCGACCTGTCATGGAATACATGATTCTCTGTCATCTTTATGCAGCTCTGGTTGTCACATAGGATCGTGGTTGCTTCCATCTCTAGGTCAAATATATCGGTCAACAACTTTCAAAGCCATATAGCTTCGCATCTGGCAGAACATGCAAAAATGTATTCTGCTTCCGCTGTGATGAGAGCAATGCTGGATTTCTTTCTACTCTGCCATGAGATCATGGCTGATCCCAAACTGAAACAACATCCTGAAGTGCTTTTCCTGTCAGAAACACTTCCTGCCCAATTTGCATCAGTATATCCACTCATTGTGAAGTTATGATCTCCATCATAGCTGAGACCACAATCTATTGTACCCTTAAGGTACCTCATCACATGTTTTGCAGCCACTAGGTGAACATGTCTAGGTTCTACCAGAAACAGACTCAAGGTGTTCACGTAATAACAAATGTCTGGTCTGGTGTTCGTCAGGTACATCAACGATCCAATAATCTGTCTATACAGTGTGGCATCAATCAATTTTGACGAAGTGTCAACCAGCAGCTTCAGCTTCACTTCCATGGGTGTATTCATGGACTTGCATTCCAACATGTCGATTCTTTTCAGGATTTCGACTACATACTTCCCTTGGTTAAGGAAGATCCTCTTTGGACTCTGCCATACCTCAAGACCTAAGATATAGTGAATTAGGCCAAGGTATTTCATCTCAAATTCTGAAGCGAGTCTCTTCTTACATTTAATGATGAGATTTTCTTCTCTAGTTAAGAATAAGCCATCCACATATAGTAATAGTATTATTGGCTCATTGTTCATAACCTTGAAGTAGAGGTTAGAATCTTCTTTACTCTTGGTAAATCCAAAGCTTGTTAGAAAGTTGTCTATCGGTCCATACCAAGCTCTAGGAGCTTGCTTCAATCCATATAATTCTTTCTTCAACCTGCAGACATGAGACTTCCTGTCTTCAACTTCAAATCCTTGAGGTTACTCTATATACACTTCCTCTTCGATGACACCATTTAGGAAGCCTGTCTTTACATCCATCTGGTGTAACTTCCACTTCATCTTAGCTGCAAGGGATATGATGGTTCTGATCGAAGTGTATCTGGCTACAGGAGCGAATGTCTCTTCATAGTCAATGCCTTCTTTTTGAGAAAAGCCCTGAGCAACGAATCTTGCTTTATATTTTTCAATACTTCCATCAGCATCATGTTTGATTTTGAAGATCCATTTGGAGGATACCATGTCTTTACTCTTCAGTCTGGGAACTATTTCCCATATGTTGGAGCCGCCCCTGTTTTTTCACCTTACACAAATTTGGAAAAATCTGATACTTGTGATTTAGAGCTTTTTTTTCTTTTCCTTTCCTTCCAAAAATCATAAGACTCTGAGAGAACTTTAGTTGCCAGAATAGTAATGCTTTATCACTCACGAAGGACCCGTTTTTTTTCGAGAATCTGTCTTTCCTTAAGGTTTTTAAGATTTCATAATCTCACAAGTTGGACACTTT
>ML779211.1:1100640-1147305 GCA_009831015.1 Picea engelmannii | reverse complement strand
ATAATTTAACTGTTCCTCAATGACTTTATCCAGAGTAATTCAACCCAATATTCAACTCGGGATATACGATCAAACTAATATAGCGTTAAATCTTCTTAATACAACTCTTAAAACTGCTGATACTCGAGAAGAATTAGAACGTTTATGGATGGCCATTGAACAAGACATCGCAACCCAGGAACAGTTGGAAGCAAGACAACGTGAACGCAGAAATCTTCTTTAGCTTCCCACACCGAGGTTAGCGAAATCCTCTATCAACTATTATCATATTTTCGGATGCCTTGACACTGTACTTTAAGCCTTAGTACAGACTCAGGAACAACACCATACATCATTCTTTATTATGGATTGGTATTCCTCTGTCATAGCATCTACCCATTCTTTCATCTGAATGGCTTATTCAAAGCAGGTAGGATCCTTCTCTAGGAGGTCACACATCAAAGCCATATAAATGGAGAATGGATTTGGTCTTTTCACCTGTCTCGTGGTTCCTTGGGGAACACCATACTTATCTCCATCTTGAATGAGCTCTCTAGCCCAAGCTGGATTTATTTTATGGAGGATCGTCATCTGAGGTGGTTCTTGAAATTCTACCATGTCACTATCTTCTGGAATTTCCTCATCAGGGGAAATTACGTCTTCCCTCACTGGTTCAACAACTCTGGGAACCTCCCTCACTGATTCTGCAACTCTGGGGATTACGGGTTCCTCTTCATATACCTCTTCAAGCTAGCATTTTATCGATTTCTTGAGTGCTACATATTCATCAAAGGTCACATCCCTGCTGATCTCAATGTGGTGGTGACCTGGTATATAGATCCTGAAGGCCTTGGAGACCTCACAGTATCCCACAAATATTCCCTTCTTTCTCGAGGGTTCCAACTTGTTTCTTTTCTCTTTCGGTATATGTATAAATACTGGGAAGCCAAATATTTTGAGATGGATTACCTATGGATTCTTTTCGGTGAACATCTCTTCCAGGGTTTTGAACCCAAGTGCACATATACGATTGTCATTGCTGCTTTTGCCCATAAACACATAGGAAGATCTTGATCGTGGATCATGGTATTCACGACTTCCATTATCGTTATGTTATTTCTTTCAGCCACACCATTTTGTTGAGGATTATAGGGAGTAGTGAGTTCCCTCTTGATCCCAACATCTTTATAGAAGTTCACGAACTCTTTTGAGGTGTATTCTCCTCCATTATCTGACTTGAGTATCTTGATCTTTATTTCAGAAAGATTCTCTATCAAGGCTTTGAATTCCTTGAATTTGCTGAATACTTCATCTTTAGATTTCAAGAGATACAACCAGGTCTTACGAGAATAATCATCAATAAGTGATACATAATATACATACCCACTAATGGAGGATGATGGCATTGGGCCACAGACATCTGAATGAATGAGTTCTAGGACTCCTTCTTCTTTGTTGTCTCTCTTCGAAAAAGGGTTCTTGATGTTCTTCCCTTGTGCACATCCATTACATACGCCTTCATGGTCAACCTTGAGTTTTGGTAAACCCGTGACCGCTTTGCATATGTATGGTAGCGCCTTGTAGTTAATGTGAGCTAATATTCTATGCCAAAGTTCACATGGATTCTCAATGGTGTGGGTCATGACAGCTTCTGAGTGACCCTTTAGCTTATGCAAGCCACCTTCTTCTTTTCCAATGATGATTGCTTCATTTATGGTCTCTCCATTAGCACATTGCCTTCTGCAACCTTTACTATAGCTTCCTCAAGGTTATTACATGTGACCTGGAGCAAGGTCAACAAAACAACACGCAAGAATAATATCCTTTTGATAATATAAAGCAATAACATGAACAATCATCACAGTAGCTCCTTTAGAGCTCTCGCTTGTAATTTGTCTGAAGCAAAGATTAAAGGTAAGGAATACAATACGAAATGAGGTCAACACTCTCATAGTATTGTGATCAAACATTCCTCCATGGCAAACTGGAACTGACACACAAGATTCTTCCTAGAGGAGGTGTTAGTTGTATTAGACAAATGATTACGTTAAGCATTTAACTCTATGTACTCACATGCTATCAAGTATGATACTTTACAAAGACTGCTATTTCAACTATATTCATCAACTTGTCATGTGTACCTTTGAATCTTATTAACTTGATTAATCAAACCTGGAGCCTTGTCCTCAGGAATGAGTGCTTGCTTTTTCTTTCGAGTCTCCTTCACTCAAGATGACGAGTGCTTTCTTCAACCTGTCTTCTGTACTAAGACAATATGTTATCTTGACAGAAGGTTGGGTTAGAGGATAAGTTCTATGATCTCAACTTTTAATCCATCTAATACCTTGACTCAGAAAAGGTTAGAATGATGGTCATATCTACAACATGCAACATTGATCAATATAACAAATGGATTCATATCAGAATAATCACACCTGGGTTGCATCATTCCTCTGAATGTGTTGGATCTTGAGATCCTTCTAGATCTATGGCAAGATATCCCTTCTCCTGCAAATACTCTTTAAAGTTTAACCATTTAAACATATGTGAGTACATACCTCTGATGGAATTTGCAGGTAGTGGCACCATCTGGCAGTAGCGGTAATCATTACCAACTCTTAAAAACTTCAAGGGTGTTTGCAACTGGTGCTACAGCTGCAATTGCAACTGATATTGCAACTGCAACTGGTTCTGAGACTGCAACTGCAACTTAGGGTTTTATGAGGAAACCCTAATTTTTCAAACTTCAAACTTCAAAATTCTGATCCAGGGGATAGATGCATTGAGCTGAGGCAAGTAAGATGGTGTAAGATTTATGAAAATCCAACTTTTATCCCCTCAAACTTGATCTGCGGATTTCTGGACTGGTGCTTCTGATTTTCTGGTACTTCTGGTACTCTGGTTTTCTAGTTTTCTAGTACTTTGTGAAACTAGGGTTTCACTTTCCGGGAGATCTAGCCACTGAAAAGGTGCGCTAAAGGTGCCAAAATGATCCTTGAGGGAGGGCACACTTTTCTAGATGGTTTTAGGGATGAAATACCTCACCAGCAAAATCCCTAATTTGCATGTACGATAGCAATGGCGTTTTTCACTTTTCTCTTGTGAAAGATGCTCTCTTCAGCTTGGCTCTGATACCATGTTAATGTTTAAGCCATTATTATAGTTCTTTGCATTTCAATAGATAACAACAACATAAGAAAAGATCACTGAGAAATACACAATCACAAGAGACACAACATTTATCCTGGGAAACCCTCTAGGGGAAGAAAACCTAGCAAAACTTCCTTATTATAGATAGCCAATACAATGCCAAGAGATAACTTAAGCTAATACAGAATATCCTCTCCCAAAGATGTGCCACTCTCTCTCTCTCTTCTCCAACTGCAGTTTCGAAACTTGTCTCTCAATGACAAAGTGAGGTGTGTCTAAGTGAGGCGCTAGCCTCCTCATTTATACTAATTTGGCACATGTGAAGTGTCTCTTCACTGGCAGGGCCGACTTCTTAATCTGGGTGGTTATGACCAACTTTATTTTATTTCGGGGCCTCTTTGATATATTCTGGGGCCGGCTTCTTTTTCCTATTACAATTATATTATGACCAATCCACAAAAGGGGATTTGGTCCTTTTACAATAGCTGACATGATCAATCCACAATGGGGATTGATCTAATGCATAATATATCAAATAATAATAAGAATACACTTTGCAGTTACATTATTTCAACATAATAAAGTAATACATTAAGAATACTTTATTAATGTAATAATACATTAATAAGTACATTATTAAAGTGATTTTTTTGTTTGCTAGTTTGTCTGTGACCCGCGGGACTAGTTTGTGGCTTGAGAAACCACGACTCAGGGGCATCTAAGCCGTCAAAATCACTTGGTGATCGCACCCGACATGATCCACACCAACCCTTAACATGGCTGGATGTTTTGTCCCCGTAGGCTTGGAACTAGTGACTTTAACATCACAGAGTGCCTTAAAAACATACTTTGTCACCGACTGTCCTACGCCTCGGGGACCATTATTAAAGTATTAATACCTTAATAAATACATTATTAAATTAGTAATACATTAATAATGTATTATTAGAGTATTAATACATTAATAATGTATTATTAAAGTATTAATACATTAATAATATATTATTAAAGTATTAATACATTAATTGACAATGACCATGGTTGACTATGGTTGACCATAACCATGGTTAAGTTTGGTAAACATTGGTTGACTTTGGGAAGGAAAGTTTGACTGTGGTTGACATGGTAAATTATGGTTGACGATGACCATGGTTAATTGTGGTTTACCTCAGATTACCATGAGCATGGTTAATTATGATTCACCATGACCATGGTTAACTTGCATAGACATTCACTATGGTTGACCTTCACTATGCATGACCTTCACTATGGTTAACCTTGGTTGACCATTACCATGGTTGAATATGGTTGACCATGGTTAAAAATGGTTAACTATGTTTGATAGTTTTTGTCCATAGATGACCATGGATATCCATGAACATGGTTGACCATGACTATGGATGACATTCACCATGTTTGACCTTGACTATGAATAAGGTTGAACATTACATTAACAATGGTTTACTTTGTTGACTATGATAAAGAGTATGGTTTAATACAATTGACCTTGCCCATGTTTGTCTATGGTTTTCCATGGTTGGCTATGGTTAATCATGGTTGAGCTTGACATAGAACAAAGTTTAGTATGGTTGTTCATGGTTGAACTTCACCATGGTTCACTATGGTTGACCCTGACCATGATTGACTATGGGTGATCATGACCATGGCTGACCTTCGAAGACCGTGTGGCATTGATTATGCTAGACCATGTTGATTATGTTTAACCATGGTTTACTATGACACTATCACATTGCAATGTTGATCATGTTTTTTTCATCAGATTGTGACATCGAGTTTTGTTTGTCACATGACATCGTAAGGTTATGGTTGTCACATTGTGAGGTAGGGTTTTCGTTTGACACATTATGGTGATGGAACAGGTTTGTCATAGTCTGAGAGTGAGTTATGTTCATCACATAGCGACGTTGAGAAATAGTCATCTCACGACAATGTTGGGCTATGTTTGTCACATTGTGACATTGGGTTGTGTACATCACGTTGCGATAATGGGTTATGTTCATCAGACAATGACATTTGGAAATGTTTGTCACATTATGACGACATGGTATTTATGTCACATTACGATGACAAGGTTATGGCAATCACATTGCAACAACAAGGCTATATTCATCACATTGCGATAATATGGCTATGTTCCTCAGATTATTACAACGGGGCTATCTTCGTCACATTGCGACGACAAGGCTATGTTTGACACATTGCGACATTACTATGTTTGTCAGATTGTGACACTACTATGTTGATCACATTGCAACATTACTGTGTTCATAAATTTACGACGACAAGGCTATGTTCATCACATTGCAACAATATGGGTATGTTTGTCACATTATGACGACAATGATATGTTTGTCACATTGCGATGACATGGTTATGTTTGACCCATTGTGACATTACTATGTTTGTTAGATTGTGACAATACTATGTTTGTCACATTGTGATATTATTATGTTCATCACTTTGCGACGGAAAGGCCATGTTCATCAGATTGTGACAATATGGGTATGTTCGTCACATTACGACGATGGGACTATGTTCGCCACATTGTGGCTATGGGGATATGTTTGGCATATTGTGACATTACTATGTTTGTCAAATTGTGACACTACTATGTTTGTCACAGTGCAACAATATGGGTATGTTCGTCACATTACGATGACGGGGCTATGTTCAACACATTGCGATGATAGGGATATGTTTTACACGTTGTGAAATTGTTATGTTTGTCATATTGTGACACTTCTATGTTTGTCACATTGAAACATTACTATGTTCATCACTTTGCGATGACAAGGCAATGTTCGTCACATTGCAACAATATGGGTATGTTCATCACATTATGGTGACGGGGCTATTTTTTTCACATTGCGACGACAGAGCTATATTTAACACATTACAACATTACTATGTTTGTCAGGTTGTGACACTACTATGTTCGTCACATTATGAAAATATGGGTATGTTTGTCACATTACGATGACGAGGCTAAGGCAATGTTCGTCACATTGGGACAATATGGGTATGTTCATCAAATTTCGATGATGAGGCTATGTTTGTCACATTGCGACGACATGGTTAGGTTTAACACATTGCAACATTACTATGTTTATCAGGTTGTGACACTACTATGTTCCTCACAATATGACAATATGGGTATGTTCGTCACATTATGACAACAGGGCTATGTTCTCACATTGCGATGATAGGGCTATGTTTGACACATTGGGACATTATTATGTTTGTTAGATTGTGAGAGTAATATGTTTGTCACATTGCAACATTATGTTGATCACTTTGCGATGAAAAGTAGACCTATGTTCGTCACATTACAACAATATGGCTATGTTTTTCACATTACGATGGTGAGGCTATGTTCGAAAAATTGCGACGTTACTACGGTTGTCAGATTTTCATGCTACTATGTTCATCACATTGCAACATTACTATGTTGTGTTGCAACATTTGGTTTTGTTTGTTAGATTGCAACGTTGGCTTATGTTTGCCACATGACAAAGTTGGTTTATGTTTGACACATTATGAAAATGAAGTTTTGGCCAAGTTTTAAAAAAAGAAGCTAATGAATTGTTTCATTTGTCACAAAGATAACAACATTGAACTAATGTGATGTATTACATAGAAGGAAACTTAGGATCATACTTTTTCTAGGGACATTGATAGAAAATCATCTTTAACTTTACAAATGATGATTTTTACTTGTTCTAAAGACATTGATAACAAATCATCTTGAACTTTGTAGACGACGAATTATGCTTGTGCTAAGAATATTGATAATAAATATACTTGATTTATACTCATTATAAGGACATTGATAACAAATCATTTAATAATTTATACTTGTTATAAGAGAACTGATAGAAAATAATCCAGAACTTTGCAGATGATGATTTATATTTGTTCTAAGAACATTTAAAGAAAATCAATGTGTTTTATACTTTGTAGATGACAATTTATACTCATTCTAAGGACATTGATAGAAAATTAGATTCAAATTTTATGATGATTTATTATTGTTATAAGGAAATTTAAGTACACCAAACATGGATCATAGAGTATATACATTACACCATGATACAAACTATGACCATTATACTTGCATATATAATTTTTATATATTTTTCACTGATTTTACTTTAGTGGGTAAGAGAATTAATAAACAAAGTGTCTCACCCATAGAAAAGTTTCATTGAAAAATCTCTCTCTCTATATAACTTCCATTAAAATCCATATAATAAAAAGAAGAAATTTCACCCCAACATTACACCATATAATCATTAAGATACTTTATTTACAGTCTTTGTTAAGAATTAGATAGCAATTCAAGTGCATTAAAATACATTACTACACTCATAAAATAATACATTAATAAGGTAATAATACATTAATAAAACATTATTACATTAATGTAAATTGTGAAGTAAATTATTAATTTATATTAAGGTATAAAGTAATTTAATAATTAATTTGATATATTAATAATGTAATATATTAATTAATTAATTAATACATTGTTAAAGTATTACTATACTAATAAAACAATACATTAATAATACATTATTACAGTAATAATACATTAAATGCATTAATAAATACATTACTAAAATATGAATATATTAAAAAAATGATAAAATATTAATACACTAATAAGTAATACATTAAATTAAGTTAAATTAAAATTTCTATTATTACATTATTATTATTTAAATTATCTTTTTCTTATTATTATAAAATAAATTTTAATGCAAATAATCTTAATTTTAATATAATTCTAATTTTAATAAATAATTTTAATGTTAATCTTACTCTAATCATAACTTTAATAATCATTAATAATAATTGAATTGTATAACGATCATAATCTTAATAATCATTAACAATAATTAAATTGTATAACCAGAAAGATAATCTCAAAGCTGTAATATAGATGGAGTCAATAATGGTGATATAATCTCAAAGCTACAATATAGATGGAGTCCATAATGGAGTCCATAATGGTGAGAGATTATCATGATCCTATTGATTATGAATTTACTATATAAATGAGAAATGATCTTGTAAGGTTGGAATTTTTATTAATATATTAAATAACAAAATTGGTAAAATTAAGATAAAATGAAAATAGTTTTTTAAACATTTTGAAATCATTCCAAGTGGAAGCAATGACCTTTTTTAACCTTTTGAAATCATTACAAAATTAAACAATAAAATGCATGGTTGAAATTGCATTGACCAAATGTAGCTCTATTTTTTGAATGGCTCCATTTTCACATATTTAATGTTAATTTTTTGAAGCTTTCTTTCCACTGCATAAATGTCTTCGCGCTGCTGCGATCCCCAAACACATGATCGGACCATAGAGGATATAGTATATTTTACCAGGTTCCATTAAAACTAAATTAAAACTAGAGGAATTAACTAAAAAAAAATCTAAATATTTATATCCATTCCATTTAAAAAAATTAAACCATTTATAATTACTTTTAATTGGATTAATTAAAAAATATATACATTAAAAACCATAAAATCATTTCTAAAAAATCTTTAACCACTTCATATAAGATAACATATCATCAATATTTTGCATCCAAGTAATTTAATTTTTGGGTTGAATGGAATGGGATCAAAACTATGTGTAGCTTTGGGAATGTCACTGCAATCATTAAAAAAAATAAAAAATTAATGAGATAGAACTTGTAAAAATTATAATCATCATAAGCTTGAATGGACTTGTTTATTTTGGCAATGCAAACCAATTTCCATGGCCATGCTATTTAATAAGAGAAAGTACTCTATGCAATGCAAGCCAACTTCCATGGCCATGCTATTTAATAAGAATTATGGTTCGGTACCTATGCCAGGAGGGTCGGCTGGGGGCATACCCAATCAAGGTCCTTGGAACATTACACATGGGAAATCCATGTGTAAGCTATGCCATCTAACTTCGGGAATCAACTGATGATGCAAAAACAAACGCAGGTTCCTTTTTCTGGTAAGGGCCACGATTTCTACCAAAACCCTGGCCACCAGTCCAACTTTTCCTGGCAACCTGGTGCCAGTCAAAATTTGGGTCCCTCTTTTGATGTAAATACTCTGCAACCAAAAATACCCTTTCTGGCAACCTTGCATTTTCCAGACTTGTCGATATTGTTAAATGACATGATCTATCACAATCCACATTGGCCCCCCATGCCGACTAAGTTTCCTTCTGACATCCCGATGTTTGAGGGCAAGCGTGGCGAAGATTCAGGTGATAACATATCATCAATATTTTGCATCCACATTGCCCCCCCATGCCGACTAAGTTTCCTTCTGACATTCCGAAGTTTGAGGGCAAGCCTGGCGAAGATCCAGGTGATCACGTGACTACTTTTCACTTGTGGTGCTGATCGAACTCATTGAAGGGTGAATCTGTTCAGTTGCACCTTTTTCAATGCACTCTTATAAGGTGTGAAACAAAATGGTATATCGAGGTTGACAACTCGAAGTACTCTTACTTTAATGACCTGTCTATGGTTTTCCTGAACCATTTCCAGTTGCCAGTGAGATACGATGTCGGCACCGAGTTGTTGGCCAACTTCGAGCAGAATAAGGCTCTCAGATCATATCTGAGAATGGCAGCGACAAAAGAGCTTGATTAAAGTCAAAGTCCCTCCTGCATTCTTGCTTGAGTGGTTCTTAAAGTCTTTGGTTCCTTGCGTATCCAGATACGTAGCAACATCCAAGGTGTTTTATGAGGAAGAGGCTATTATGAGAGCCCAACAACTAGAAATGATTTACTCTCAATCTGGCATGCTTTATGAGATCTTACCCGATGCGCCACGATCAACTCTCAATAAGGCCAAACAAAAGTCTGGGCCCCATGATAATGACATAGTGGGATCAACACAAAGAAAGTCCACGGATATGTTGTCTAATCAATTACAACAATTATCGATTCAACAGACTGTGGTCAGACAGACTCCTAGTTCGGATGCCCTCGCAACCCAAATGTCAGAGGTACACAATTTGAAATCAACAACTCCCAATGCTAACCAACAAATCGAGGGAAAGAAGAAACAAAAAATAAATAAGGGTAAGGGGGATAAAAAGGTTGCTAACAATGTTGGAGAGGGAAAAAATGAGAAGAGGAAGGTGAAGTTTCTATGTAAGCTTTGCATAGACGACCACTTAACTCACCTGTGCACTCGGCTTGCGGAAGCCCAGAAGCTACTAGCACAATAACAAATTGTTGTGTTAAGGGAAAAATATGGCTTAGGCTTCTACATCCATGAGCGCGGCTGAGGGCAGTCAGGGACCCCTTGCGCCTAATTCTAACAACCCGTTCGCAAACATTTACATGATGAATGCCGATGCTCATTTATCAACCAGGACTCGTGACCATGAAACACCAGAATCTGTTGAGAATGGAAAAGAGGCCTCCAACCCATTGACTCCTCTCCAAATTGAGAAGAGAGTGGGAGAAACAACGACTCACATCCCTAAAGATGCATTCAAAAAAGATTCTCATAACCCAAACGCGAGGCTTGCTCATAATTACTCCATCGTGGAGGATCTGGCATAGACACCTTGTGCAATGTCTTCTCCGAAGGTTCTCTAGAGTTTCCCCTCATAGAGAAAAGCTATGTTGTCCGCCTTGGGAGTGGCAGAGCCCAATAACTTAGGGATGATCGTTTTCGATCCGACTGACCTTAAACCTCGTCTTCCTCACCATGTTGCCTTTCAGATAGTAGTGGTGTACACCACAAAATCATTGACAAGGAACATTTTCTGTATAGTGGTTGACGAGGGTGCGTCGACTTGCGTGATTTCGTTGGCATGTTAAAGGTCCATTGGCCAACATGAATTGTCTCCGTCGCCTACCTTGCTTACGGATTTTGACGATCGATTGTTGAGACGACATGGTATAATTTCCTCTTTCCCCGTGTAATTGGAGGGTAAAATTGTGTGCATTGAGGTTGAAGTAGTCGATGCACCTCTCGACTACAATCTCTTGTTAGGATGGAGCTGAAATTACGCAATGGATGCGGTTGTAGCCACTATTTTTTGGGTTCTATGCTTTCCTCATGAAGGTCAGATTATAACCGTAGACTAATTCTCCTTCTCCCATCCTGACCCTTCATCGGGGGCATCCACGGTCCTGATCATTGATAACCTGCAACTAGGCATTGTCAACTTAGGTTTCAGATTGTTTCCATCGTTGATGGGAACTTTTGATTATCTGCCGCCTTCTAATGATGTGAGGTTTATTTCGGTCGTCCCTGAACAGCCAAAGGCTTCAATTTTTCAAGTGTCATATTTTAAAACGAGCTACTTTCACGACCCGAGGACTTTACCTTCCACATCGGCTTCGATGGAAGGGATATGGCACCTTGGCATGGCCATTCCCTTATCCGTTGCTGAGGTTGCATACAGTTTTGTCCAGCAAGCCTCGCACAACCTCGATCCGGCTCCCCCACAAGAGATAGATCCAGTTCTCGAGCCTATTTGGGCTCAAGAATCTCTCACTTCTCAGGACCCTTTAGACTTAGTTTTTCCCTCTGATGAGGCGATTCTGGAGGCAATGACTGGTCCCGACAGACCTTGGGATAATCTTCACCATAGGTCTTATTTTCTTCCTGAGATTAGGAGAATAGAGGCAGGAGATTTTTCTATGACCATGAATGGAGATAACCCTTGTCCTATTAACCCTATGGCTATGCACAAAGTATATGCCGAGGTCAACATGGAAAGTATTGCTGCAATGATTCCTATCAATATCTCCAAAACCTCGGGCGTCGTGGAGAATGTCTTCGGCAGAGTGGATTGCTCCCCCGAAGAGATTCAAATTTACACTGAGTTGTTTAAAGAGTTTCACGATGTTTTTTCCTGGTCTTATGAGGAGATTCTAGGCATCGATCCATGAATTGTTGAACACAAAATCATGACTTATCTTGATGTCAAATCGGTCCGACAGAAGCTTCACCCGGTGAATCCTCAAAAAACAGCGGCGATAAAGGTGGAAGTAGAGAAACCCCTCAAAGATGGTTTCATCTACCCCGTACAATTGACAGAATGGGTATCAAACCTGGTTCCTATCAATAAGAATCAGGGAACGATTCACATTTTTATGGATTTCCGTGATTTGAACAAAGCTTGCCTGAAAGACAATTTTCCAACCCCGTTTATTGATCATATTGTCGATGAGTGTGCGGGTTGTGAAGCATTTTATTTCATGGACAATTTTTTGGGATATAATCAAATTCAAATCAAGCTCAAGGACCAACATAAAATGAATTTTATTTGTCCTTGGTGTACCTACGCGTATTGAAAGATGTCATTTGGCATGAAGAATGTTGGAGCTACTTTTCAACGGGCCATGTCGTTCACTTTTCACGACCTCAAACACATAGTCGAGGCGTACCTGGATGATATAGCATCACATCCTCGCAAGATATCCGATCATCCTACCCATTTACGACTAATATTTGAGTGGTGTCACTACTATCAGATTCACTTGAATCCAAACAAGTGCAGTTTTTGCGTGACATCGGGTCGTTTATTGGGTTTCATCGTGTCGACAAAATGGATCATGGTCGATCCTCTTAAGGTTGAGGCAATAGTTCAATTTCCTCCCTCACACACAATACCCCAGCTTTAGAGTTTATAGGGGAAAAGAAAATTTCTTCGGTGTTTTTTCGTTAATTATACCGATATTACGAAAGGGTTCACGCATCTTTTAAAAAAGGGAGTCCCATTCTGTTGGGACAAATCATCTCAATGCTCTTTTGATGCGTTGAAATGCACTTTGACGTCTTCCCCTCTGCTTAGGCCTCCGGATTATGGCAAGGATTTCTTATTATATGTGGCTTCTGCATAGTCCACAATCGACATGGTCTTGGTAGAAGACGATGATGTGCTAAAAGAGCACATTATCTATTATCTTAGTTGAGGCCTAGTTGGACCGGAGCTCAACTACTCGCATGTTGAGAAACTGTAAGGTAGCTAGAGAGGTAGTGGGGGGGCCTAGAGGGCCCATAGTGATAATAGTGGAGGTCATTCAATGTAAGGTGGACTAGGTCCACTATATTATTAAATAAGGCCCACTATGGTAGTTAGATATAATAAATGGGTAATTAGATATAATAAATGTAAGAGGACTTCTTAGAAGGTTCTACTTCTAGAAGATTCCTCCTCTAGAATGTTCTTAGGTGATGGTAGCACTATATAAAGGGGTTCAAGCAATGTAATGAGATATGAAGATAAATATTGTATTTGAAGTTGAAGCTCATTAGGAGGATGCCCCCTTGAAGAGGCAAGTGAACAGGAGAGGATCCTTTCCATAATAGGATCCATTGTATGGTGTTGCCCTACCTCAAGGGTTTGGTAATAATATAGTGTGGTTTCTTCTATCTTGCTTGTGGATCTATTTTGCATTCAATATTTGTGGTGATTATATTTGTAGATCTATTCGGGTTCTTAACAAGTGGTATCAGAATACTTTCCTTGGTAGACATTGTGGGCAAATATTTTTTATTTTTTCAGATTTTTTTTTTCGGAGAAGAAAAAGAGGGCCGCGACATTCCATAAATTTTCAGTATATTTCTGTGAAAAATTTGCAGAAACAGGTTGTGGATTTGAGTTCCTCTCAGAAAAACACCCAAGTTGAATGTTGGAGCTACTTTTCAGTAGGCCATGATATTCACTTTTCACGACCTCAAACACATAGTCGAGGCGTACCTGGATGATCTAGCATCACGTCCTCGCAAGATATCTGATCATCCTGCCCATTTACGACTAATATTTGAGCGGTGTCACTACTATCAGATTCACTTGAATCCAAACAAGTGCAGTTTTTGCGTGACATCGGGTCGTTTATTGGGTTTCATCGTGTCGACAAAATGGATCATGGTCGATCCTCTTAAGGTTGAGGCGATAGTTCAATTTCCTCCCTCGCGCACAATACCCCAACTTTAGAGTTTATAGGGGAAAACAAACTTTCTTCGGTGTTTTTTCATTAATTATACCGAGATTACGAAAGGGTTCATGCGTCTTTTAAAAAAGGGAGTCCCATTTTGTTGGGATGAAGCATCTCAACGCTCTTTTGATGCGTTGAAACACACTTTGATGTCTTCCCCTCTGCTTAGGCCTCTGGATTATGGCAAGGATTTCTTATTATATGTGGCTTCTGCATAGTCCACAATCGACATGGTCTTGATAGAAGACGATGATGTGCTAAAAGAGCACATTATCTATTATCTTAGTCAAGGCCTAGTTGGACCAGAGCTCAACTACTCGCATGTTGAGAAACTATAAGGTAGATAGAGAGGTAGTGGGGGGGCCCAGAGGGCCCATAGTGATAATAGTGGAGGTCATTCAATGTAAGGTGGACTAGGTCCACTTTATTATTAAATAAGGCCCACTATGGTAGTTAGATATAATAAATGGGTAATTAGATATAATAAATGTAAGAGGACTTCTTAGAAGGTTCTACTTCTAGAAGATTCCTCCTCTAGAATGTTCTTAGGTGATGGTAGCACTATATAAAGGGGTTCAAGCAATGTAATGAGATATGAAGAGAAATATTGTATTTGAAGCTGAAGCTCATTAGGAGGATGCCCCCTCGAAGAGGCAAGTGAACAGGAGAGGATCCCTTCCATAATAGGATCCATTGTATAGTGTTTCCCTACCTCAAGGGTTTGGTAATAATATAGTGTGGTTTCTTCTATCTTACTTGTGGATCTATTTTGCATTCAATATTTGTGGTGATTATATTTGTATATCTATTCGGGTTCTTAACAAGTGGTATCATAACACTTTCCTTGGCAGACATTGTGGGCAAATATTTTTTATTTTTTCAGATTTTTTTTTTCGGAGAAGAAAAAGAGGGCCGCGACATTCCATAAATTTTCAGTATATTTCTGTGAAAAATTTGCAGAAACAGGCTGTGGATCTGAGTTCCTCTCAGAAAAACACCCAAGTTGAAAAAACAAATTATGGATCACAACGACGCGATTTTATTTATTTCTGTAGCATCTCGAGGCCGAATTTTCCCAAATAAATTATAGATCTATTCGGGTTCTTAACAGAAACTCACTTTGAAAGATGTTCACGCTGTCCAACAATTCCATCACTATATATTACTTCGTAGGACCATTGTTGTCGTCATCGTCAATCCATTTCAATATGTGTTAATGTGATGTGTCATTGGTGGAAAAATTAATCGGTGGATAGTTATCCTCCAAGAGTTCGACCTGGATTTTGTTTCAGCGAAATATATAAATTACTTTGTCTTCGTAGAGTTAATCTCGAAACTTCTGGTCGAAAGTGGTGATATTTCGCCTGAAGAGTCACCAATTAATGGAGATTTTTTTTTATTGCATCTTCGGACGCCTAGTATGGAGATATACTTGTGTATCTTTAGACTTTGAAGTGCCCTGCTTTTGCTTCTCGTGATGAGCGTTGACGAATATGAGACCAAGAATGAAACTATCTCATTCTCGAGGACACTATGTATCGTCAAGATGTAGATTATATTCTTCGACGATGTCTTACTCACTAATAAGAAGAGCTTGTTTTGAACGACTGTCACACCTGAGCATATGGAAGTCATCTGTTTGGGTTGGAAACAACCCAAAATATTCTTTGCGTAGGATAATTTTGGCCCTCGTTAATCAAATATTGTGTTGAGGTGGTCAATAAGTGTCACCTGTGCTAGATCTTTTGTCGGAAGATGCAAGCACACCCTGTTCCTATGTTTTCGGTCATTACTGTCAGTCCCTTCACCAAGTGGGGGATTGATTTCTCTACATGTCACCCAACTTCTTCCAGGGGGCATCGATATATCATCGTAGTGGTAGAATACTTCACTAAGTGGGTCAAATCTATGTCAACATTTAACAATGACGTGAAAATTGATGCCCTTTTCATTTTCATTCAGATAGTATCTAGATTCAATATCCCGAAGGAGATTGTCATTGACCATGGCAGTCACTTCCAGAATGAAATGATGATTGAATTAACATCAAAGCTTGGGTTTAAACAGGAACATTCTTCACCCTATTACCCGCAAGCGAATGGTCAGGTAGAAGCTGTGAATAAGTCTCTCAAGACTATTCTTCAGTGGACGACCGATTCGGCCAAATCAAATTGGCATTTGATGTTATATTCAACGTTGTGGGCTTATCGAAATTCTGTAAATACTGCTATCGGGTTTTCTCCTTTTCAACTCATCTACGGGATGGAGGCAGTCTTACCCATTGAGTGTCAGGTCCCTTCTTTAAATTTGGCAGTGGAACTACTGCCCGACACTATGCCGCTTGAGGAACGTCTTCTATATCTTGAGCAATGTCGTGATGCAACCTTGGATAATGAGGCTCATAAACAACAAGTCAAGTGTCAATATGATTGGTTTGTTCACCCTCAGATTTTCTCCGAAGGCGATCTTGTTCTGGTCTACGACCAAGACAAAGATCCCTTGGGGGTAGGAAAGTTCAAACCCATGTGGTTTGGACCTTTCATTGTGAAATAGGTCTTAGAGAAGGGTTCTTATTGTTTGGTTGATTTCGAGGGAAATTCCTTAGCAGAGCCTAGAAATGGGTTCTACCTTAAGAAGTACTACTCTTAGTTCGGTCACCAAGGTGTGGCTTCTTGTATATATGTATAGTATTTTATACATTTTTGTCTTTTTCATTTTATGGACGTCTAGTTATTTATGTTCTCTTTTTCACTATGGAAGATGTCAAGTGAATCAGAGGTTTACATTGGTTTCATGGATGATGCTAGCCGACACACTCAGAGGCTTGCTTCCCCAACTTGGGTGATTTTCACACCCGGAGGCCAGTTGCTATCTTCCGGAGGTATTTTTCTAGGAGACACAACAAATAATGTTGCTGAATACAGTGCAATGACATAATTACTATGTGATTCTTTGTCACATGGTATTTCTCGCCTCTGGGTTTATTTAGATGCTCAACTGGTTGTGTCCCAGTTATATGAAGTTTACCGCATGTATGATCCCACTCTTCATCGAAGATTCCTTAGGGTATGTCTCTTAGAACGATATTTTGATTATATTACTTATATTCATGTTCCTAGAAGATTTAATCATTTAACTGATACTCTAGCTAATCAAGTTTTAGATTGGCATGTTGCTCACATGTAAAAGTAAAACACACACATACACATGTAAAGACATTTGTAAAAAATGTCATCCATAAAACAAGAAAGATGTGTGTATATATATATATATATATCTCTGTGTGTGTGTGTGTGTGTGTGTGTTTGTGTGTCCAAAAATGGTGTCATGAATACAAAGTGGGCATGAAATCCTCAAAAGTAGTCAGTATACATTGTTGGGCTTAAGCCCTAAAAAATATAGTACAAAACTTTCCCTCGACACATAAGTAGTCCAACGCTATCTAAGGTCTAGGCCTATTGGCCTTGATGCAGTGGACATCGACGTTTGCAAGATGCCAGAATAACTAGACCCAGTTCCAAGGAACCCGTACTACATGTGGTTGCATAGTCGTGGGAAGATCCTCGATCTCGACCATAGGAACTGCACGAGTGAGAGCAGTGAATTTCCTCTCCACTCTTCGTAGGACTCTATCAGGCTCTCCGACTGGGGGTCCTCATGCAACTTCTGGTCCTCCTGCTACTAGTCCTGCCTTTGGTCGAGGGAGATGCCTGGTCCTGGTGAAGTTTGCCGGTCGAACTGGTCCCACATCTGTATATAACGGGGCTCTAAGTTAGTACTCTTACACAGACATAAAAATGATATATATAGAAAATTGAAAATTTAATAACTTTAAAGAATGTGTTACCTATCTCATCACACTCCTTTCCAGGGGGCATGGGCATGTCAGGATATCTAAGGAATCTTATCCCTGCATAGGGATAGTCCTCTATCACTGGAATCTGACAGGCCCACCAGTCAAAGAATTTATCGTCGAAGGCCTCCTGGGTCCTTCCTCCACCCTCTCTACGCAGTATAACTGCCCACCTGCACAATGCTGAGAAAGAGGCAATATGTCCTCGTATTGTCTCTCTCGGGATAATACTGGGCACCCTCTCGAAGAAATAGGAGCATAAAATGGTACCAAACCCAAAGTTATTGTTTGTACGCGTATGACACTCTATGAGTTGTCTCTTCATTCATACCAGCATGGTAGTACTTCAATCAAACATGGAAGCCTCTAAACATTGGATTGCACAATGCATCTATGCACAAGAGGCCTGATGGAGTGTTGCAGATCTCGTAATCTGCCCGATCATGAACACAATAATGCGAAGGGAGAGGCTGGCAATCTGGTCTATCGACACTTGAGAACCTACTTTCTTGGTACCAACCTCACAATACATCCTTATGTGGTCCTCAATGTTATATGGCCCCGAAGGAAAGGTCCTCAAGTTCACTGGTTCCCCTCTTCTAGAGAGGTCGATCAGGAAGTAAATGTCCTTCGTGGATGGGGTAAGTGATTGACCCTCCATCATAAAAGCCTCTGCATCAGGATGAAAATACTCCACTAGAGCATTGAGAAACCTCGGTTGTGCCCTCATGAACGGACAATGGAAAATTTTCCATAAGCCACACTGTTTTAACGTAGCGATGGCCATAGGGTCCTCCTCGATCAAGACATCCAACTTCTCATGTTCCCTCTCTCTCCAGTGAACATACATCTTGTCACACACAAAAGTTGGAGAGGGTTTAATACTTGTGTTTTCTTTTTTTTTAATACAAAAGGAGGTGTACGCGGTCTGTAGTTTGAACAGTCACGTATGTACTTGATATGTTTATTACTCTGCTCGAGTACATACGCGGACTGACCCTGGACAACCCGAGTACACTTAGATGCAACCCTTTTACAAGGACGTGCGCCTCCCCCCAAAAAATTAAATGCAAATGAATGAACTAAAATGAAAGAGGAGGTGATTTGTACTTAGTTGGTTCAAGTGTGAGGGTTTTTCGTCCACCGTAGCTCCGAGAATTCACGTTTTGATAAAGGGTTTTTTTGACTTATTTTGTTAATTTCCAATTGCAATTGTAAAAATGAGCAGTCCACCTCTATTTATAAACCCTTTTGGCCCTTTTTGCCCTAATTTGGTCCCCTTATTCACTTTTTCTGACTGGGTGGATAATTGAGTTCTCTTTTGAGTGATATTTGGGTCATTCTGATGGACTTGTCCTTTCAGTTTGGTAATTTTTTGAGATGGGTTACACTCATATCATCCCATGGTAAAAGTCATTTTTTCAACTTTTGCATATAGGTTAGGTTTTCACTCCTAGCTTTCTGCATATTGTTGTCTTTTCCACTTTACCATAGGATCGGTCGCACGAAAGTGCAACACATAACCTTCTCTTCTTCTTTAGAAGTGTCGTAATTAGGTGGTAGATCCTACGTCTACATGGATTCCCTAGGTAGATCCTTTGCTACATTTTGGCGTCTATGATGTGAGTTTTGTATATAGTCTTGGGAATCCTTGTTAGTCCCGCTATGATTACATATTGAAGCCTCATTCTTATTTCTAATCATCATTCTTGGCCTTATGCATGAGACTCCCTTATGAGCACAGTTTGTTGTCTTTCAAGCTCGCTTTAAATTTCGAAAGCAACATCCAACGAGACTATATTTATTCTTTTCAATATCGTCTGGATTACTTGAGAAAATTATCCCCCCTGGAGTCTTCTTTAATCCCTTTTCAAACTCTCAAAATTTGAAAATATTCCCAAGTGATCATATTTCCCTTCATGCTCGCCAAAATCAAATTTGAAGGCACATCTGTCCGGTGGTAGTTTACCCCTTTTTCAATTCGGACGACTAATTTAACGAATAAAGGTATGCTCTAGGGACTTCGGTTTGCTAGAAGAGTATTCTCAGGCGTAAGTTTAACCCTTTTTCGAGCCTGAGGGACTAAATTTTCGAAAAGGGACATTCTCCTTGGTTTTGGTTTATCTCTTTTTTGGTCCTTGGAGATCACTTATGAAAAAGGAACCCCCTCGGAGTCCATAGTTAAGATCTTTTCAGACTCCCTAAATATGAAAATATCTCTGAGTGACCTTGTTCCTTTCACACTCATTAATTGGTCTAGAAAGAACATCTACTAGACATGAGTTTAACCCTTTTTCCAGCCAATAGATTATTCCAGAAAAAGGTACGCCTTGGGAGACTTGTCTCGCCATGAGAATTCTCCTTAGTTATATTTTATACTTTTTCGGGCTAAGGAGACTAATCCTAGAAAAAGGTTGTGAGTCCATAGTTAATCTCTTTTCAGACTCCTTAAAATTGAAAAGATCACTAAGTGATCTTGTCTCAATCACACTCATTAAAATGGTATTGAAGAGACGTCTTTTCGGTATAATTTTAACCCTTTTTCAAACCGACTAGACGAATTGTGAAAAATGAACTCCCTGGAATCTTCTTTAACATTTTTTCAGACTCTCGAAACGTGAAAAAGCCACCGAGCTTACCTTCTTTGGGCTCATAAAAATTCACATGGAAGGAGTCTTGTTGTGTCGTGCTTAATCGCATTGTGGGTCTCATATTTGCGTCTTTGGCCTAATGCTGGCTCCATGTTGCTTTAAACTGAACTTTTAAAGCATTCCTTCTACGCAAGCCTTGCAACACTCTTTGACTTTGTGATCTGACACCTTGACCCATGAAGGAATTTTCCCCGAGTGTCCTTATCCTGCACATGTCTCCTTTCCCTGATCATCAGTATGTTCCATGCGCTTGGAACCGGTTTTCTTGTTCACGATACTCCGTCCTCCTTTGTAATGTAGAATTATTTTATTCTTTTTCAAGCTCGTTAAAAATTTGAAAAAGACAAAAAAAAATCAAATATTCCAAAAAGAGGGGATGATATATATCAATTCTTTTTTTGGCAGCAAGATTGTTGCCCCTGGACAAAGCACATCCTTATGTTTGTTCGCCAAGCATTGGGATCTAATATGACTTTAGGAAGTTGTTCTCGTTATATAGAGTTGTGTCCTCCTCCATTTGGTTACTCTTCCAAACATATGGAGAGTTTGTGGTGCCTCCTGCATCACAAACTTATGTCAATATTACATTGCCTGAGTCTGATCATCTTTCGTTCTTTTGTCCAAGGGAAATTTTATCCAACCTGAGTTGGCCATTCTGCAGTTTGTCTCTTGACTTTCATAAGTCATCCATCTCGTGATTCCAGTCAAGTCCAGATTAAAAATTGATGAAGTTTTGTGCCTGATGATCGATATCCTCCAGTCTTTCCCCGACGGTATGTCAAAGACCTCAGAGTAGTGAGTCTTACACTCCTATTGTGCTCCTACCTAAGTTGTTGAAGATGTTGAAGTTATTGCTTGAGCTATGAATTCCTAATATCTATCCACAGGCGTTGATGCTTCTTGAAGATTCATATTGTATTATATTTGAATATTATTCTGTGATTTTGAGATGTATATCTATTGTGTATTGCTTGCAGCTACACTTTATATAGACATTTCTATGACATGGATCTGCAGTGTACTTGATTGGAAGCCATGATTAGTTCATCCTGAGCATGTATATGCCCACCTCATAGAGATTATTACTGTTTTACAGATAGCGACCTCCAGAACTCTGGTCCTGAGCTCACTCGACTCCATGCCTTCCCACTAGTAAAGATATTGTAATGTATTTCGGCCATTAGTTGCTCTTATGACCTGACACATTAGGGGGCATATGTTATAGCCCTAAAATTCCCTACCTATGCATACATGGCATTGACCTTTCTACTTGCACAATTTTCCACATTACTGCTGAGACTCTCTCTTAAAAAACCATTTTTTGGAGCGTGTACGTTCCCTGTTGCACTACTGTCTGTGTACATACACTAGATGCATACTATAAATCCCACGTACATATGCTATCTGCATACTAAACAACCCGCGTTTACCTCTAAAAGTTGAAAAAAAAAGAAAGTTGCAAGGAATTCAACGGACTTAACTGGCTATTGGAGGTTTCCTAACCATTTCACCCATTGTAGCCTATCCCCAAACTGAATAACTATCCTTTTGTCATTTAAAAGGAGGTATTAGGGTCCCATTCCAACATCAAGCAGTAGAACAGAGAAACTCTGCCAATATCCCTTCCCCTTTTAGCCAAAGCTTTGCAGCCCTTTCTGAGATTTGGCCTCAGCATTCCCCCACCATCCGTCTCCCTATACAATCCATTCCCTACTTCCCGAGGAGATCAATTGATTGTGAGAGGTATTACATGAATGATGCACTTGGAGCAACAATAAGAGGATCCTGGAACAAGTTTGTGGAGCGTCTTCCAACAAGAAGGTTGTAACCTTTTGTAATCTTCACATTTGAATAAAATAATTATATTTCTGTCCCAAATATTGTGTTTTTGTGATTAATTGATTAATGCATTTACATTTATATCTGAACCCTAACACTGATAAGAAGAGACAAAATATATCTTATCTTTGTTGTCTAAATTGTTTTCAAGTCAACTTTGGTAGGAGACCAGTAGTCCAAGAAACTACAAGGGAGAAGGAGGTCTACACCAGCCAAAAAGACCTAAGGTACACCCTCTTTTCCTTCTCTTATATTTTAAGGTCAGATTGTTTGGGGTAGTTTAGAAATATGATTGTCTTTTAAGGGAGATCAATGCTCTGCCTATACTCTGACCCAATATAGTAATAGGGGGATTTTCCCCATTAGCAGAAGAGAATAAAACAATCCGAGTATATCACCTATCAGGAAGCATAAGACAAGGCCTGGGGTGGATGAACTACAAGGAGAAATGAATAATATTAAACCTCATATATTTGATGGGGAGCATTAGAAATATGAGGATGCAGAGACTTGGATATTGAGAATGAGGAAATACTTTCAGTTGCACAATTGCTCCTCACAAGCATAAAAAATAATTTTCATTTACCAGTTGAAGGGAAAAGCGTCAATGTGGTAGGACCAGCTTGTGAAAATACAACACATTGATGAGAAGAAGATCACTTGGAAGCAATTCAAGGAGTACTTTTAGAAGAAATACTTGACCAAACATTTTTATGATAGGAATATGAAGGAGTTCTTTGAACTCAATCTTGGGAGTATGACTATGGATGAATATGAAAGAAGATTCTTGGAACTGTTGAAGTATATTGAATTAATCAAAGATGAACAAGTCAATATTCAAAGGTTTATGAGTGGGATTCCATCAATGTTCAGTGACAAGATACATTATGATGATCCCAAGACATTGGATGAAGCAATAAGGAGAGCCAAGTGCCTCTATGATCAACGTAGAGGAAGACCAAATTTCCACAAGGCTTTGGAAGATAAGAAGAGGGGCAAGACAGAGCAGAGGAAGAAAGGAAACAAGCCACTCTTCCTTAGAAACAATTCCCAAGGGCAGCCATCTCATAATGAGTCTTGAATGTTAGAAGCATTGGGAAAAATACCAAGGCAACATCCCATGAAATTTTGGGGTTGTGAAGGAGATCATATGTACATATATTTCCCTCATAGAGGTGAGAAAGTGAGGATTGTTCACAATGTACAATATGGTGAAACAATTAAGGATATGGGCACAAGTATGCCAAGGATCTATGCAGATCTGGACAACAAGCAAGTTGAATCTCAATCTCACATGATCGAATTAGAAGGTAAGATCAATGATCAACCTATTGGTACTTTGATTGATAATAAGAGAGCTTGGAAAACCTTGTTTGATTCAATTAGATATAGGAACTAAAAGAAAAATTAATGAGATAGTCAAGGATTGTCCAATGGACATGAATGGATTGTGTACAAAGGTTGATTTGAACATCATACATTTGGGATCATATGACTACCTAATTGGTATGTATTGGTTAGAATAGCATCATGTTGTCCTAGATTGCTATAACAAAGAATTTACTTGCTTGGATAAAGAAGGAAACTCGAGGACAATTCAAGGCATTCCAAGAGTAGTAACCCTAGAGAAGTTTCGACCTTGTAGCTGAAGAAAATATTCAGGAAAGGATGCCAAATATTTGTACTACATATGGAGGATGCACCTAAGGACAAAGTGCCAAGAATTGAAGACTATGCAGTATTGAAAGAGTTTGAATATGTATTTAAAGAGATACCGGGGTTGCCACCGAAAAGAGATATTGATTTCTCTATTAATCTGATGCCTGGAGTTGCATTGGTGTTCAAGACTCATTATAGGATGAGTACACCATAATTGAAGGATTTGAAAATGAAAATTGAAGAAATATTGAATAAGGGGTATATATTCCCAAGTGTGTCTCCTTGGGGTGCCCCAATATTATTTGCAAAAAATAAAGATGGTACCTTAAGATTATGTATTGACTTCAAGGAGTTGAACAAGGTGATTGTGAAGAACAAGTATCATTTTCCAAGGATAGATGATCTATTTGATCAGCTGCAAGATGTAAACATATTCTCCAAGATTGACCTCAGATCAAGATATCATCAAATGAGAATCAAAGAAGAAGATATCAACAAGACTTCTTTCAGAATGAGATATGACCATTATGCGTTTACAGTGGTCCCTTTTGGGTTGTTAAATGCACCCATTTTATTTATGTGTTCGATGAATGGTGTTTTCATAAATTACTTGGATAAGTTTGTCATTGTCTTTCTGGATGACATTCTTATCTACTCAAAATATGAAGAAGAGCATGAGAATAATTTAAGGATGGTGCTACAATTGTTGACAAAACATCAGTTGTATGCAAAATTGAGCAAGTGCTCATTCTATCAAAGGCAGATACATTATTTGGGACATATCATTTCAGAGGAAGGGATAGTTGTAGATCTTGAAAAGATAAGATCCATCAAGGGAGGGCCAGCACCAAAGAATGTCTCAGATGTGAGATCTTTCATGGGACTTTTTGGATACTATAGAATATTCATTGAAGGTTTTTCAAAGATTGCTAACCCAATCACTTCCTTGCAAAAGAAGGGTGTAAGATTTGGATGGAATATTGAATGTGAAAGAAGTTTTCAACACTTGAAATACTTATTGACAAGTGCACCTATCTTAAACATTGTTGATCCTGATAAAGAATTCATTGTGTGCATTGATGCATGCAAAAAAGGACTTGGTGGAGTCCTTAGTCAAAATGGGCATGTGATATGCTATAATCAAGAAAATTAAAGGAGCATGAGATACATTACACTACTCATGATTTAGAATTGAAAGCTATAGTGCATTCCTTGAATATGTGGAGGCACTACCTTATCGAAAGAAGATTTGAATTGAGGACAGACCATAGTGGTCTGAAGTATTTGTTTGGACAACCAACTCTGAATGCTAGGAAAATCATATGGTTGGAATTTATTAGTGAATATGACTTTGATATAAAGAATATTAAAGGAAAAGAGAACAAGTTGGCTGATGCACTCAACAGAAGGGTGCATGAGATGCATGCTACAACCATTATCATGTACAAATCAGATTTGAAAGACAGAATTTTAGATGTTGCAAAATTAGATCAACAGTACATGGAAACAAAGGAAAATTTACAACAAGGTATTTTGTAGCAGAAAACTAAACACTATGAGCTGAGAGAAGATGGAACCCTCTGATATAAGGGAATAAATTATATACCTACTTCTCAAGAGCCGAGGAATATGATATTAAGATATATGCATAATGTGTCTTATGTTGGGCACCTAGGATACCAGAAAACAATTGTAGTTGTCTGAAACTAGTATTATTGGTTGGGTATGGAGAAAGAAGTGGTTGATTATATAGACAGATGTCTTGAATGTCATAAGGTCAAGGATAAGCATATGCATCCAACTGGTTTGTTGTAGTCGTTTCCTATTCCTTAGTGGAAATGGAAAGTGGTGATAATCAACTTCATCACCAAGCTTCCCAAAACAATGAAGCAGCATGACTCTATCATGGTGGTGGTGGATAAGCTCATCAACGTTGCTCATTTTATTCTAGTAAAGCTGACTCATAAGGAAGATAATATTGCAGATATGTATATGAGATAAATTGATAGGATTCATGATGTACCTAAGGCAATAGTTTCAGACAAAGATCCCAAATTTACATTAAAATTTTGGAAGGGATTGTTTAAAGGATTTGGGACCCATATGAACTTTAGCACATCATATCACCCAGAATCTTAAGGAAAAACATAGAGAATCGATCAAGTGATTGAAGATATGTTAAGAATGTATGTGATGGATAAACCATCAAACTGGGAAGACTATTTACACTTAGTCAAGTTTTCCTATAATAATGGGTATAAATCATCTTTGAAGATGAGCCCATTTGAGGCATTATATGGAAGAAAGTGCAATACCCCAATAAGTTGGGACCACCCAACAGATAGAGTAGTGGTTGGGCCAGTAATACTCAAGGAAATGGAATATTAGATGGTGAAAATTAAACATAATTTAAAGGTTGTCCAAGACAGGAAGAAAAACTATGCAGATAAGAACATAACTCACAGAGAGTTCAAAGTGGGTGACCATGTATTTAAAAAAAGTGAAGTCCAAGAGAAGATCTTGAAAATGGGGAGTTGTTCAAAGCTTGCAACGAGATACTATGGACCCTTTGAAATCCTAGAGAGGATTGGTCTTGTTGCATAGATGATTGCATTACTTGCATCGATGTGCATTCATAATGTATTCCATGTGTCTTTACTTAAAAAGTAAGTGACTGATGTTAATCATATAATTAATCAGAATGTGATTCAGGTAGGACAATAAGGAGACTTCCAAGTACAACCTATATGCATATTGGATCGGAAGGTCAACCAGCTCTAGAATTGAGCCATCAAGCTAGTAAAGGTCTAGTGGACCTGTTACAGTCCTAAAGATGCAACATGGGAATGTGAAGATGCCATGTGGGAAGAGTACCCACATATTTTTGGAGATTTTTGAAGAATTTTACATGTACATGTGTACATGATGCATCGAGGATAGTGAATAAATAAGGGGGAGGGGAATGTAATACCCCTAGGCCGAACCCCAAGATGTAATTGGACACGTAGGTTGGTGAGCCAAGATATTTTGGGCCTAAGTGCCATGGTGTTGGAGAAGGATATTTTGGGGAACAATGTAGCAAACGAGACATGAAACTAAGGAATGAACCAAAGGAAGCAACGCGCACTAGGAAAGAAGGGAAAGTAGTGCGATAGAAGGAAAGGAAAGAAGTGCACCAGGAATTAAGGAGAAGAAGCGCAGATTCAAAGCAAGGAACGGTTGGATCGAAGACCAATCATGTGAAGGAAGTTACTAGGTGGACAAACCTAATCCACTAGGGTTAGTGTTTTAGGTCCTTATTGTAAGGGTTTTTACCCATTTTGGTAGTATAAATAGGCATTGTAAGATATGAAGAGATCATTTAGTATCTAGCAAGTGAGAAAAGTTAAAGTACTTTTTGCGCAGTTTTGGAGTCAATTTTGGAGATGAGTCTGGTTTTGAGTTATAACTGAGGGTCAGGTTGCACATTGTGGATCTTGGGGCGACATTGGTCAACCTCACCATTACTAAACTTATGATGTAATGTGCACAACACTATATTTTTAGAATTGATGAATAATAATAAGACGCAAAATATCTTTGTGGACGTAGCCCAGGGGGAGTGAACCACGGTAAAATATTGTGTCAATGTGTGGAATGTGTTCTTTATGTTTTACGATGTCTTTTATGATGAATGAATGGATAAATTAATGAATCTGTTAGAGTTATTTTACCGTGTTCACTATATTAGTGATGCATAATGAATTTTAAAGGTTAATTGAGTGGTAGATCTGATTGATGGTAAATATGATGATGAATGTTGAAGAAGAAGAATAATGTCTAACATCCCCATGAACAACATCCCTTTAAAGACTGCAGACAATTGGGTCATGTAGTTACCCATAAGCCATCTCGGGATAGACTGTGTTGTGCACTCTGTGCGTAGTGTTTCCTTCTAGTTTACCAGAGGGGTCGATGGTTTCTAGGGTTTTGTTGGAGAACTAAGGTAGAACTCGGGTCAACCCATATATCGAAAAAATGGTTTTGTTGTCTGTTGGAACTCAGAAAAGAGGATTGGAAGGGATTTGATGGGACGAAAAGTGAAGATAATGCAATGGTAGAAAGGGATGTTTAGGCCATGGAATCCAACTATGAAGGAGGTTGAAAGATGGTTGGAGACAAAGAAGCTCATGTTTGTGCATAAATATAATAGAAGATCCAAGTATACACCACACCAGTACTTGGACAGGTATGTGTTTATTGATTTGCATGAGGCATTTTTCTATTATTTCCCAGAGTTGTTGCAAGAGTGGATATTGAGGTTGAAGGATACTGATCCTGTGAATCGGATAAGGCCAATAGAGAAGACTACTGAGAATATTGTGTGGTTGGAAAGGGTTACTAATAGATTCACACACGCAATGGATTTTTGGTTAATTAGTATTATTGCAGGATTTGTTACTGAATTTGCAGTCAATACAATGAAGTCATATACTGCTGCATAGAAAGAATTCTTGAAGGGACCCATAGGAAGGTACATTAGGTCTCTTTACACATCGATCAAGATCTTATTGCATGATAAAGGCATGATGACGATGGAGTCAAAAAACTAAATCACTCCGCGTGCATGGGGGAACTGGGGGAAGCACTAAGCAAGGTTTGAGATATGGAGAAGGATATGGAGAGAGGCCAGAAGAAGGAAGCAATGGACCCCATTATGATAGATGAGGAACAGACGAAGGAAACAATAAGGAAATAAGGAGTGACGCGCAACGAATGACCCTACCAGTATAAGATCAATAGTAAGAAGAGGGAAGTAGTCGAGTGAGAGGGCTTGGATAATGATGAGGAAGAGGTAGAGGATCTCCATACGATGGGGAATATTAAGGAAATCCTGCATGCCACATAAGAGAGGAAAACCAGAGGTCAAGGGTCCGACGCAGAAGAAGGCTCTCCATATGAATTAGTGTGGAACCCACAACCCCATGTGTGACTAAGACATTTGAAGAAGAAAAATCGATTAACCAACAAGTGATTAGTGGTAGAAGAATTTTACAGTATGAGGGTCCACTGGGAATTCAAGCAGGAGTATAAGTTCAGTGAGAAATAGTCAAGTATCTACACCATGTGGAGGTAATGGTACAACAAACTTCACAATGAAAGGAGTATATCCAACTGTTTGATTACGAGAGTTCCTTGGAGAAGGGTCAGAGGACCCATAGAAGCATTTTTTTATCTGTGAGAAGATATGGAAAGATAAGCATATTATAGATGAAGACACAAAGGTTGCGCAATTCAAAATCACATTTAGGGACCACATATTGGATTGGTATATGGGCCTTGTAGTAAACATCCCATAGGGAGTACTTACAACCGTCACAAAATTGAAGAAGGATTTAATCAATGAATTTCAAAAACCAAGTTCAGTGGATCAGTTCATGAATGAGATGATAGAGATTAAGCAGAAGCCAGGAGAATCAGTCTGGTAGGTTGACCATACATTCAAAAGGTTGAAAGGTAAGTTGAAGAATCCAATTACTGATATGCAACATATATATTTTTCTGTTAATTCTTTATTGCCAAACTTGAAGTATCCTTTGAGGAAGAAAAAATTTCAAACTCAGGTTGAGGCCTTGCAATTGGAGGAAAATTAGTATAAGCATACATATCTAGTTGTGGAAGAGCTGAGAGAAGATCTGAAGAACCTGACATTTTAGTTGAATCAGAATAAGGGAAAATAAAAGAGCGAAGATGTATGGTGCACACTACGTAGAACAAAATGTTAGGGACGTAACCCCTCACGTAGGTAGAATAATATATTCCGATGTAATAACAATCAATATTAATAAGGCCTAGAAATAAGGAAGAATAAGTCGAATGTAAGAAGACCTAATAGAAGCTTTCGCTTTTAGAAGGATCTTCCTCTAGATGGTTCTTTTGATAGACATGTTTAGTATAAATAGGAGTCGAGGGTATGAGAAATGTTTCCTTTGATATTATTGTAATAGAGCTCTGCTCAACTGGAGGTTGCCCCCTCAAAGAGGCAAGTCAACATTGCTCTCAGAATGAAAGTGCTCTTTCTGGTGTTATTCTAATATCTTTTCAGTATTATTGTGGTGTTGTTCTAGTTATATTGTCGTTTATCTGCCATTGATAACATTTTATTTCTATTTTGCATACTTTTTATATCTGGAATATTAGAAGTGGTATCAGAGCACTTTCCTCGGTAGAAAATTGTGGGTTAATTTTTTTTCCAGGGTAGAGACGTATTCCGACGTATTTAAGCTACAAATATCTTTCGTTACGTGCATAAACCCGTGGTTGAGGGATTCATACACGCAGGAAATACAAGTGGTACTTAAGCGCACATATGTTGGCCACCCTTGTAACCCCTGTTGGTACCCCTTCGAGTGGTAGCGCATTAGACAACACCTGTATACGAATCAATCTAGATTTCCCTGAATCCCTCTTTAGATAAACTGATCATCCGCCTGACTGCTATAGTGCCACTGAGAAAAACACTCGGGAAGATACTCTCTAGTACCTGGGTAGTCGGTTAGTACGGCTAAGGGAACTGTCTAGCCTCCTTAGTTGCCATGAGATATTGGGCCAAGTACTATTGTTGGAGCCCACACGTATATCAAAGAGCTATAGCAGAGGGAAAACCCTTGTTTGTAGAATCCTTGAATACCTAACTCTTGGGGACAGAAACAAAAAACAAAACATACAATATCTATTGCCACACAACTGTGTTTCCTGCATTCGAGTTGCCAAATCACTACACATTTCTTCCTTATTAAGAAGTTGGGAATTTCATCACTGCATTATTCTTCAAACCAGAGTATAACTTTGCAGTATTCTTCAGACCTATTCCATTGGATTTATCTCTTCACCCTTATCACATTCATACCTATCATTTTTTAGTAATTTTTTTTGACCCCACCTGCCCCTTTTTGGTTCCCTCGTCATCATAGCCCATACTCGTATCCAAGACTTGGAAGCTCGCTTCAATACTTTGCAATCTAATTTCTTAGAGACCCAACAAGAAGTGAGACAACTCAGTGCCATATTTCCACCATCAATAAAAACATGCATTCCTCCATCGCCGCCTCAATCGAGGAACTCAAAGAAGACCTCAAACAAGACATTACTGTGAAAATTCTAGGTCCTATCAGCTTGCCTTCTTGGTCTGTCTTTGACCAAAGAAAGGCTCTAAGTTTTCACTATCAAGTAAAGTATTTTCTGCTGTTTTATAACAGCCAACAGTCCAAAAGTATTTTGCTGATTTATTACGGTTATGTTCTCGATTTTGGGTGCTCTAGCATGTCATTTTCGTCACCAGAAATTAGTACATGCATCTCAAAATAAACATAACACACCTAAACATCGTTTACTGCTGAATATGAATAGATCTAAGAAACTAAATCATGCATTTGTAGACACAGGTATTTTTGGTCAACATGACCTTGGATAAAACCCCCTCGGGGAAAACCAATTTGGAATATGTGTGTATATATGAGGAAAGAAGAAGAAGGGTTACAGTAAACACAATATATGAAAGAAATTGATACAATAGAAACTCCAACTGAGTTAGTATACAAGCCCGAAATCAACAGATGCACCCCAGAATGGTGCGCCCCTCATGCAAACTGCCAGAACCATTGAATCTGCTCCAACTGCCAACTGTGAGCTCAGATATGGAAACCCCTCCACAATAATGAATCTCTAGTAGATGGCCTCCCTCTAAAACTGATCTCACTACAATATGATGGCTATATATCTCACCAGGTACGAATCAACCTCCACAGCTAATGCGCCCCTCTCAGAAGTAGAATAGCTCCAGTAAATAATCAAGGCAAGTAGCTCCAATCCTCCATGAATGAAAACAAGCGACCTCCCTCAAGCATCCTCACAAAACTGACCTCATCTCCATCCTCCAAGAGCTCCTCTCTCAACAAGCAAAAGACCAAATGAAGAATGTGCCCCTCCTTCACCCTTTGCGCCCCTCTTTGACTAGCAAAGAGAAACCTAGATATTCAAGGGTGGAGATCATCTCATCTCCCATATAATCGATGTTTGAGATCTCCCCATGAATATCTAAATCACAAACCCACTTTGGTTTAAGTTTCCTAAGTCAACTTATGTCTCTAATTCACCCCTTTGAATTAATAATCACTTTTAGGCCAAAAGTGACTAAATTTCACTTTAACCAAAGTCAAAGTGAAATTAGACAAAAGTACAAGGTACAAAGTGTAATGTTCTTTCCTCATGTGCTAAGGAGGTCATAAGCACATGGGGAACACCTCCCAAGGTACAAAACTCAACACTCCCTCTTACCGAGGAAGGTGTTCCTCACCAAGCTCATCTTGTCTCTGAAATAGACATGCTTGCCCCGTGGCAGGGTCTTGGTGAGAATATCTGCTACCTGGTCATCTGGAGATATATACTGCAACTGAACTGCCCCTCTTTGAACCCAATCATGAATGAATTGGTACATGATCTCAATATGCTTCGACTGGTCATGAAACACTGGATTCTCAGAGAGTTTTATGCAACTCTGATTATCACAGTGAATGACAGTCGGAGACATCTCCTGACCGAATAAACCAACCAACATCTTTTGAAGCCAAATGGCCTGACTGACCACCATATAATCTGCCTCGGCCAAACTCAAAGCAACTAACTTCTGCTTCCGGCTGAACCAGGAAACAAGTCCTGACCCCAAACTGAAGAAACACCCTGAGGTGCTTTTCCTGTCACCAACACATCCTGCCCAGTCTGAATCTATGTAGCCAACCAAACTAACTCCATCTCCCCTGACATAGTCTAGGCCATAGTCCACTATCCCAACAACATATCTCAAGACGTGTTTTGCCCCAACCATGTGAACACTCCTCGACTCAACCATGTACTGGTTGAGTGTGTTCACGGAAAAACATATATCTGGTCTGGTGTTAACCAGATACATAAGTGAACCGATCAACTCCTTGTATACTGTGGCATCCACTAACTGGCTATCTGAAGCATTAAGATTCTTCTAGTTGGTTATCATAGGTGTAGACATGGGTTTGCAGTCCTCCAACTGAAACCTACTCAAAATATCTGCTGCATACTTCCCCCGCCCAAGAAATATGTGACCCTCCTCCTGCCATACCTCCATACCCAGAAAGTAGTGTATCAATCCGATATCACTCATCTCAAACTCTGATGCAAGTCCCAGCTTGCACTCAGCTATGATATCCTCAGCTCTAGCAATGAATAAAAAATCCACATACAAAATGAGAATGAGCGTGTCCTCACCCCTAATGATGAAATAGAGGTTCAGATCATCATCGCTCTTCTCAAAGCCCATATGAAGCAAATAAGTATCAATCCGTGAATACCAAGCTCGGGGAGCTTGCTTCAGACCATATAGTGCCTTCCTCAGAAGACACACGTGAGTCTCCCTGTCACTCACCTCAAACCCTTGTGGCTGCTCTATGTACACCTCCTCCTCAATAAAACCATTTAGAAATGCGGTTTTCACATCCATATGGTAAATGCGCCAACCCATCTCTCTTGCTATGGAAATGATAGTCCTGATAGAAGTGTATCTCGTAACTGGTGTGAAAGTCTCGTCATAATCAACTCCCTCAATCTGTGAGAAGCCTCATGCCACAAAACGGGCCTTATGTTTCTCCACGCTGCCATTTGCAGCAATATTGGTCTTGTACAACCACCTGGAAGTCACAAATGACTTCCCCACTGGCCTCAAAACCACATCCCAGACATCATTGAGCACAATGGAGTCATACTCCTCAACTATGGGCTCTCTCCAGACCTGATGGTCAATTGCCTGCGCAAAAATCTATGGCTCAATATCCCTTATACTCGTCACTAGTGCCAAATATGCTCCCAATCTGACTGGCAGCCTGCTCTCTTTGATCTGGCTCTTGGGATCCCCTACATTCTCTCTGGCCTCCTTCAGGGTCTCCTAAAATCATCTAGGTCTCCTCTTCCCTGAAGTGGTCAATGGAGAAGTAATGCCTCTCTGCCCAAGAGTAACTTCCTCTGGACTCGTCTCAACACTCTGAGATCCTGAAGACTGTACTCCCTCTGAAGTTTGTGCCCCATCTGACTGAACATGCTCTGACTGTGACCCTGAAGTTGTGCATGGTGACCCTATCACCCCTGATATTGGTATACCTGATGACTGAGGCTGTGCTCCCTCTGATACTTGAACTGGAAACTCTGCATCATCCTCAACTCCAACTCTCGACTCAAGAGATCTCACAAAATCCCTATCCTCCTCAAATCTAACATCTCTTCTCACCACCACTTTCTAAGTGGTGGAATGTAGATGTGATAGGCTTTCGACACCTCTAAGTATCCAAATAGAATCCCATGTTGGGCTGTGAGGTCTAGCTTTGTCCTCCTCTCCGAGGGGACATGAGAGAAAGTTGAGCATCCAAATATCCTGATGTGCTTGACATCGGGTCTCCTATCAGTGAAGGCCTCCTCAAGAGTCATCTTCCCCAAAATCCTATGGGGGATCCTTTTCTGTAGGTAAACTACAGTAGCACATGCCTCTTCCCACAAATACAAAGGCAAACTCTGATCATGCAACATAGATCTCGCTGCACCGGTAATGGCCCGGTTCTTCCTCTTGGAAAGCCCATTCTATTTGGGGTTGTAAGGTATGGTCATCTGTCTCCTAATGCCATGCTGTGCACATAATTCTACAAACTATCTTGAGGAATACTCTCCCCTATTATTCGACCACAAGAATTTGATCCTCTTTCCCGATTGGTTTTCCACAAGAGCTCTGAACTCTTGGAACCATGCGAAGACCTCACTCTTGGCCTTCAGGAAATAGATCCAAGTCTTCATCGAGTAGTCATCAATAAATGTGAGATAATACTCACAACCACTCAAGGACCTCTGAGTCATGGGCCCACACACGTTTGTGTGTACTAAATCCAGTATCCTAGCTGACCTGGTGTCACTGCTGGGGAATGATGCCTTGGCAAAATTGCCAAGCGCACACCCTCTGCAAACATCCTGATGCTCTATGCTGATCTGCAACAGGTTGTCTCTTCTCAAAACCGAAAACCCTCCTTTATTCCTCACACTAAACCAATAAATCCCACTCCTCCTTATACTCCACTAAAGATCCAAAAATTGACTAGGGTCGAAATGGTTGAACGCCAACTCAAAGTCCTTTGTTATAATTGTTATAACAAATATTTTCTGGGACACAAGTGTAAGGAACAAAATATTTTTATGGCCATCTCGGAGGATATTTCAGAAGAGGATGTTGAAGCCCCCCTGGTGTCTATGTCACCTGAACCCACTGACATAACCCCACCCTCAGATCCTCCCGAAGTAGAACCGGTCATTTCCCTAAATGATCTCACTAGCTTCTCTGCTCCCCAAACCCTCAAGCTAATTGGCTACATCAAGCATAGGAAGGTCACCATTCTTGTTGATAGTGGAAGCACCCATAATTTTATTCATCGTTGCATTTCCCAAGAAACTAATTGCTATATCCGTGCAATCAATAATTTCCAAATCATGATTTCTAATGGCAAGGCCATGAAATGTGGAGGGCGTTGTGAAAATGTGTGTGTCCAAATTGGTGACTACCACCTGAAATATCATATGTTTGCTATCGACATGGGTGGTTGTGACATTGTGCTGGGTGTAGACTGGCTAAGAACTTTGGGTCCCATTCTCATGGATTTTAAGTAATTAACCATGCAATTTGACCAGGAGGGCCAACAATATAAGTTCCAAGGAATCACCGCCAGTTCCCCTGAGATCATTAGTTCCCATCGCATGTTAAAGCTACTAAAAAAAGGTCATTCGGGCGTTATTGCCCAACTCCATGCCATACAATCAACTAAGACACCCTCCATGTCACAGGACCTCCAATCCATCCTCTCTAAATACCAAATGTTTTTTTCCACTCCCCAGGGACTCCCTCCTTCCCGTGGCATTCATGATCATTCCATTCCCCTTGTCCCAATAAGCCTTCCTCCGAATATTCGTCCCTATCGTCACCCCTTTTCCAAAAAAAATGAAATTGAGAAAATGGTTCAAGAATTGCTTAACATAGGTGTTATCTGCCCTAGTACGAGCCCCTACTCTTCTCCTGTGGTCATGGTCCTTAAGAAATAAGGTTCTTGGTGCATGTGTCCTGACTTCCGCGCCCTCAACAAACTCACCATTAAAGACAAGTTTCTCATTCCTGTCATTGATGACCTCTTGGATGAATTGAGTGGCGCCCAATTCTTTACTAAACTTGGTCTTCGTTCTGGCTACCACCAGATCCATATGAAAGAGTTAGACATTCCTAGGACTACCTTTAGAACTCATGAGGGCCACTATGATTTTTTGGTCATGCCCTTTGTCCTGTGTAATGATCCCTTCACTTTCCAAAGCCTCATGAATCATGTCTTCCGTCCTTTTCTCTGTCATTTTTTCTTAGTTTTCTTTTATGATATCCTCATTTATAACAAAACCTGGACAAACCATCTTGCTCATGTGGATCAAGTTCTCCATCTACTCTCTCAACACCAACTTTTCCTGAAACAATCTAAATGTGCTTTTGGCCCCTCATAAGTTGAGCACTTGGGTCATCTTGTTGGCAAGGCAGGTGTCAGGGTGGATCCAAAAAATATTGAAGCTATGAAAGACTGGCCTCACCCAAAGACTCTGAAAATATTGTGTGGATTTCTGGGCTTAACAATTTATTATCACAAGTTTGTTAAGAATTATGGAAATATTGCGACACCTCTCATTGTACTCCTTAAAAATAATTCTTTCAATTGGACTCCAGCTGCTGCTCAAGATTTTCAAACATTGAAGATGGCCATTTGTACCACTCCAGTCTTGGCCCCTTCTGATTTCACAAAGACCTTTGTCGTGGAATGTGATGCTTTAGGGAAATGGAATTGGCGACGTCCTTATGCAAGAGGGTCAGCCTTTGGACTTTACCAACAAACATATGTCTGAACGAAATTTGGGCAAATCAATCTATGAAAAGGAAATGTTGGCTATTCTACATGCAGTTGATCTTTAGCGCCCTTATCTATTGGGGCAATGCTTCCAAATTAAGACAGATCATCAAAGCCTCAAGTATTTTATGGAACAACACATTTCCTCCCCAGAGCAACAAAAATGGGTGACTAAGATCTTTGGATATGATTATGAGATCATTTACAAGAAAGGAAAAGACAATGTGGTTGCAGATGCACTTTCCCGAAAATATGAAGATGAAGGGTCCATTTTTCTCTGTGCTTCATTGTACCAGATTGGATCCAAGCTGTTCGCCAGGAATGACTACAAGATCCAAAAATTTTTCATCTGATACAACAATTGCAGTCCAATTCTCCAGTTTCCCTAGGGTACTCTTGGCTCGATGATGAGCTTCGATACAAATGTCATTTCTATTTAAGTAAACATTCAAAACATAAACCCACGGTACTTTTTGAGGTTCATGATACACCCATAGTTGGGCACTCCAGGTTTACCAAAACCTATGACAGGGTCAAACATTCTTTTTTCTAGGATGGTATGAAACAAGACTTTCATAATTTTGTGGTTGAATGTGATGTGTGTCAACGCAGCAAGGGAGAAACAATCAAATCTCCCAGCACACTACAATCGCTTCCAATTCCACCTGCTATTTGGTGGGATATCTCTATGGATTTTATTGAAGGCTTACCTAAATCAGGCAATAAATCAGCCATCATGGTGGTAGTTGACCGTCTTTCCAAGTATGATCATTTCTGTGCTCTTCAACACCCATTTACAACATCCATTGTGGCTCAACTTTTTGTGGATTAGGTCTTCAAGCTTCATGGCATGTCACATTCTATTGTTTCTGATCACGACCCAACTTTCACCAACAATATTTGGCAAGGACTGTTCAAGCTACAAGGCACCCAATTGCATCTCAACACAACTTATCATCCCCAAACTGATGGTCAAACTGAAGTTGTCAACAAGTGTTTGGAAACATATTTGAGGTGTTTTGCCTTGGAAAAACAAATCAGTGGGCTCAATGGTTACCACTAGATGATTGGTGGTACAACACTTCATACCATACAACTAACCGCATGACTCCTTTTGAAGTGGTATATGGACAAAATCCACCTTCAGTTCTCTCATATTTTCCAGGTGTCTCAAAGGTCCAGGCAGTTGACGAAACGCTTACAGTTCGAAAGGATATTCTCCGTACCCTCAAAGAGAATTTGGTCATGGCCCAGAATCATATGAAGAAACAAGCAGATCAAGGTTGCTTTGAACGTGAATTTGCAAAAGGAGATCAAGTGTTTCTTCGACTGCAACCTTACAAGCAAAGTTCCCTCAAGGCTGACCATTGTCAGAAACTGGCGCCCAAATTTTATGGTCCTTCTACCATTCTCAAGCGTGTGGGATATATGGCCTATCAGTTAGATTTTCCCAATCATTCTAAGCTACATCCTGTTTTTCATGTTTCTTGCTTAAATAAGGTGATTGGAACTAAGTGCCAAACTCAAACCAACCTTCCCGAGTTGGACGAAGAAGGATTAATTTGGCTACAACCACAAGCAGTTTTGGACTAGCGTGACCATCGCTTGGATCAACGAACCATCAAGGAAGTGTTAGTCCAGTGGAAAGATACAAACCCAACTGATGCCACTTGGGAACCAACTACCATTCTGCAATAATTTCCACATCTCAAGCCTTGAGGACTAGGCTGTTTTTAAGGGGGAGTACATGTTAGGGACCTAACCCCTCACGTAGGTAGAGTAATATATTTTGATGTAATAAAGGTCAATATTAATAAGGCCTAGCAATAAGGAAGAATAAGTCGAATGTAAGAAGACCTAACAGAAGCTTTTGCTTCTAGAAGGATTTTCCTCTAGATGGTTTTTTTGATAGACATGTTTAGTATAAATAGGAGTCGAGGGTATTAGAAATGTTGTCTTTGATATTATTGTAATAGAGCTCTGCTCAACTAGAGGTTTCTCCCTCGAAGAGGCAAGTGAAGATTGCTCTCAGAAAGAAAGTGCTCTTTCTGGTGTTATTCTTATATCTTTTCAGTATTATTGTGGTGTTGTTCTGGTTATATTGTTGTTTATCTACCATTTCTAGCATTTTATTTCTATTCTGCATACTTTTTATATATGGAGTATTACACAAAAGGTCATCATAAGAATGAGTGCCCAACCTTTGCGCAATACTTGGGAACATGAGTGTTGAATCCTTTACCCCCATGAGGACCATTGTGTGAGATATGTAGAACACATGGACATGATCCCTATCATTGTCCCATGATGCAAAAGTATCAAACAATACCCAAGACTACATTTTGTAATTTTTTCAAGTCAATTGGAGATGACGACAAGGACTGTAGAAATTTGGAGATAATGAAGGAGAGGACTTCAGATACTTATAGGGTGCAGGATGAATTAATGTCAGGACAATATGTGCATCATCCAAAATATAACAACACACAATAGTTTCAAGCACATCCAAAATATAACAACGCACAACAGTTTGCAACACCACCGCAGTACAATAATGCGCAGTCATAGTATAATCAGGAAACATAGTAAAATACACCATGCAGAGACAACCAAGGAAACATAGGAGGAGGCCATGGAGGTGGAGGGTTTGGAGGAGGTAGAGGACCAATATTTTTTCACAACTATTAGAAACCTGGACATTATGCAAGAGATTTCCCATTGCCACCCGTGACATGTATGTATTGTCGTGCAACAGACCATGATACAAAATACTGTCCGATACTTTTGGTAAAGATACAAGAAAAGAGGAACCAAAATAATTAGAATGTGCAATGGATTGTTGTGGAAAACAAAGAAGAGGATGGGAAGAAGATCCATATAGTTACTATATTTGGAGCCAAGACAGGAGCAGATGTAACAAATAAGGATCAAGATCAGTACCAGTGGGTCAGGAAGAATACAACACCCCAACATAATTTTGATGCGCGTAAAGAGGAGACATGCAAGGAGGCTAGAAAGGATATTTTGAAGGAGAATATTGCATCTACTTCAGGAAAAAATCCAGGAGATGGTGTACCAGTCTATGACATGCCTCACTTATTTGATCAGACCAGTAGGGATCAACCACCAGAATAAGTAAGAAATATGAGAAAATTTTTGGGGTCTTGTGTGAAGTTGTTGAATGATAAAATCTCTTTACAAGTATTACAGATTATGTTGGAAAAGTGAAGTTCTGGAGAAGAGATGAAATTAGAATGGAAAAGAGTTAATCAGGTTCGTAAGAAGAGAAGAACGAGTAGGGAATTCAGGTTGAATGCAAACATTGGAGATTTCAATATGGGTGATATTATACTAGACTCATGGTCTAAAGTAAATGCTATGCCTAAGAAAACATGAAAGCTATGGGGAAACATACACTAGGGTATTCACCAATTTAGTTGAATATAGAAAATCAACATAGAGTGGTGTCAATTGGTATATTGAATGGGATACCAATAGATCTATATGGTGTGCACACCATGGTAGACTTTGAATTGATTGACATAGTAGATAACACTTCACCATATCCAACATTTTTCGGTCTGGATTGGGATTTTGATAATCAAGTTATTATTAACTTTAATACCAAGAAGATGACATTTGAATTAGGAGAATACAGAGTGATTGCAACATTAGATCCTTTAGAAGGAGGGAGATATGTGGAACCCATGACAAACAATTTTATTACAAAAGACATAAATCAATTGTATAGAACTACCATGCGTGAAGATGATTACATCAACCCAACTTTAGATGGAATGATGAGTTGGAGGAGAATTAGTTATTGTGCTTCAGACTCTAACATAGGAATAGAGAAATGACATCAATGATTACATGAGGTATCTACTAGAATATGTGCCAGAATTACACATGTGCTAAGGTGGGTTGGTACAGAGGTAGGAGAACCTCCTACTTTCTATGGTCAGAATGAATTAGAAGAATTTTTAATGAATTTTGAATTAGAAGTAGTGGAAAATCAAAGGTTACCAGTATTAGACATGGATTTGAAAGAAACACTTGGATGATGGTCGAGAACTCATAAATAGAATATTAATAACCGGTATCAATGCAAGAGGTTACGACGCATCAGATTTGGCACGAAGCAAGAGAACATATATGTGGAGAAGTATGATGGAATTGGAAAACCTAGAGAACATGTAGAAAAATGTATAATTAAGTGGAGATTGGTACCACGAGAGGAATGGCCACATCACTTTATTGATACATTAGAATGCCTTCCAAGGAATTGGTACACAGAATTGGAACAACGTAGAGAAACTGCAAATTGGAAAGAAATGCAACATAATTTTGTGATCACATTTTCATTTGAACATGAGAGTTCGGAAATAGAGACAACACTAAAGGTGGTAAGAGAATATTTTTGAAGAACCAGAAGTGGAAATAGTGAAAGCTTATCAGAACTAGAAGAGACAGACAGTAAGATAGTTGCTACAATGCTATCACGTCGCAGAAGAAGAAGACCTAGCAGAAGAAAACTTGTGCAATATACTGATAATAGAAGTTGAAGGGGAAAGAGAAGTAGAAGGTCCACATTTAGATTCAGAATATTATGTCTCGCATTTGAAGATAAAGAAGGTAAATATTGGAACAACAGAAAACACAAAGATAACAAGTATTGGAGATTATTGGGACAATCAGATAGTAGACAGAATAACAAAATTTCTGCGCGAATACGATGATTTGTTTCCAGTGATGTTTTCAGAGATGAAGGGATTAGTAGGAGAACTTGGAGAGATGAAGATCCCCTTGAAACCATATGCTAGACCAATAAGACAGAGACCCTACAAGTTGAATTTAGTGTATAAGTAGAAAGTGAAGGCATAAATTGACAAGATGTTAGAGTTTGGTGTCATAGAACCTGTGGAAGAATCATAATGGATCAGCCCTATGGTGGTACAGGAAAAAAATCAAGGGGGGAATCAGGATCTATGTTGACTTGAGGAATCTGAATGATGCTTGTTTACATGATCCCTTCCCCACCCCATTTAGAGATGAAGTATTGGATAATGTAGGAGGCCAAGAAGCATATTCATTTACAAATGGGTTTTCAGGGTATCAACCGATCATAATAGCACCAAAAGATCGACATAAGACAACATTTTCCACAGAATGGGGTTCATATCAGTACACAGTGATGCCTTTTGTATTAAAGAATGCACCAGCCATTTTTTCAAGAGTAGTAGTATTTGTTTTATTGAAGGACCATGTTGAAGTGTAAGATTGATGTTAGACATGTGTAGACAATGTCAGATTTCATTGAATATTAAGAAATGCATTTTCAATGCACCTGTTGGTTGATTCTGCCAAAATTGTTTTCATAGTGAATTTACCACCACCTAAGTCAGTGTGCCAATTAAAAAGTACACTTGGTCATACAAGATATTACAGGAAATTTATAAGGGTATATGCACATATTACTGCGTCGATGGATAAATTGTTGAAGAAGGATACTAAGTATCAATGAAATGATAAGTGCCAGCAGAGTTTGGACATCCTAAAGGAAAAAATGGTGACAACGCCAATTTTAGTATTTTTATATTGGTCCAAAGAGTTTCATGTGCATGTGGATGCATCTTCAATAACACTTGAAACAATATTGACACAACTAGGAGAAGGTGATATAGATCACCCTATTGCATTTTCCAGTAGGAAGTTGTGAGACTCAGAGCAGAATTACAACACAACTGAAAGAGAAGGATTGGCTATGATGTATGCGTTGCAGAAGTTGAGACATTTTTTGTTAGGACAACACTTTAAGATGTTCATAGATCACTCTACTCTTAGATATTTGGTCAATAAGCTAGTGTTGGGGGGAAGAATATGCAGATGGTTACTGTTGTTTCAGGAGTTTGATTTTAAATTTGTGATGAAACCTAGAATATTGAATGCAGGGCCATATCATCTATCAAGGATAACCAATGGAGAGGAACCAAGCAGTTTGGAGGATAATTTTTGTGATGCACAACTCTTCTTAGTACAGATTGCTAATGAATATTTTGCTGACATTATTGAATTTTTGAGTACATGATTTTCCCCAAAAGAGTTTAACACTATGCAAAAGAAGAATTTGGTAGTCAGAGCTGTAGACTACCAGCTAATTGCAGGTCATTTGTATAAGCTTGGTGCAAACAACATTTTAAGGAGATGTGTCATGGGCATGAACGTCCAATCATATTAGCAGAAGCACATGAAGGAATAGTTGTAGGACATTATGCAGGGAAAGATACTACGTAGAAGATATTGCACATAGTATTATGGTGGCCAATAGTTCACAAGGATGCAAAAGAGTACTTTCATAATTGTGATGTTTATCAGAGGGTTGGAAATCCATCCAGGAGGGATGAGATTCCATTAAGATCTCATGTAACTTTGAAAGTGTTTGACAAGTGGGTCATAGACTTTGTAGGACCTATTAATCCACCGACCAGAAGATCAAGAGAAAGATATATTATAACAACGAGAGAATATTTAATCAGATGGGTTAAGGAAGCAATAGTAAAGGATTGCAATGTAGAGACTGCAACACACTTTTTATTTGAACTAGTGGTCACAAGATTTGGATGCCCTAGAATTGTGATGAGTGATCAGGGGACTCATTTTATTAATAGTATTATCCAGGCAATGCTTGAATAATTTGAGATACATCACTAGAAGAGCACCCCATATCATCCTCGGGCTACTGGAATAGTGGAAGCATTTAACAATATTTTGGAGAATGCCTTAAAAAAGATTTGCAATGTAAACATGGATGACTGGGATTTGAAGGTACCAGCAGTGTTATGGGATTACAAAACTACATGCAAGAATCTTACAGAGTAGAGACCTTTCAGATTGGTGTACAGACAATAAGAAGTAGTCCCTTTGGAGTATTTGATACCTAGTCTGCGCATTGCAGCTATTACAAACTTGACAGAAAGAGGTGCAACATAGGAAATATTCTCTCGACTCATGGAATTAGAAGAAGACGGGATCATAGTTGGTTTCCATCAAGGAGTATATAAACCAAAGGAAAAATCTTGGCATGACAGAAACATCAAGAAGAAGAACTTTAAAGTTGGAGATCTCGTTCTCCTCTATGACAATAAATACTTGCAGCACCCAGGGAAGCTCATAATGCATTGGTTAGGGCAATATGAGATAAATTTTTTCACGTATGGAGGTGTTGTGTAGCTGCAGGATTTAACATGCAAGGAAATTCAAGGTTTGGTGAATGGTAGTCGGCTGAAATTGTATAGGTACAATCGATCCATTAACCCTCAGTAGATTTCACGCATAAGAGTAGAGTTGTACATATTGTATATAGCAAGAGTTAAAAAAAGAAAAAGGAAGAAAACGATAGAAAAAGGTAGAAAAATGAAAAATCCAAAAAATAAGTAGGTAGATGGATAAGTGGTAGACACACAATTGAAGGATATAGCATGCAACATAAGATATAAAGAGGTATGATAGAACTTGAAGATACTGCGCCATAGAAAATGATGACCAGACAGAAAACACAACACGATGAAACTAAAAGTGGCCGGAAAAAGAAAAAAAGCGGTGAATGGAAAATTGGGATACGACAGAGCATTTATGACAGGCCTTATAAAAGAAGGAAACTTGTAAAGTAAGCCTCATTGTGACTTAGAGAAGACGAGAGATAAGGAGAGAAATCCGAGAAAGCACATAGAGCGCCCATGTATCCTCGATTTTTTTCAACAACGATTCATAATAGTAGGTTCAAGATTTTGAAGTATGGCACCACCAAAGGTCAGAGCACCCAGTCGAATGATAAGGAAAACCCATAGAAACACCAGATCGCTACAGGAGAAGGTACCAGAAGTTGAAAACCATAACCAACAAGCAAGAGTCGTGGACACGTACGCGATTCTATTACATGAACCAACTATCCCAACACTTGTCGAAGAACAAGAGCCTGCCATTGAGCAGATGGATGTGGATCCAAGGGATAAAGAGAAAAACCCCACTCGAACATAGAATCCTTCATAACAGTTGGGTTTAGTATCGCTACAACAAACAAACGAGGAAAATGATGAAAGAACATAATCAAACAAGCCTAGGGCAGAGGCCAAACCAGTACAACCACCTGTTGCAGAGATACTGTCATGGACAAAAGAACAGGTGCAAGTGGAAGATATTACAGGTGAACAAGAGTCAGACGTAGAAACGAAGGAGGATGCACGTCAGGAAGCAAGGCCATCCATCGTGATAGAAATGAGAAAGGGGAAACAACCTGTGCAAAGGTCACCTTGCAAACAGGTTGAAGTCACAATAGCACTATCGCGCATACCAGAAGGAGTGGAAATTCTTCATAACCTTTTAGGCTGTGTAGAAAAATTGAGGTATGCAGATCATGAAGTAGAAGATAGAGATAAATTCCCTGAATTTGAGTCGCAGGTATACATGGAGAGCAAAGGGATCAGTGCGTTTGGAGTTCCAATACTTGAACCGAAACAATGGATAAAAGGATTATACAACATAGGGATAATGAACTTATTAGAGATCCCTCATTTTGGATGCGGCAAGGATGTGAATAACTTCATCAAACAATTGTTGGAGTTAGTACATGGGGGTATTTTGTGGATAGACAGTCTTGTATTGATTGATGTAGACCTAATTTAAAAGATCAAAGGGTTTCCCACAGATGGTGAGAAGCCCAAGTAATATTTGGATGACAAAACTAAGGAGAAGACCTTAGCAAAGGAGATGAAGAATACATATGGAACAGTGAGAGGGTCCCGGGGAATTATAATCAACAATATTAGTGAACCTAGGACAAGACTAGAAACCAAACTAATTCCATGCAAATTATTAAGGAAGTGTCACAAGGAGGAGGCATTAGCAGGGGTGATCGCAGCAATCGCGCAATGCGCGAAGTGGACTTTACTTAGTTGGAGTCCATACCTATTGAAATTATTTTTGGAAAATTGCAAAGATGCACAAGACTTAGGCACATAGTTCCATTACTCGTGGTTGGTCATATTTATAACATTGGTAGGTTGGAGACACCCAAAATACAACATGTTTTTTTAAAGGATAGGAAAGTGTCACTCAACAAAATATGCAACCTTGTGGCACACTTCAAATATAAAATAAAGGAAGGAAAACTCAAGAATATTTGTGATGTATTTGGAGGAAATATAAGAAAAGGTGGCTAAAACATGGAGGATACCACCAGAAGTGGTGGAGGAACACAAGGATATAGCTAATTTTCAGGTATCAAGGTACAATGTATGGATTTAGGCTAAAAGGGAAACAAATACAAACTGGTTGTAGATGAGGTATTGCATCACTGGAGAAGAAGTTCAATGAGCTATGAAAGATTGTCCATATGTGTTAAGCCCTAATATTGGCTCATTAACCCTTAATTAGGGCATATTATATTAGTAATGTTATTTTATTTATGTCGGCTTTAGGCCATTAGTTGCAATTATACCTCCTAGTCTCCTATATATACCAAGGAGACATTTTCATTTTGAATCATCTTGTACTTGAACATTTAAG
>ML779211.1:1049135-1088969 GCA_009831015.1 Picea engelmannii | reverse complement strand
GACTGTCCACGATCCAATGCAACCAGTCCCACTCAATTTGGATACTCTAGCAAGAAGTTATGCTTGTTTTACTTGGAACACCTTCTTGAGGCTAGTCAATAGGACTAGTCAGATACCCTATCTTACACAAGGTGTATCTACAACTTTAAGATGAAACAAAAGCTGGAATTTTTACCATAGGTACCTTACTAATTTTTGTAAATGGACTTTGGAGGAAAGGGTCTGAAACGTTACAGAAAATTTTTTATAGCGAAAATTCCACAATGACTCATTTCAGGATGATTCCAGAACCCTATCTTGTACAGGCTGTATCTCAGAAAGTATAAGGCCTCAGGAGCTGAATTTTGAGCCCAATGTACCTTGATCCGTCTGCTAAATACCCTCCAAGTGGTTCCTTCTGAAACGTTGTAGAAAAAAAATTATAGAGAAAATTCCACGGTGTCTCAGATGTAGCAGCGAAACCCCAAGACCTTGAGCTCTGATACCATATGTTAAGAACCAAACATCAATATAGCATATAAAAACCTCAGGAAAAGTACTCAATGCCTTGAAAAAGAGATAATTTYAGATAATAAGCCTCTTCGAGGGGGCAACCTCCTTTTACCCCACTTAAATGTTCAAGTACAAGATGATCCAAAATGAAAATGTCTCCTTGGTATATATAGGAGACTAGGAGGTATAATTACAAATAATGTCTTAAAGCCAACATAATTAAAATAACATTAATAATCTAAATTACAACTAATGGCCTAAAGCCGACATAAATAAAATAGCATTACTAATCTAATATGCCCCAATTAAGGGGTAATGAGCCAATATTAGGGCTTAACACAACCACAATAGACTTCTAAAAAAGATACAATCCCAACGCAGGAAACAATCCAAATTATAGCATCAGGAAGCGAGAAGTTTTCTATTACTCGGGATATGTTGCAGTTAGATGAGGAGATAGAAAAGAAACAGTTGAAGGATATTTCTCACTTGGAATTGGCTTTGGCCAAGATCCCTGTGGAAGCGTTGTACAAACTGCAAGTTAGCGTCGCATAGGAAATCCAATCTAGAGAACGTGTGAATGTGACAGAGTTACAAATAGAAAAGGACATAAAGGATACATTGAATATAACTCTCAACGAAGTCCAGGTTGAGAAGGATGAGGGAAAGCATCACATTGGCTAGATTGAGCAATGCCTAGAATAAATCTTCAAGTCCATCCCAGACAACGCACAAGAACGGGTGCATTTACAGACATAGGAAAAAATTGGGAAGATCGTGCATGCGATGTAATATTATAAAAGTCACATAATGGACCTAATGGCACTATTGAACCAAATCACGCCACTAGAAGTGTGCTCACAAAGAGAGAAGGAGGTTGCATGGCACGTGGAGAAGATGGTGCAAAGTATTAAGTACATTGCAGAGCTATATGACAAAAGTGCACAACTTTGGACAAGTCTACAAGAGGATGAAAAGTTGCAGGAATTGGAACAAAAGGAGGAAGGAATTAATACAACATTGCAGGATTTGAATCATAAGAAGAATCCCATGAACATTAAGGAAAGGCTGAGAGGTGTGCAAGAGTTAAATAATTTAAAAACATAATTGAAGAAGGTATAAACAGAGAAGTAGTTGAAACAAGCTCAGTTGGAGCCATTACAGGAAGATGCATAAAATATTTTGACAGAGATGGATACAACAAAGGGCTAGATGGAAAATATTATGTTGGAGGTTGAAGATATGCTGAGGGAACATTTCACTATGCATATTGTGGAGTCTGTTTCAGAGAAGAGCGCACATGTGAAGACTCGTGTTCAATAAATTTAAGGAAGATTCTAGGAGTTGGAAAAGTCTTTCAAAGAGGAAAACACTGCCTGAGTGGCTCGGGACGAGCCACAGGTAAGTGTTGGGGGCCTATTGGAGTAGGATATTTTAAGGAACAGTGCAGCAAATGAGGCAGGTAGCTAAGGAATGGACCAAAGGAAGCAGTGCACGCCAGGAAAGAAGGGAAAGTAGTGTGACAAAAGGAAAGGAAAGCAACACATCGAGAAATAAGGAGAAGAAGTGCATAGTCAAACCAAGGAAAGGTTGGATCGAAGACCAACCGCACAAAGGAATTTACTAGGTGGAAAAACCTAATCCACTAGGGTTAGGGTTTTGGGTCCTTTTTGTAAGGGTTTTTACCCATTTTGGTAGTATACATAGGCATTGTAAGATTTGAAGAGATCATCTAGTATCTAGTAAGTGAGAAGAGTTAGAGTACTTTTTGTGTAGTTTTGGAGATGAGTTTGGTTTTGAGTTATAATTGAGGTTCAGGTCGCAAGATGTGGAGCTTGGTGCGACATTGGTCAACCTCACCATTACTGAACTTATGATGTATTTCACACAACGCTATATTTTGAGAATTGATGAAGAATAATAAGAAACAAAAAATATTTGTGGATGTATCCCAGGGGGAGTGAACCACGGTAAAATATTGTGTCAATGTGTTGAATGTGTTCTTTATGTTTTGCGATGTCTTTTATGATGAATTAATGGATAAATGAATGAATTTGTTAGAGTTATTTTACAATGTGCACTAGATTAGTGATGCAAAATGAATGTTAAAGGTTAATTGAATGGTAGATCTGATTGATGATAAATTTGATGATGAATGTTGAAGAAGAAGAATAATATGTCTAATATCCCCATGAGAAACATCCCTTCAACGAATGCAGACAATTGCGTCCTACAGTCACCCATAATCCATCTCGAGTGACACTACGTTGTGCACTTTGTGTGTGGTGTTGCCTTCTGGTTTACCAGAGGGGCTGATGGTTTCTAGGGTTTTGTTGGAGAACTAAGGTAGAACCCAGGTCAGCCCATATATCCAACACATGGTGTCATATGTTTGTGGATATAGTGCCTATATTATTACAAGATATTTGTAATTTGTATCATTCATATTAATAATAAAAACATCGATGTTGCAGACCAATCAGACGAAAGAGTATGGGGGACTAAGAACTCCACTAGCGGAAAGGGGGCTATGGGTCTAAGACTAAAAGATAAGTCAAGGAAATATTATTTTAATTCATAATCTAAGTTCCCAGAACAGGGGAATGTATACAAGTGGAGCTCATTAAGCTTCATGAAGACAAGTGTCCAGTAAGGGACATGCAGATTTATTGGGAAACTTAGTGTATTTTCGGGGGGATATCATCATTATATTCTTGTATATGGTATGGGGAAAGCTCTGTAGAGAGATAGGGTAACAAAATTACCAAGAATGTTTAGGAACTGCAAAGGGGGTTGACAGTCTCATGTATGTTGAAGAAGCGGGTTGTCAAGCCCATGGGTGGTCCCTTTCTCTCTTGTGAGAGAAATTTCGAAGAGTGTTTGTTGTTTCACTAGGAAATAGCTGTAGGGCTTTGATACTTTATGTACGACATGTTGTTGAAGCCTCATAAGGGAAGTGGGGCATTCAAAGGACTGTTGGGAAAAGAAGGGGCACACTTCTTGGGGTGTGACATGCATGTGAGAAATGAGAGTTTGTAGGATAATTGCAGTAATTGGCACCTTGACCTAATATTAATTGTTGAGTATAGACCTTAGTCCGGCCTAAGAATCCTTCCCTTGTGGAGTTCTAGTCTCAACTCAGGGGTGACCTACTGCTGAAAATTTATGAGCAACAAAGTCTATGGTTGGGAGGAACATCTAAGGTCTGCATGCAGTTGGTGATTTACATAAATGATAAGTGTTCTTATGTGAAATTACTTTGTGTTTATTGTGTATAATATATTTAATCTGTTGTTGTAATTGTTTATATAATTATGCATGATTTATATATGTTGTAGAATTGCATGTGTGTTCATATGCAAGTCATTTTAAGTTAATGAGATGATATCTAAGATGTTTCAAACTTGTTGATGGTAGGAATTATCATCTTAAGATATCAAAGTTGTAAAGGCAATAATTTTAAGAAAATATGTAAGTCTAATGTGGCTGAAAAGAAAAGAACTAGTGTCACGTGGCCAACCTACGTGGCTAGGGATAAAAAATGGTTTATATCTTCACAATCAACAAGGATGGACTCATAATATCAAAGTTTAGTTTCAAAAGACCTTAAAATAGTCGGTATTAGTTGGGAAGAGGATCTAAATTAAGGGATGAGTCACAAGTGGGATTGGGGCCAAGCGTACACTATTAAAGAAAGAAGGGGGAAATTGAAGCAATATTCTAGAACACCCATTTAGTTCTCTTATTGTTGATATTGATGATAGGTAAGATAATGCAATACAACATGGGGTGTCACAAAAATTGACCATCATCTAAGGTCTTGTATGAATTAAAAAAGCATTTGTGAATCTCTTCATCACAGAGTAATTGCTTGCAAATACAAAGGTATGAATTCCCATAGTCATGGTATATTACATTAATAAGAATTTAGACTAATTTTTACAATGAATCTTTAAACACATGTAACCTTTTTACTTCATCTCATGTGGATAAGCAATAAGGGCCAAATTCTAAAACAATGTAGTCTAGTGAAACCACATAGTTCATTATTTTCTTGATAAATTGTGAAGGAAATGTGCAATGGGACCCATCTACTACACCGCAAATAGATTAAGCCTATGATCTCTACAATCCTAGATTGTTATGCATTGGAATGAACTCTACTAGTGGTAAATAATATATACTATAATCTAGGAAACAACAATACAATAAAATTTATGGACCAAAAAGAACATAGGAAACTGGTCCACTCAATCTCATTAACAAATCAATATTATTTATAATACATACATATTTTCACCTTATCACTTTTCATGCCTTCATTGTCCTATAAAACTTTCTCACAGTTCTTAGTCTTCTATGATGCAACATTGAGGCCTTGTATTCTGCTTCATAGTAGTACTTCCTTCATGAAACAAATTTCTTTCTCAAATTCTTCATCCTCTAATCCTCCTCAAAAAGTTTAAAAGCACACATCTTCTTGGAATTCAACCTATTAAGAGACGACCCACTCTCCATTATTTTCCCATTTATAGATATCCTTTCCATTGGCATACAACTAACATGTATGTAGATTGATTTTAATGCCTTTTTTCCTGATGGTTTTGTAATCAATTATTCATATTCCCTCCATGTCCTGTCATGTTATTTGCACTCCTTCATGCACTAAACCTTCTTTTGCACAAAATTATTCTTGCTCCTCTCATTTGGAACCTACATAATGACTTCACCTATGTAGAGATTCTCATGTTTATGGACACATGCATTGCTATCTTATGCACATACTCATCATCTACACTTCTCATACCTTTTGTGCATCATGTAGTCTTCAATCATGCTTGTGAGTCCTCCTCCTTTACACCTAGTTGTGCAAACATTTTTTCTCATGTGCATGATGCTCTTGCATCAAGTTACCCTTTCAAATAAAAACATAAAAACAATAGTGAAACTCTTATTCACTAATTTTGCATCTATATTTTCCTTCCCATTATGAAGTATTTGATACTCTTTTGTAGAAATCCAAGTATTCTCCTATATGGTTTTCCTTTCCAATTTACTAAGTTTTGCTTGTATTTTCACTTCATGTCTAAAAAATCTTCTATCTAGCACTTCATAAATTTCTCCATCCTTATTCTTTGACATTTGATTGAACCAATCAACCTTGGCATCCCCCCCTTACTCTAGTCTACACTTATATAGCTATAAGACGTTTAATATTAAAGCTAAATCAAACTCTTCTAGCGGCTCCACCTAATATGCATTTTAACCAAAAAAATCGTAATCTGACATGGGTCAATCTTTCATACATTCAATTTACTATATTTTCCTTTTGGATAACACTCCTTCATCAAATGTACCATAACTTGATACCCAACTTTGAAATGCCTATACATCTTATGTACATCTACAATCTCCTTATGCTCATCATTTCTCATCTTTAAAAAATTTGTACATGTGCATGCAATTCTTTCATTTATTATCTAAAATCCTAAACTTCATCACTTCTTTGCATCTCTTTTGTCAAATCAACCAAGTGCATGACTCAAAAGTTACGTCCATGCAAATTTTGAAACAATGATTTTTTAGTTTACCTATTCACATAACTATTGTATGCAAACCCTTCCTGCACCAAAAATAAATCCCAATGTTTTGGCTTACTTCAAGTTAAACACCTCAATAGACTTCCAAAACTTTAGTGTACAATGTATGTATGCCATTTTTCTATGGGTGATATGTTAAACTATATTCTACCTTTTTCTTTGGCTTCTTCCATAGAGTTCTCTTAAAATCACTAAGAAATATCATATATTAATTTGATGTAATAGTCTTCGACAATCCATGCAAATGTAACACTTCCTTGAAGAAAAAATTTCACAATAAGTGACATAATTGATCTTTATACAAGGATATGAACATGTTGTCTTTGAAAAATTGTCAACCAAAATAAACAAACCATCAAACCCTTATTTTGTCCTAGGTAGGCCTATTACAAAGTTGATTGATAAATCCTCCCAAAGCATCTTTAATATCAGTAATGCCGGGTAAAATACTATATTCTAACTTGTACCGTTTTCCATCTAGCAAAAATTGCATCTCGCTACAAAAATATAAACTCAACCAATGATATTGTTTCTCTAGCAAACTAATTGTATTACCTCACCTAAAATGTCTTGCCAAACCTCCCCTATACAACTCTCTTATCAAATTATCATGTATTTAACTTTCAAGAATCCACAACTACTTCCTTCTGAACAAATAACCATTTTTTAGAAAGAACTCCAATTTTAGGCATCTATCTTGCAACATCAAATATTTGCATATTTCCCATATTTTCTTCAATTCCTTACTATGCACAAACACATACTTTATTTACACAAATCCAATAATCCCATTATTCATTTTATCATCAACATTAATGCTCTTCTTCTCAACATGTATGCAACTATATTCTCCTTTATTGACTTATGATTCAACACAAATGTAACTTTCCTCACAAGTACACAATCTACCTCATATACTATTGGCTCATCTTTGCCTAGCTATTAATGAACTTCAATTCTTTTATGTGCAAAAAAAATTCTTTTTAAAATAAATAATGCTTATGATGCTTCTTACCTATAAAATCACATAAACCTCGAATTAACCATATGTCAAATACTTCTTCTATGCCTTATGTAACTTTTCACTAAAAGATGATACTAGCCTCCTTTCTTGACCTAGAACTACGCCAATAGCCACTCCAATTGCATCACAGTCAACTTAAAAATACTAGGAAACGCTAACATTGGCACCTTAGTAATATTCTTCAACATCTCAAAACTATATTGTTCATGTGCATCCCAACTAAACCTTCATGCCTTCAAACGTTATTTTCATTAGTGCACACATGTTTTTAACTCCCTTGATTAACTTTTTATAAAAAAAAATGGCAAAAATACCATGGAAAATCCTCACCTTAGTGACATTCCTTGATGTAGGACACACCTTCTTGGAATCCATGTGCATACCTTCTTAGCTCACAACAAATCCAAGGTACACTATCTCATCTTTAAAAAACTCACACTTATTTAGAATGATGCATAATCGTTCTTTGTGAAACACTTCATACCAATCTCCAATGCTATTAGTGCTCTTCTTTGCTTCTAATGAAAATTTAAAAGGCATCTAAGCAAACAAATATAAGCTTACTAATATACAATCACAACCCTTCATTATTTAACATAATGAACATACTTGATGTATTGGTTAGCCCAAAAGGCAAAGAAACGTTCATGAACTTTTGGCTCATCTTCACCTAGCTATTGATAAACTTCAATACCTCTATGTACGAAAAACTTCTTTGGGCAACAAATAATGCCTCCAATGCTTCATTACCTATACAATGGTGTAAACCTCCAAATCATATGCTAAGGACATCTTATGAGCCTTATCCAACTTTTCTCTAAAATATGCTACCAACTTCCTTCTTGACTTAGAACTATGCCAATAGCCACTATAATTGCATCAATCTAAAATACTTTGTTAAAATTAGGCAATGCCAACATTGGCATCATAGTAATCTTCTTCTTCAACATCTCAAAACTCTATTTTGCTTCTGCATCCAAATTAAATTCTCACACCTTTAAACATTCTTTCATTAGTGCACAAATGTTTTTGAATCCCTTGATGAACATTTTTATACAAAATGGAAACACCATGGAAAATCCTCACCTCAGTGACATTCCTTGGTGTAGGCCAATTCAAAATTGATTTAACCATCTTGAAATCCATGTGCATACCTTATTAGCTCACAACAAATCCAAGGTACACTATCCCATCCTTAAGAAACTCACAATTATTTAGAATGATGTGCAATTGTTCTCTTTGCAATGCCTCAAATATTGATCTCTAATGCTCTTGATGATCTTCTATGCTTCTAATGAAACTTAAATTTCATCTAAGAAAACAAATATAATATTGCTAATGCACGATCACAACCATATGGTCTTTAACCTCATGAACATACTCGATGCATTGGTTAGCCAAAAAGGAAAAGAAACAATTCATACAATCCCTTCTTATTTTTGAATGTGGTGTTCCATTCATCTTCGTCTTTGGTTTTGATATGGTGGTATTAAATGAGCCTCAAATCCATCTCTGAGAATTGTCTTGTGCCACAAAAAATGTCCATCATTCATCCATTATGGGAAATTGAATTTACATTAGATTGTGATTAGTTTAGTGCTCTAATATTTGTATACATTCACCACTTGTCATCCTTCTTTGGAATAATTAGGGTTCAAACCACACATGGGCTCATACTCTCTCTTATTGAGCCTTTTTGTGATAGTTTTTCTACTTGTTTGTTCAATTCCATGCTCTCCAATGGATTCATCCAATGTGTTGGTTGGTTTTGAAAGTTCGTGTTGAAATCAAGTCAATCCCATGCAAAATATTTATCTTCGAGGGTAGTCCTCCATGTTCATTGTCTTTCACCACATGCTTGTATCCCTCACGTAGATATCTCACTTCCTTAGGAACTTCATCTTATTGGAACAATCAACTTCCTCTTTGTGTGTTGCACCTCCTACAACTTTCCTTTGCACTTCCACATAACATTATTCCATCTCCTTGACTATGCTCATGTATTATTCCATCATTAGAAACACCAATTCACTATGATCATCATCTTTCTAAGGAAATAATATAATTATTTTTATATTATTCATGATGGAGTAGGTTTTCTTCCTTCCATCATGTACTATGTGCTTGTACAACTACCATGGTCTTCCCAATAACAAGTGGCAAGCATTCAAGGGAGTAACATCACATGGAATTTCATCTCTATATTCACCAATATGAAAAGAGACTTCACTTATCTATCACCATCACTTCATAGCCTTTTTGGAACCAAAATAATCTATATGGTTAGGGGTGCTTCTATCACACTAACCTAAACTTCTCTACCATCTCTACAATATTCGTAATCTTTGAACTACCATAATCAACTATGAAATTACACACTAATTACATCCATACTTGCATTTCATTGTGAAGATGCCTTTTTCTAGCCATCTTTCTTATTCTGTAATTTGATGTTCTTGTGCAACCATTCCTTTACGCAATATTAAATTCTCTCCTCTCTTAAGGTATTTCTACTGCAACTATCTCTCTATCCTTAAAATCCTCTCCTTGTGTTAATTGAGCTCTCTAGTTCATTTCTTCTTCCACCATTCCTTCCAAAAGCCTTAATCCTTCATCTCCATAATTGTAACAATATACGGCTCTGTGGGCATTACTATGTTCATGCCTTCTGAATTACCCATGATCTTTTCTGTGTGCATGTCTAAAGTTATCATAATCTTCAACATTCTTTGTGTGTTATCTATTTTATGCATTGTGCGATGACTTTCTGCACTGTGACCTCCTACATTCTTTCCAAGTCTCTTCATGATCATGTTGTACACCAATTTCTCTTCAACTTTTATCACCATTTGATACACTACTTTGATGGAATGCATCTTGTGTACACTAATCTCATCTTGAATGGTGAATTTTAGACCATTCACATACCTCAAAACTCGTGAATCTTCCCCTTTTTGGTGTCCATCTTGTATCCAATACCTATAAAACTCCTTTGTATATTGTTGCTTTCTCTACTCTTTTTGTATAAGGTTTGCATTTCTTTGAATAATGTCTAGTTATAATATGTTGACAAGAATTTATTACACAATTTTTAGACCATTTTACTCCATACTTAGACCTTCTCCTTACATACATTATTGATGCACAAAATCCCTCCATAACATGGCATGTCCTTTCATCCTCCTGGTTGCAAACTCCATTCTTTGCAAATATTCATTCTCCATCTCACCCAATTAATCTATTGGGGATTCACCCTTCAAGATGTCATCATAATTAGTGACTTCAACTTTTGTATTTCATTGTTTTCTCAAAACTTTAATCAACTTTTCTATGAGATCATTTTCTTGTCCACTTTGTTATTCATTTACGTTTGTTTTTTATTTAGAAGAACTTTGTAATTATGCTTCATCATTCTATATAATTTAAAGTTTATGTATTTTCCTTCTGAATTCTTGCAATTTTCTACTCACAATCATTCGACCACCTCTACATGCCAAATTTGTAGTTGCGGATCACATCACATGAATTTTTTTGAGTTTCTATAGACTTAGAATTCTACCACAATGTTGATTTGTTTTGATACCAAATGGTGCAATGGATGCACAACGGGCCCCTTACACTACATTATGCATAGGCCGAGCCTTAGTTCTCTTCAAAATCAAATTATCATGAAACAAAATGCATTGTACTAGTGGTAAACAATATAAAATAGAATTCAAGAAACAACAATAAAAATTATTCCTAGGAAAATAAGAACACAGAAAACTAGTGCATGCATTCTCGTTAACAAACAATAAATATTTACAATACATAAATCTTTGTGCTTCAATGCTTCACATGTCTTCTTCAACCTTTACAATTTTCTCATAGTTCATAGTCTTCTACTTTGTAACATCACTCTTTATCTTCATTTTCACCCCAATCCTCTTCTTCCTTCTTCAATCTATATTCTTTATTTACTTCTTCATCTTCTCATCTTCCTTGAATATTCCATAACCGCGCGCCTTCTTAGAATCCAACCTCTTACCAACCAACTTAATATTAGATTTTTTCATATTTATGGACATCCCTTCCACTAGAATACAACTAGCACAAATGCAGATCAATCATAACAACTTCTTTAACATTAGTGTTGTAATTGACAATTCAACATCCTTGTGAATCCCTTCATCTTCTACATGTTTTTCCATGCACCAAACCTTATTTTGCATAACTTTCTTCTTGTGAATCTCATCTAGAACATGCACAATTCCCTCACCTACGCACATATTCTCATTTCTACATGGATATGCATTGCTACCTTCTATTCACAGTTCATCAATTGCACTCCTTGTTCCTTTTATGCACCTTGCATCTTCAAGAATACTCATGCACCCTTCTCCTTTGCATACATTTGTGCAAACAACTTTGCTCCTATGGATGAGATCCAAAGAGATCCATAGAGTTTCCAAATACTATTTCATGTATGAATTTACATAGTAACCATAACATTTGGATAATCACAAAGGTAAGAATCTACATAAGTGGTTGAATTCTTATCCTATGATTACACAACAAAATAATAGTAGTTTCGCATGGGTTATCAATGGACGACAACAAACAAACAATGATTTTACTACAAGTCGAGATATTTATAGACCTAATAAATATAAGATGTCAATTATTTAGAGAGTTAAGCATATGTATGAACTAAAACTATGATCAACATGATAATAATAGGGATGTTCTCAGTTGTCTTTATAGATATATCTCTTCAATATTCTTCAATCCCTATTCTTACCAATGATTAGATAGAGTCACTAACATATTTCATTTTTTCAAATCTAACACAATTATTGGTGGTAAATCAAGAACCTTTGTGTTTCCTTTTTTCCTACACTTGGAGAATTTAGTCTTAAAATTTCATCGTGTTCCAAAAAATATGCATGGGGAATATGCACAACAACCAACAACGAAGTTGATAAGCTATTAGTGTATCAAGGTTTAAATATTCTCTCCAACCTCACTCAAGATTTTTAACACACCTCGACCCTCAACCAAGGCGCGCTATTGCATAAACACTCTATAACATACCCAGACCACTCATCTAGGAACACCACTACAAAAACTTGTCTTCAATACCAAAAAATAATAAACAAAAATACACATTGCAACATCCCTACCTATCATGCATCTATAACACTTTTAAAACCAAAATAGAAAATAAGCAATAGCTCATAATATTGAACTCGGAATTCTCATGCACAACAATTAATCTATAAATAGGAATAAACACAGAGGTTTAACACAAATCTTTTAAACAACAAGATGAAACCAACTGCAGGGTACGAACATTCCTACCAACCTTATATATGTTTCTCCATATCTCAGTAGTAGTTCATCCCTGAGCTAGGGATATGTACTCATAGAAGAGGGTGTCCCTCACAATGAAAACACTTTCCAAGGTGTCTAGTCTTCCTACAACTATCCTAATCCACCTATCTCTCTTCCCCGTGACCCACAAAACCAAAGGTAGGGAATCCCCCTTCACTAATCATAGTCCCTCGAGAATTCCCTCTTCCCTCCAGGGTTTAAGTGTGCTTGGTCAGCCATGAATCTCTCTATTGGGGACTCCAAGGATGTCGACTACTAGGAGAAACTATAAACACACATCTTACTTCCCTTAGGGAAACTTTCTCTCTCACAGAGGGCTCACTATGCATGCCTGATAAATTGCTTCTTCATCTCCAATGCTTCACTCAATGTCTCTACTGACCATGCAAGATCGCATTGCTCCAAAACTCATGGTCTCCTCCCATATTGCTCCAAATCCCCTTACTTCCAAAATGTGTTATACTGCTAGGATGATTGAATGATGTGTTTTTCCATACGAATTCATCTTTTCCTTGGTTGCTTGACTCACACTCCTCCCAATGAGGATTGTACTCAGCCTCCATGCTCACAACAACTGCCTAAAATGACTTATCTTGTCCATCCTCTTATAGGTATTCAATGATTGGCTTTGGAAACACTCCAAAGGAAATAAAAGGTTCATAACACAAGGTAATTCTAGAACAAGGTGGGTGGATATTAATACCCATAAAAATTCCCTTCTTGGACCCCTTGGACCCTTCCTCCCCTTGTGGATACTCAGCCCCCCATTACTCTGCATCTATCCACTTTCAACAATGTTTTTTTATTTATCATTATGATTTACAAAGTTTACATATTACATCACTTGAATCATGGCCATAGGTCTTTGTAAAAGATATATGCATCACTAAGATGTGGGTAAAAAAAGGATGTTACATTCCCCTCCCCCTATACACTGCATTGTCCTCAGTGCACATTTACCATACACAATTTTCATAATTGCATACAAAGCTTTTCACAACTAAATACTTGTTATTTTCAAAATTCACAACTCCATAGTAATTCCAACCATCAATCTCTCTTCCCCGCAATATGAAATACCTGAGGAAGTGTACCCCCTTCACTTCTCACAGTCCCTCGGGCTATACCACTTCCCTTCCAAGGCCAGTTCTTAGATCGAGCATGAATCATTTGAGATGTGGCTCCAGAAATTTGTAGCTGCCAAAATGGAGTCTTCATCGGATTAGGTATTTAAAGACACATGTACATTCATCTTTCTTCAAAATTTAAAAAAAATTGTAGGTACTCTACTCCCATAGCCTCCGCATGTTCCCACATGGCATATTCAGGACCATAGTAGGTCTACTTAACATTTATCGGTATGATGGCTTTGTTCCGAAGAACCTTGACTTTTTGGTCTAGGATGCACATTGGCTCCACCTAAAAATCCCCTTTGTGCTCCACTTGGATCACAATCCAATCAGTTACATGATTAGGATTAGGTATATACCTATTTGATAAAGAAACATGGAACACATTATGAATTCTCATGGATGTAGGTAATTCTAGCATGCATGCAACTGGGCCTGCCCTCTCTAGGATTTCAAATGACCCACAATATCTTGCTACCAATTTTGGGAAACTTCCTAACTTTAGAAAACTCCTTTTGGATTTAATTTTTAAAAATGTATGCTGCCCCACTTTTAATTCTCTATGTGTCCTTCTTTTATTAGCATAACTCTTTTTTTTGTCCTGAGCGAAATTCATATTTTGTCTAATCTTAACCATCTGATCCTCCATTTCTCTTAACAAAGCTGGCCCAATAATGACTCTATCTATTGGATTGTCCAAAATTACTAGCGTGATACATTTTTTGTCGTGTAGAGATTCAAATGGACTCATATTCAATGATTCCTGATATGGTGAACTCAAATAGATGTAAGTAGTCTTCCCACCTGGAAGGGTTATCCATCGCATATATTCTCAACATATCCTCGATTATTCGATTAATCCTTTTTGTCTACCCATCTGACTCTGGATAATATGTTGTACTAAGATTTAAATTTGTCCCAAATCCCTTAAACAACCCCTTCCAAAAGTTGGAGGTGAACTTGGGATCTTTCTATGATATTATCGCTTTAGGCAACCCATGTAGCCTAACAACTTCTTTCATATAGATCTTTGCAATGTTGAAATATATATTACAGTTACTTTGACCGGATGAAATGTGCAACCTTTTTTAGCTTGTCCACTACCACCATAATGGAATCATTTTTCCATGTTGTCCTAGGTAACTTGGTAATGAAATTAATAGTAACCACTTCCCATTTCCATCCAGAAATGGGCAACGACTGTAGTAACCATGTTGGGTGTCTATGCTTAGCCTTTACCTTCTGATATTCCATAAATATAGCTAAATAATATACTACATCCCTCTTCATACCTTTCCAAAAATACTACCCTTTTACAGTCGTGATGGTCTTCTAGTATCTTGGATGTCCAGCATATGGCATATCATGCATCTCTATTAACTCCAAGTTCCTCAATTCCAACGAATTGGGAACATAAACATTGTTTCTAAACAAGAGTATTTCATCCTCCTATAGTTGGTAATCCTTATGTTTCTGTTGTAGGATACCCTAATGTAACCCTTCTAAGAGTATTTCATATTTGTACTGCACATGCTAATGGTTGTAGCATGCATTTCATGTAGTATTGTACTGAGTGCATCAACCACTCTATTTTCTTTTCCCTTTATGCATTTGATGTCAAAATCATACTCATTGAGAAAATCCAACCATCTTGTTTATCTAACATTTAATGTTGGATGGTCAAATAGATGTTTCAAACCACTATGGTCTATCCTTAACTCAAACCTGTGATCTATAAGATAATGCCTCCAAATTTTTAGGGCATGTATTATGATTTCCAATTCCAAGTCATGTGTGGCATAATTTATTTCATGCTCCTTTAACTTCCTAGACTCATAACATATTACATGTCCATTTTTTGTAAGGACCCCATTGTGCCCTTCCTTGCATTCATCTCTGCACACAACAAAATCTTCATCCAGATATGCGAACTTTAACATAGGTGCATTGGTTAATAACACCTTCAAATGTTGGAAACTTATTTTACACTTGGTGTTCCATTCGAACTTCACCCCTTTCCTCTGCAGAGAAGTTATTGGGTGTGCAATATTGGAGAATCCTGCAATGAATCTCCATTAATAGGCAACTAAACCCATAAAGGATCTAAATTCAAAAATATGTTTAGGTGTTGGCAAACTCTTGATTGCTTCAACCTTCTCTGGATCCATTGTTATTCCATCCTCTAACATAATGTGGCCTAAGTATTGGATTTGTCTTTGGTAAAAATATCTCTTGCTCAACTTGGAATATAATCGATGCTCTCTTAAAAATTGAAGCACCATTCTCAAATGTTTTTTATGCTCCTCCTCTGATTTAGAGTAGATGAGAATATCATCCAAGAAGATAATAACAAACTTGTTTAGGTAATCCCTGAACAATCCACTCATTAAACACATAAATGCAGTTGGTGCATTTGTTAACCCAAAAGGCACCACTACAAATTCATAGTGCCCATATCTTGTCCTAAAGGATGGCTTGCTAATGTCTTCCTCTCTAATCCTTACTTGATGGTAACCCGACCTTAGGTCAATCTTGGAAAATATCCTTTCCCCCTTCAATTCTTGGAAAGGGATACTTATTCTTCACTATAACTTTTTTCAACTATCTGAAGTCAATGCATAACTTCAAAGTCCCATCCTTCTTCTTCAAAAAAAGCATCGGAGCACCCCAAGGAGAAACACTTGGGCATATGTACCCCTTTTTCAGCAATTCCTCTAGTTGCATCTACAACTATTTTATTTATGGCATGCTCATTCTGTAGGGAGCTTTGGACATTGGGGCAATCCCAGGAACTAAGTCAATAGAGAAATCAATCTCCCTCTTTGGTGGAAAACTTGATAGATACCCAAAAACATCTTCATATTCTTTCAAAACTAGTCAATCCTCAATACTTGGCTCCTTATTCTTGTTTGGGTCTTCCATATGAGCTGCATATACTTGGCACCCTTTTCTGAAACTTTTCTTCATTTATAGTGTTGACACCTCTCTAACGGTTATGGGTATTGGAATCCCTTGGATTGTCCTTTAGTTTCCTTCCTCATCAAGACATGTGAGAGCCTTATTATAATAGTCTGGGACAACATGATGCTTGTCCAACCTATCCATACCAATCAGGAAGTCATAGGACCATACCCAAGTGGTATGATTTCCAAATATTCCTTAGTGTTGACTCCATTCAGGATCACTGGGAATTACTTAACAAACTCATTGATTATTCTCTTGGTCCCAATAGATAACTGAACTAACCAATACTTTTCATGCTTACATTTCTTCAATTTAATTATTTCATCCAACTTGGGATCTACATAGCTATGACTAGCTCTAGAATAAATCAAAACAACTATGGGTTGATTGTCAATCTTACCTTCTATCTCAATCATGTGGGACTAGTAGTATGCTTATATGTTGTCCAAGGCTGCATAAATCCTTGGCATGCTTCTGCCCACATCATCCACTATATTATCTTCCTCAATGTTGTGCACAACCCTCATCTTATCTCCTTTGCGAGGACAATCCTTGTACACATGGTTTCCATCACATCCCCAACACCTCATGGGATGTAGCATCCCCAACAACTCATGGGATGTAGCCTTGGCCTTTTCCCCATTGCATCAATCGCTTTAACTTCACTTCGAGCTGAAAACCCTTGTTGAGACGCTTGAGAGCTATTCCTGTTGATTAAGGTTGGTTGTCATTAATGTCAAGCCTTCAAGAAATTCTGATAGCACATTCCGACAAAACAAAGGTTTGGGTAATGGACCCAAGTTTGTTTGATGTAAATATGACTCATCATTTTCTTGTCATGGTTGATAAGAATTACAAATGGATGAACTCCAAAGTGGTCCCCTTATGTTGAAATCCCTCATGGGAAGACACTTTGCGGATTGAGTTATCCTAGAAGTATGGTTAGAGAACACATGCTTAATTGTGGAATAATGAGATGAAGGTCAGTGAATTTGTCAGTGAAACTATCCTATATGGATATTTCTTGTCATGCCATTTCCGGTGGTATGTGGAACATCACATAACTCCTCACGGTTAGAGAGTTATGGCCATGTGAAGTTGGAGGACCCTCATGAGTCATCTAGAAGCCCCAAAAAGTCAAAGTGTTTGCAAAAGAAATTATTTAAATAATAAATTTAATGGATAAATCCCTAAAATAAGGAAAGTGGGATGCTACATGAAAGTATAAATAAGAGGCAAGGCTCTTTCATTTAATCACACTTGAACACATTGATATCTTTTATTGTGTGAGGCTTATTGCAAGTACTCATTGATACATCTGAAGTTGCAAAAGTCTGAGGTAGTACGAAGGGTTGACGGAGAATACTAAAAAACCCTATTTTTTGAGGCGTACACGAGTTGATAGTGTATTAGGGTGCATACATACTGAGGCGTACGCGGAATGACAGTGTATTAGGGTGCGTACATACGCGGGCTGACAGTGTATTAGGGTGCGTACATGTTGGTAAAGCCATGGAAACTTGAGAAGATGAAGATGCAGAGGTTCTAGATTCTGAGATCAAGCTCCCAGGAAGGTCTACAGTGCTCAGATACATCATATCTATCCATTGGTTCAAAAGGTATGTCTTATTTCTATGAATAGTTGTATTTTGATGTATGCATGAGAAATGGTTATGGAGATTTGAGGATTCTCCCTAGAAAAACTAGTGGTTGCATGGGATCTTCTGTATAAGTTAGAACTACAGAAATACAGTGCTGGTATAATTTATCATTGATACATATTGTTAGAGTTGTGGCACATCTTGTATTTCTTGGCATATGGCTAAGGGTTTTTATGGTACATGGTTGAGAGCTTATATTTTGTGAAGTAGTTGATGTATTGAGAGGTTGAACACCAGAGAGGGTTTGATGTCTGGATCATGTGAGGGATATTATTCTTGTTTATGATTACACACATTTATATGGCACATGACTATAGAGAGATATAGATATTTTGGGTAAAGCAAATGCAAGCATAGGGTACAGATAAAGTCTGGATACAATGACAGGTTACAGAGGGTCATAAGTTTTAAAGAGAAAGGGAAACCCTAGTTTTCAGAAGGCATACACAGGTTGCATAACAGTTTGGTCACATACATACGCAGGCTGCATAACATATAGGGCACATACATACACATGTTGTAGCACTACAGGTTGCGTACCTATTGTATTTTTTTTTTTATACATGTTCAGTCTAGGTACATATTGATTACAGGGCAGTTGTACAGGTTGGATGTAGGTCAGTGGTATAGGTTGATATAGTTGTACAGTGGTATATATCATAGTGATAGTGTGACAATGGTTTCATCATTCTAATTCTACGTCAGGGCGGTTGGACGGGGCAAGGACAGGTGGTTGTAGCCACCTTCCGATTGTAGTCGGAGAACATAGGGAGTTATAGCCTCCTTCTAGTTGTAGCCAGAGAATTGGGGAGTTGGAGCTTCCCTCAGGTTGCAGCCAGAGAAACTAGGGGGTTGGAGCTTCCTTCCAGTTGCAGCTGAAAAACAAAGGAATTTGGTGCTTCCAATGAATGTAATTATTCAAGACATATAAGAAAAAACATTATGTGGTTTTCTCCTGCTTTGGGTTTCCACGTAAAACACTGTTGTATTGTGTATGTGTATGATTATTCATTTGTTCATTTCTTATTTACTCTAGAGTTATTGGATGATAATTCTACATTGATATAACACTTGGATTATATGGTTAAAAGTTATTAAATTTCTCTATTACTGATTCACCCCCCCTCTTAGTAATCCAACAATTGGTATCAGAGCAGGTTCCTTCAAAAATCAGTTTAACCACTGAAAGGTAGATCATGGAGAGCAACAACTTGTATAAAAATGGAATACCACAGTTTGATGGACAAAAGTATGCATTTTGGAGCATAAGGATGAAGAAATGTATACATGCACGGGGATTTGAAATTTGGCAATCAATTGTAGATGGATACATAGTATCAACAGTTTTGCCAAAAAATGGCAAAGCAATGAAACTCAGTCAGAATAATTCCAAAGCCACAAATGCACTTCTGAATGGTCTTGGTGAAACGATATTCACCAAAGTTGCACATTGTAAATACACTAAAGATATTTGGGACAAACTTCAAAATATTTATGAAGGAGATTCAAAAGTCAAAGCAACAAAGCTTCAAACTTATAGAGGTCAGTTCGAACAACTCAAGATGAAGGAAGAGGATAATATTGAAGCCTACTTCTTACGAGTCAATGAAACATTAAATGCAATCATGGGATTGGGAGAATAAATCGAAGAATCTGTAATTGTTCAAAAGGTACTAAGATCTCTTCCTATGAGATTTGACCCTGAGATATCAGCACTAGAATAAAGAGCATATCTGAACTCAATAAGCATGGACGAACTACATGGAATATTCACAGCATATGAAATGAGAATTGAAAAGGAAAGTCCAGATGTAAAAGAAGCATCCTTCAAAGCATACAAAATGTCAAAGCAAAAGGGAAAGCAACAAGAAAAAGAACATAGAAGCAACAATGACGTCAGAAGATGATGAAGAAGTGGCCAACTTTGTCAAAAGACTGAACAAGGGAACCAACAGTAGGTATAGAGGTAAGATTCCTTTAATTTGTTTTAATTGTGATAGTATTGCTCATTTTGCTAACAAATGTCCTCATAAGAAAAAGAGAAATGATAAAGGTTACTCAAAAATCAAACAAACATATAAAGGCAAAAGAACCACAAAGAAAATTTTCAAGAAAAGCTTATGCACCAAAGAAGACATCTCATCATTAGATAAATATGAATTCGATGACAGTGAGACATAAAGATTTATATTCATGGCAGTAGAAGACTTTGATAAAGAAGACTCCGAAGAAGAATATGAAGAAGCCGAAGAATAATATGAAGAAGTTGAAGAAAAAATTGAAGAGGCAAAAGTTGACTACCGAGAGGAATTGTTGAGTGCCATAGAAGTTATCAGAAGAGAAAAGAGGAAAAACAAGAAGCTACAATTAAAACTAGACAAGAAAGAAGACACTCAGGAATTAGAACAAATGATCACAAATTTGAAGGTTCAAATTGAAGAAAACAAAAGAATTGAAGAAGCACTCAAAGAAAATTTAGAAGGAAGAGACAGGATCATTGAAAATTTGGAAGCAGAGATTGTCACATTAAGAAAGGATCTTCAAAAGAAAAATATGCAGAACAACTAAAAAGTTTTGAATGAAATTATCAACAGTCAAAGGCCTAATCATGACAATTCCAGACTTGGATACAATCAGACATAAAAGGGATCAAGCTCCAAAACAACAGAACATGAAACATATCCAAAAATCTATGCAGAAACAATCAAAGGGGATAGGAAGGTCTACAGAGAAAATTACAGGGACACTCCTCCACCGAGAATATTAAGATTTCAGAATCAACGACCGATAGAAATAGAAAGGTCTTAGGAAGAAGAATGATTCATAAGAGCACCTCCTTTCAAAAGATCTTCAACTCCCAGGTATCAAACTATCTTTTTTGGTTTATGTTATGCATGTAATAATTTTGGACATAAAGTTGTGAATTGCAGAGCTAACAACATGAACATAAACAACCTTGAAATTCATACACAAAAGGGTTATCCAAGAAGGCCTAGTGAAACACAGAGAAGAAGTTACAACAAGTTTGAATCATTGGGCATTGAAGTGGAATGCTACAAGTGTAACATCTTTGGACACATGGCCAAACATTGCAGAATGACAATCCCTCCTAGAGAACTAAAACATAACAACAACAATCATAGACAAGAACCTCAGAAAAGGACATGGATAAGAAAGAAGAATCACTACAACAATGAAGAATGCACACTCGCTCTACAAGCTAAGAAGAAGAAACATGGTTGGTATGTTGATAATGGCTATTCAAAACACATGACAGGTGATAAAGACATGTTTCTTACATTGAGAAAGGAAAGATATGGATCAGTCTCCTTCGGAAATGATGATTCAACTAAAATCATTGGAAAAGGCACAGTCAGAATTGGGAACAAGAATACAAAGGTAGAAAATGTTCTACTAGTAGAATATATGAAACATAATCTTCTAAGTGTGAGTCAAATGTGTGACCAATGTCATAAAGTTACTTTCGATTCACAAAAGTGCAAGATAAGAAAAGAAGGTTCAGGAAAATTGATTGCTACAACTGTGAGAACTTCAAGCAACATATATGTGTTAAGTGAAATTGGAAATGAAAAGTGTTGTCTAGGAAAGGAAGATGAAAGTTGGATATGGCACAAAAGGATGGGTCCCATACATTTTCATAACCTTGTCAAAGTCAGCAAAAGAGAAGAAATAAGAGAAATTCCCCAAATCACGAAACCAACCACACTTTATGCAAGCATTGTCAACAAGGAAAGAAAACAAAGACCAGGTTCAAATCAAAGGAATATTCAATGACAAGACTAATAGAAATTGTGCATACTAATCTAGTTGGACCAGATACAACAAAGGGTTTAAAATGTGAGAAATACTTTATGTTATTAGTTGATGATTATAGAAGAATGACTGCAGTTTTATGTCTCAATAATAAGTCATAAGCTTTTGAAAACTTCAAGATCTACAAGGAAATGGTTGAAAATGATAATGGATTCAAAAATCAAATGCTTGAGATATGATAATGGAGGAGATTTCACTTTAAAGGAATTTATGGACTACTGCAACAGTCATGGAATAAAAAGGCAATTCTTCATTGCTAGGACACCTCAACAGAATGGAGTTGTTGAAAGAAAGAACATGACAGTACATGAAATGGATCGAACAATGCTAATGGATTCCAAATTGACAGATATTTTTTGGACACAAACAGTGCATACATCAGTTCACATTCAAAATAGATTAATGCTCAGAAACAACACTGACAAAACTCCCTATGAGCTATGGAAAGGAAGACCAGCAAATGTGAAGCACTTCAGAGTTTTTGGAAGCAAATGCTACATCAAAAGAGAAGATGGAAGAATGGGAAAGTTTGACTCTCATGTGGACAAAGGAGTACTTGTTGGTTACTCAATTACAAGGAAATCATACAAGTGTTACAACCTGAGATTGAACAAAGTTGTGGAAAGCATCAACATAAGAATTGATGAAACATGTAGACAAGAATTAAAGGAACAAGAAATGAATCAATGGAACAACTTTACGGAGAAGAAACAGAAGATGAAAAATAAGGGGAAGATGAAGAGGATCTGACAGAAGCAGAAGAGCAAGTTCAACAAGTGCCTCCAAAGACACCTAGCAGACGAGTACAGAAGAATCATCCTTCATATCAGATTATCGGAAATAAGGATGCATGAGTTGAGACTAGAAGAAGAATGCATTCACCAGAACAAACACACCTAGCACTCTCATATACAATTGAACCAACCTATTTTGAAGAGGCCAGGAAGGATGAATTTTGGAATAAGGCCATGGATGAAGAATTGGATCAAATAGAGAAAAATGACACTTGGGAATTGGTTCCAAGACCAAATGATAAGAATATGATCGACACAAAGTGGGTATATAGGAATAAATTGAATGAAGATGGATATGTTACAAGGAACAAATTTAGATTGGTATGTAAAGGATATGCATAGGTTGAAGGAATCGACTTTGAAGATACATTTGCCCCAGTTACCAGAATGGAAGCAATCTGATTTATTTTAGCTTATGCATGCTCCAAAAATATTAAAGTGTATTAGATGGACATAAAATCATTTTTTTTGAATGGGGAACTTGAAGAAGAAGTCTACATTGAAAAACCAAAAGGATTTCAGTTGTCAGAGAACGCAGATTATGTGTGTAAATTAAAGAAGGCCTTGTATGGTCTAAAACAGGCTCCTAGAGAATTGTACTCTAGACTGGATAAATATTTACAATAGGCAGGGTTTAGAAAAGGAAGTGCAGGCATCAACCTCTACATAAAGGTAAGTCAAGTTAGTATTTTATTAATTTAAGTTTATGTTGATGATATTATTTTTGGTAGTGATGATGACAGGTTAAGCCAGAAATTTGCAAAGGACATGCAGAATGAAATTGAAATGTCATTACTTGGAGAACTATCCTTCTTTCTGGGACTTCATATACGTCAAAGAAACCAAGGAATTTTTATTTCTCAAACCAAGTATATCAGAGAAATGATAAAGAGGTTCGTAATGGAAGATTGCAAACTAGTTATCACTCCCATGCAAACCAATTGCAAGTTGAGAAAATATTATGATTCAAAGTCTATAGATCAGAGGAAATACATGTCAATGATTGGTAGCCTACTATATGTGACATCATCCAGACTAGATGTAATGCAGGAAGTTGGAGAGGTGGCATGATTTCAAGAAACACCAAAGGAATCACATGTATTAGCAGTGAAGATGATTTTCATATATCTCAAAGGAACATAAGAGTTTGGATTATGGTATCCAAAAGGAAATGATCTATCACTTATTGCCTACACATATACATATTGGGAAGGTTGTATTGATGATCGGCGAAGAACCAGTGGAGCAACGTTCTACTTGGGTGAGTGTTTAGTATCATGTCTAAGCAAGAAAAAATCATCAGTATCTTTATCTACAACCAAGGCAGAGTATATTGCAATAGAAACATGTTGTACACAGGTTCTTTGATGAAACAAACTCTGACAAATATACAGGTTGAGTATTATGAGCTAATTCCAATCTATTGTGATAATACAAGCGCCATCAATATCTCAAAGAAACCGGTGATGCATTCCAAGACGAAGCACATTCCAATCAAGTATCACTTTCTATGGGAACAGGTTGCAGAAAAGAACATCAGAGTTGAGTATTTGGGCACAAAAGAACAAGTGGAAGACATATTTACAAAACCACTTCCACGGGAATCCTTTGAGTATCTTCACCAGAGACTCAGAGTTATTTATACTCCAAAATGAATGCTTTTGAATGCTTAACTTATATGTCTTAGAAGTACACAAGGAAGCACCATAAAGAGGAAAGTTTGGTTAGGGTGAGCAACCCTGGATAGAAAGATACCTTTTCCATTGATGAAAAAGGGGGAGATATTTATCATATGTAGAGGACATAGGCATGATTCCAAGGGGAGCAATGGTAACAGAGATGCAGAGGACAAAGGCATCGTTCCAGGGGGAGCATGAGTGATATGTCTTCAGTATTGCATGACATGATTTCAGTATTGCATTAGAGTGTTGCCATCAATTCCAAAGGGGGAGATTGTTTATTAAGGTTGGTTGTCATTGATGTCAACCCTTGAAGAAAGTTCGGTGGAAAATTCTAGTAGAAAAAAGGTTTGGGTAATGGACCCAAGTTTGTTTGATGTAAAGATGACTCATTATTGTCTTGTCATGGTTGATAAGAAGCACAAATGGAAGAACTCCAAAGTGGTCCCCTTATGGTGAAATCCCTCGCGGGAAGATGCTTTGCGGATTGAGTTATCCTAGAAGTATGGTTAGAGAACCCATGCTTAACTATGGAATAATGAGATGAAGTTCAATGAGTTTTTCAGTGAAACTATCCTAGATGTATAGTTCTTGTAATTCCATTTCCGGTGGTATGTGGAACGTCACATAACTCCTCACGATTAGAGAGTTATGGCCATGTGAATTTGGAGGACCATCATGAGTCATCTAGAAGCCCCAAAAAGTCAAAGTGTTTGCAAAATAAATTATTTAAATAATAAAGTTAATGGAGAACTCCCTAAAATAAGGAAAGTGGGATGCTACATGAAAGTATAAATAAGAGGCAAGGCTCTCTCATTTAATCACACTTGAACACATTGAATATATTTTGTTGTGTGAGGCTTATTGCAAGTACTCATTGATACATATGAAGTTGCGAAAGTCTGAGGTAGTACGACGGGTTGATGAAGAAGCTAAAAAACCCTATTTTCTGATGTGTACATGGGATGACAGTGTATTAGGGTGCGTACATACTGATTCGTACGCAGGCTGACAATGTATCAGGGTGCGTACGTACGTGGGATGACAATGTATTAGGGTGCGTACATGTTGGTAAAGCCATGGAAACTTGAGAAGATGAAGTTGCAGAGGTTCTAGATTCTGAGATCAAGCTTCGAGGAAGGTCTACAGTGCTCAGATACATCAGATCTATCCATTGGTTCAAAAGGTATGTCTTATTTCTATTAATAGTTGGATTTTGATATATGCATGAGAAATGGTTATGGAGATTTGAGGATTCTCCCTAGAAAGACTAGTGGCTACATGGGATCTTTTGTATAAGTCAGAACTACAAAAATACAGTGCTGGTATAATTTATCATTGATACATCTTGTTAGAGTTGTGGCACATCTTGTATTTCTTGGCATATGGCTAAGGGTGTTTATGGTACATGGTTGAGAGCTTCTATTTTGTGAAGTAGTTGATGTATTGAGAGGCTAAACACCAGAGAGGGTTTGATGTCTAGATCATGTGAGGGATATTATACTTGTTTATGATTACACACATTTATATGGCACATGACTAGAGAGAGATATAGATATTTTGGGTAAATAAGATGCAAGCACAAGGTATAGATACAGTCTGGATACAGTGACAGGTTACAGATCTATGTGAAAGAAGTTACAGAGGGTTAGAAGTTTGAAAGAGAAAAGGAAACCCTAGTTTTCAAAAGGCATACGCAGGCTGCATAACAATTTGGTCGCATAATACATGGGTTGCATAACATATAGCGCGCGTACATACGCATGTTGCAGCACTACATGTCGCGTACCTATTGTATTTTTGTTGATACATGTTTAGTTCAGGAACATATTGATTACAGGGCAGTTGTACAGGTTGGATGCAGGTCAGTGGTAAAGGTTGATACAGTTGTACAATGGTATATCTCACAGTGATAGTGTGACAACGGTTTCATCATTCTACTTCTATGTCAGGGCGGTTGGACGGGGCAAGGACAGGTGGTTGTAGCCACCTTCCGGTTGTAGCTAGAGAACATAGGAGGTTGTAGCATCCTTATGGTTGTAGCCAGAGAATTGGAGAGTTGGAGCTTCCCTAAGGTTGTATCCTGAGAAAATAGGGGGTTGGAGCCTCCTTCCAGTTGCAGATGGAAAACAAAGGAAGTCGGTGCTTCCAATGAATGTAATTCTTTAAGACATATAAGAAAAAGAATTATGTGGTTTTCTCCCACTTTGGGTTTCCACGTAAAACATTGGTGTATTATTTATGTGTATGATTGTTCATGTGTTCATTTCTTGTTTACTTTGCAATTATTGGATGATAATGCTACATTGATATAACACTTGGATTATATGGTTAAAAAGGATTAAATTGCTCTATTACTGATTCACCCCCCCTCTCAGTAATCCAAAAATTCCTGAAAAAAGGTGGCTTGAAACCCTTCTTCCTTTGATTCATCTTACCTTTCTTCTTGTCATCCTAGGCCTTTTGGAAAGCTGGCCTTCCTTTGATTTTCTAATACAAACATGTAGCCCTCATATTGGCTTCTTCTAAACTCTTAGGTTCATCATACTAAATGTTTTCCTTGTATAATGATGGAAACATGCTCAAGAACCTCTAAATATTAACCTTTTATCCTTGATGAAATCCACATATCTCAGAAGATTCAAGAACCTCCTTTCATACTCCTCCATGATCATGCTTCCAAGTTTGAGTTCAAATAACTCTTTCATATTCCTATCATAATATCACTCTGACAACTACTGCTACTAGAAATATTTCTTGAACTTCTTCCAAGAGATCCTCTTTTCATCAATGTGATTAGTCTGCTCGAGTTGATCCCACCACATAGAGGCTTTTCCTTGAAGATGGTAAGTTGCAATTATGGCTTTTACATTTGATGGGAATTCATGTAGCTGGAAATATTTCCTCATTCCCAACAACCAGGATTCAACCTCTTCTCCCTTCTTGTGCTCTCCATCAAAAGTTGGCGGCTTGAGCTTCTTGAGATCTCCTTGCAAGACATTTGGCACATATATTCTCTTCTGGTGTCTTAAAAGGGACACACTTGGGTTGCTCACTAACCTTGATCTTTCATGGGTTCTTCTAGTCCAGTGTCCTAGGGAGTGATGATGTTTTCTACCAACACTCCTTGATTGTCTAGACCCTATGGAATTCTCCCTTCTATCATAAGACTTAGATGTTGGTCCCTGCCCTTTATTGGCTTCTTGTTGTGTGCCTGAGTCTTTGTTGAATTACTTCTGGAATATGTCCAGACTCTTTAGCGGCTCTTCTTGAGCTCTCATTATCCTTTCATTATATGCTTGATAGCTTTGCACTTCCTTATGTAGGCTTCTCACATTTTCAACCATCTCTATTGGCCCCACTCAAATTCTATGCCCATTTGACTTTGTCTCTGCAATTCCCATACTGACATGGAGCCCTCTCACCTCCTCCCCCTGGGTGAAATATCCCTGATCATCTTCCATATCTCTAGTCCTCATACTGCACCTGTTATGCTATGTTTGAAGCCTATTTTGGAAAGTGTGTATCCATAAAAGAAATTATGTTAGATTAAATTAAACATAATCTAATAATTATACAAATTTTCCCCCATTAATCCCTCAAACATATTCTTTCTATTTTCCTAAAAATTCTAATGCTCCAATAAAAATTATGAATGCATGGGATGATTATGCTCTTCAAAACCCTTCCAATGACTATTCTTTTGCTTAATCTTGTTCCCAGAGTAGAAATTTATTCCCTTTTAAATTTCTCGGGAATTTTCTTGCGATGAAATCATCAACTCTACATGGCCTTTACATGTACCTGCTTCGTACATACCAATTGACATCACTAGCCCACTGACATCCATGTGGACCCATCTGGAACCTTCGGGCTAATGTGTCTTGCCCCACACCAACAGACACATGAATTTGGGATTCCAAGTCGACAAAACTGTCGAAAACACCTTTACGAGGAATTCTCGTCGCAATGCATAACTTGGAATGTTTATTTATTTTCGTGCATCCCAAATCCTACAGCACTATGGGTCTCCCTCCATTGGGTTTTTCCTACTGGGATGTGGATGTTAATGCTTTTCAAAACTTTTCTAAAGCCCATGACCCACAAGGCTATCAGGGTCGTGCCATCTGGATTTTCCCATCGGGGGAAACTTTACATGCACCCCAATTCTCCTCGAATCCCACATCCTACGAAACTGTCGAGCTCGTGCTATTGAAAATTCCATTCGAATGAAAACTTTCCAATTCATGTTTTCCTCCTGAAACCCAAAGTCCGCAACATTGTTAGATCCCCGCATTTATGATTTTCCATTTGGATATACAAATTGACTTACTCGTGAGTTCTTCCACGATATGAAACTCACAACACTATCAAGCTTTCCACTTCCTACAACATCTTTCAAATGGCCTTCCTGACTGTTGATATCCAATGGATGGTCTGGATCATATCTCCTCTCCGGAAAAACGGTCGAGATTCATCCTTGATCCCTTTCAACCTCTTCCTTTACCATTAGCAACTGCGAGTCCCACCTATACCTGACTACCACATGTAAATCGTTTAATTCGCTCACCCTTGATTATGTGTCTCCTGACATGGCATGATGACTTAGCAAGATGATGTGGAATTTAGTAAACTGTAAGATAATGTGTCATCTAGTGTGGCATGTTGATGTGGCATTTTCTTTTTATCTGGCCCTCCTAGGACAACATGCTCATCCGATAGATCAGACAATCAACAATAGCATCAACCAATGTCCTATATCATTGTGTCCTTCCAAAATGCACAATATTTAATAGAGATCCATGAATCCAACAGATCTAATGGTTGAGATATGTTCAATATGATAGCCCTTATCCATTTTGGGCTCAAATACGCTTGATGATTACCTTGGTCAGAAAATCTCCTTTAGAAACACAATATCACCTTTGGTATTTCCAAACGAATTCTTCCGAAGCCACCTTTCTGAAGGATCTAACGGCTGAAAAATCTTGGATCTAACGGTTCAGATTCACTTTGGGCTCAAATATGCTTGATCTTTAGTCAGCCAGACTTCCTGAAATAAGAATCCTAAAAATCTTGCAGGTTTGCACCCGTAGGATCCTCCCGTTGAAATGACATTTGTCGCGCCTTTGTATTTCTCGACAACCCAAATTCCAATGAACAACCAAGATCTACTCCCGATGTGATGGATGGTCATCGTCCTTGCAGGCTCACACTCGTAGGATCCTTCCATCAGAATGGAATTTTTTGCTCTTCTAGATTCTTCTGGATTCAAATTCAGAGCAAGAATCGGAAAATATTAAGTTGAAAAAGAGAATAAGTGATATTGAGGATGCATTGATTCCACACCAACTATTTGTAGAACCACTAGACATACTTCCATCAAACGAGATTCCTCCAAGTACACCTGGAACTTCAATGTGAGTAAGAAAATCCACCCAATTGTCGAGCGGAGTAAGATCCTATGTTGTAGAGAATATTAATAAAAGACTCGAGATTATTTCGCAAGCATGGGAGGTCATCACCAATCTACAAAATTTATCCCAAAGGATTACCAGTTTTTTCAAAATATTTGAAAAAGGATTTAGAGAATTATGAAGGCTTTTATAATAATGAGGTAAACACTTTTATTGCATGGGTCACAATCTTGAATGATCATCACAAAAGTCAGCAACAACTACCTCGAACTGAATAATAAGACAAATAAGGGTAGGATAGGAAACAAGGATAAATATGTTAAAATATGCAATTGTTGATTGTGAAAGAATTAATGGAAAAATGGGAAATGTTGTCTTGAAATCATTAGATATTGTAAAAGACCTACACGACCCACAACTTCTGAGGAAATCTGGGATCATAACCAAAGAAAAACTAGACAAGGACTTAGCTATGGTCAAGAATTCATGGGCCAACGAATTTGACAACCTCATAGAGTTTCCCTAAGAATAAATCAAATGATGGCTTGTCACATCCATGAATGATAAAGAGGAGCATGTGTCATCAATTGATCAACTCTATGTCAAATTTAAAAAAATAAAGGAGGATATATTCACACTTCGAATTAAGCAAGATATCACTGTCCCACCAATGAAGGAGTACATCAATGAATGGCTCAATAAATAGTTATAAAAAATCATCAACCCACAATAACTACTCAAAAGTCATTATATCAAAGGAAGCCTAAAGCTCAAAATCATATAAAGGAAGATCTCAATAACAGACATCGGTGAGAGAGAGAGAGAGAACATTTCCTTCTTAGTAAGTCAAGCATATGTTATATTTGGCCTTCATTTTCTTTTCTTTCACTTAGTTAGTAATCCCTTAGTCTTATTTGTTTCATGATATGTGAAAACCTAAGATCGGTTTCTAATTGTTTCCCTTTCTTTTTTCAAGTCTTTCTTCTATTTAATGGTCCATGGGAGCCCCAGTCCCAGTCCATTTGGACAAACACCTTTTACTTTTCTGAATATTATAAACATTTTAAAAGATAGTTGTATATTTTTTGAGGTTCCCAGAGAACTATTTGGGATACATGACTACTGATTTTTCAGACTTTGAGTTTTAAGTTGAATTTTCAAGTGTGTGTCCATCACTCTTTTAAAATTTTCAATGAAATATAATGTTAAGTTCTCTACATATGTGGCCATTTAATTTCATTATGCCAAATGATATTTTCTACTTTATGTTATGATGGAAATGTTTCTTGTGAGGATTCATATTTTATTTTACATTACAGTCTTGTACAATATTTTTAAGTTTGGTATGATATTGTAAATATTCATTGGAATAGAGCCTCGTCCTTTCTCAAGCCTTTCTTTCCTTATGAGAGTTTGGTTATTAAAATAAACCTAGTCCATTCTCGGGTTTTATTTTAATTATGTATATTATTCATATAGAGGAGTACCACCTCTTTCAAAACACAGAAGGATTATTCATTGTGAGGTTGTTTTCAAGACTTTAACAGTCTTAAAGATCAACGAGTAGCAAAATTGGAAAATGAATGATTTGCTTCCACTCACAAAATTGGAGGTAGGTCACACTTTGTTTAGAACCAAATATCCAAAATACCATAAATACCTCAGAATAAGTACTCCACGCCTTGACAAAGAGAGAAATTCAGATAATAAGCCTCTTCGAGGGGGGAAACTCCTTATACATCACATGAATTCACAAATACAATATGATTCCAAATGAAAAGGTCTCCTTGGTATATATAGGATACTAGGAGGTACAATTACAACCAATAGACCCAAGCCAACATAAATAAAATAACAATACCAATATAATATGCCCCAATGAAGGGGTAATGCACTATGATTTACAGTTTAACATGCCCCTCCCCTTTAGACAAGTGTTGTCCTCAACGCTTGAGTAGTTATAGATGCTTATGTATAAAAGATTCATCTTCCCATGTGGAATCTTCAACAGGTATTTTCTTCCACTTAATGAGATACTCTGAAATTGATTTATTCCTAAGCTGGAGAATTCTTGTGTCAGTGATAGCTTCAGGCTCCAATATGATTTTTCCTTCCTCGTCAAGTTCTAGAAATATAGTTTGAACTGGGATCGTGTCACCTATAACCTTCTTTAAGCATGAAACATGGAAAACTGGGTGTACTTTCGAAGATGCAGGTAGTTCCAATTTGTATGTCATAGCACCAATATTTTGCAAAGCCTTATAAGGGTCATAGTACTTCGGTGATAATTTATTATACTTCTTAGCTTGCTTGAGGGACATTTGTTTGTATGGTTGTAGTCTTAAAAATACCCAATCCCCTAATTCAAAACTTATTTCACTACGATGTTGATCTGCTTGTTGTTTCATGAAATTTTATGCCATGATCAGGTTGTCCTTTAAGAGTTGGAGAACTTTTTGTTGATGCTCGATGTGATCTTCCACTGCTTGAACCTTATATTTTTATTTTAGAGAAAAAGTGATGGATGGTGTGTGATATCCATAAAGCACCATAAATGGTGTCATTTTTGTTGCAATATGAAAGGAAGTGTTATACCACCATTCTTCCAAGGGTAACCACTTGAACCATTGTGTTCGTTTATCAGAGACAAAGCAACGAAGGTAGCCTTCTTGAAATTTGTTCACTATCTCAGTTTTTCCATCAAATTGAGGATGATCAGATGATCTATGATCCAATTGAGTACCCAAACAAGAAAATAAATCTATCCAAAAATGTCCATTGAAGATGGGATCTATGTCATTTACAATAATCTTTGGGCTTACATGTATCTTTTGAGCTATCTACATGAATGCGATAGCATCTATACTGGATTTGAAAGGATGAGAGAGTGAAAAAAAGTGTGCGTACTTGGTAAGTTTGTCAACAATCACCATGATGACACTCTTCCCTTTAGACTTCGGTAACCGTATGATGAAATCCATGGAAACCTCCTCCTAGCGCTGACTTGGAATCGATAATGGTTGTAAAAGACCCGGGGTGTCAATTGTTTCCACCATATTTTGTTGGAAAACCAAACATTCTTCCACAAACCTTTGAACATCAGTTTTAGGGCCATCCCAAAAAACTTCCCTCTTGACCCTGTGATAGGTTTTCAAAAATCCCGAGTGCCCTCCTACTGGAGAGGTGTGCAATTCCAAAAGTACATTTTGTTTGAGTTGGGAGTTCTTACATAAATATAAGTGATATTTGTACCATAGTGAATCATTTTTCCAAGTAAATGTATCAGATGCACTGGAATCTTGATGCAACCTTTGAATGAGATTCCACACTTCTTCATCATTCTTTCATTCATCCCTTTCTTTTTTTATCCAATCAGGTTGGATGATAGAGATAGCACAAATAAATGCCTCAACGTCTTCATCCTTTCTTGAGAGTGCATCTGCCACAACATTTTGCTTCCCTTTTTTGTAGATGATTTCAAAGTCATAACCCAACATATTGGTCACCCATTTTTGTTTCTCTTCTGAAGATAGTCTTTGTTCCAAGAAGTATTTAAGACTATCATGATTTATTTTGACCTTGAAGTGCCTACCTATTAGGTAAGGGCACCATTGCTTCAATGCATGTAGTATTTCCATCATTTCCTTCTCATAAATGGGTTTGTGTAAGTCCTTTCCCTTTAGTAGATGACTTTCAAAAGCAAGAAGCCTTCCTTTTTGCATTAGAACAACACCAATGCCATTTCTCGAGGCATCACATTTCATAATAAAGGTTTTTGTGAAGTCCATGAAAATGCATCCGTCTTATTTAATTCAATTAAAGGTGTTGTTATTCTTTCATATTTCCGAACAAACTTGCAGTAGTAACCTGTCAAACCCACAAATCCTCTAAGATTCTTCAATGTTTTTGGAATCGGCTAGTCCATCATGGCTTTAATATTGTTAGGATCTACCTTGACACCTTCATGAGATACAATATGATCCAAATACTCTACCTCCTTCACCCCAAATAAAAATTTGGATGGTTTGGCATATAGTTGTTTCTCTTTTAGTCGTTGTAGCACCCTGTCAACATGTCGAACATGATCTTCCCAAGACTTGCTATAGATTAGTATATAATCAAAAAATACTAACACAGTTTTTTGAAGGAAGGGATTGAAAATGGAATTCATCAACCCTTGGAATGTGGAAGGTGCATTCGTAAGGCCAAAAGGCATGACCAAAAATTCCTAATGGCCTTCATGAGTTATGAATGTTGTTTTTGGGATATTGACTTCCTTCATTCTAATCTGATGATACCCTGAATAAAGATCCAACTTTGTGAAGTAGATTTTGCCATGTAGTTCATCTAACAATTCATCAATGACGAGAATAGGAAACTTATATTTAATGGTGAGATTGTTGACCTCTCTATTCTGGGAACATATGCCATGATCCCTATTTCTTGAGTACCATTACCACTGGTGCAGAGTAAGAACTTTAGCTAGATCTAAAAATGTTAGTCTCTAACATTTCTTCAACCACACACTCAATTTCACTCTTCTGATACCTGTAAGGCCTGATGTTAGGAGTGGTCCTTCTAGTATCCATAGCCATATTTTTACTTTCAACATTTATTGCCACTCTGAACACATTCTCCAATGATTTGGGTTCCCAAAGGAGAACCTCATGTTGAATGTTATCCTTTAAAGTTCCTATGAAAACATCAATTAGGTGCTCATATGGAATATCCGTTACCTTTATATTCAACCTTTGGAAGTTCCCAATGTGCTTCGCAACTGAACCCTTTTTCTTGAGATTTATCAATTGGCTGAAGAAGGTATTTCTCCTTGTATCCTCAGAGTGTGCTATCATTTCTTCTGTGAAAATTTTCCAAGTGACAAGTGATTTGCGGGAATAAAGCCATCGATACCACACAAATTTATTGGGTTATAAATATGTAATTCGTACCTTTTGTGAGTGTGGCACATCATCTAGATCAAAGAACTACTCCATCTAGAGTATCTATGTGATTGGATCCTTTCCATCAAACTTCCTCATATCGATATTAGGAAAGTGGTTGGTCTTCAACCCAAAGATGGATTTTCTCCAGTATTGATTCATTGTCCTTGTGTCCTCATCATGAATTTCATGGGATACATTATCACTTCTAGGTGTCCTCTCTATTAGAAACTTTTTAGACCCTTCCATGATCTCCCCTTTTAAACCATCCATCTTAGTATACATTATCGATTCCAGCTTCGCTTTAGTTGAATCCATCATCCTTTGTAGTTCATATTTTGTTATTGCCTTATGTTGTAAATCATTTATGTCCTTGTGCATTTCTTCACCTTCATCAATATTCCAAGTAGGATTGTCTGAAGGCTTATTTGGTGTATAAGTTCCCTTTTTGGTGGCATGTTGGCCAAGTATCACTGCAAGGTAGGAATTCCTAATTGGCTTAAGCAGAGGTCCTTACAAATAAGGGAGAGTCAGGTGCTATAACTCTCTGATATATGTGCATGGTCCAACAATAGTACTCGACCCAATATATTAGGGAACTAACTAAGGAGGCTTGACCATGCCCTTAGTCGTACTATCTGACTACCCAGGTACTAGAGAGTGATCTCCCTTAGTGTTTTTCTCGGTGTACTATAGCAAGAAGATGGTCAAATGGTTTACTCAATTGGTCTCAGGATTCTATGGGGTCTCTCGATATACGCTAGGTATGTGGGAGATCAAATCTGTAGTAGTGTTGTTTAATGCACAATCGTTTGAAAGGGGCCTTCTGATATACTATAGGTATGTGGAAGAACCACATTGTCTCTGGGTTGTAACGCTGACAAGTAACGACAGATCCTATGTTTAGAGATACAAAAATTCATCCGTACCTGAAAATCCCTAAGTTTCTCTCAAAGTTATGTGATACTCCTTTTGTCCCACTTTATTCCACTATATGAATCACCCAATTGGATCGTCTAGTCAAAAGATATGAAAATTTTCAAAAACAAAAAAAACGCACATTTTAAACCCTGATTTGGAGACTGTTATGCTAGTTGACCTTTCTTCCATTGTAGTTGTGAAATTTCGGCCCTTCTAAGTTTAAAATTTCGGCCTGAGGTATACTGATGTGTCTTCTTTCCAAACCCATATATTAGACCAAGATTGGGTTCTCCAAGAGATTTTTATGATAATTTTCCCAAGATGTGTGGAGTTTTTCCCTTTCAAGAGAGTGAACTTGTATGGTCTTCCTCATTCCACTGTCTTCACTTCATAACGTGAAATTTGCACAAATAAAACTTCAGTCTGTACTCTAACCAACGGAATAGGTCTCACTCAATTTAAAGGTTTGTAGCTTCATATATAACAGTTTTCCCAATAGCACATGTTTTAGACTGAATTATGGACCAACCAAAAACCCTAATTTCCTTAGAGAATAAATTTTAGCGTACAGTGAATCAAGGGATGAAATTTGAACACAAGGTAGTTCACTATTCCTCCTTCGTACTGTACAAATTTTAGAACCTTAAACCAAGCCAAAAAAAATTGGGAGCGAAAATTCCAAGCAGACCTGTTTCATACTAGTTTTAGGACTAGTCAAAAACCCTAACTTGGACATAATGTATCTCCAAAAATATAGCGAAACAAGATATGAAATTTGGACCTAAGTTAGATCTATATGTCTCCTCTACACCATATAAATTTCATATACCTAAACCTTCCATAACAAAAAAAATTAGAAAAAATTCCAAGAAGACTTGTTTTGAAGAAGCCAGTCTCGAGGATTGTCTGGCTCTAATACCAAATGTTAAGAACCAAATATCCAAAATAGTATAAAAACCTCAGAATAAGTATGATGCAGCCCCCTACCCTCTTGGGGTTCTGGGACCTCCCAGTCTAGGATCTTTCTTTCTACTGAGTCGAATTGACTCTTTGGGCCTTTGCTAGATCCTTATTAATCTTACACAGGTCCCCTTATCTTCTTTGTGCAGGTCCTGTTAGATCCGCTTGGTTTCTATGGTCATGATTCGACCTTTATCAATCTTCCCCGTCGATCTACAGTTCAAAACAATTGTGGGCCGCCAATGTGCTCACCCTTTACGAAAGAGCCCTGTCCCCGCAATCTGAAACTACTCACCCGATCTCCTTTTGATCGTACCCGTTGATCTCTTGCCCCAATGAGATCAACGACTCCAGCGAATTGCAGACTGTGAACTAGCGCATTCACCAATTTCTCCTCTGCTCCCCGCAATGATTTCCTACCGTTTATTTCCCTTCTCAGATCGATGACCCTAATTTATTTCGGGTTTTTGGCCTTCGAAAATCTCAATTTCTCACGCTCCTCAAGATCCTTTTGCTAAGCCCCTTCTTTGCATGTGTCCTTGGGTTGTGTCCTTATGCAAATGTGTGATTCCATATCTCCACAATCTGTCGACACGTAGCTCCCGTTCAGATCAACGATTGTGTCTGATTCCGACTTTCCGGCTTTCAGGAGTTTCAACTCTCAAACTTTGTTTTTCCCATATGAAAATATTCTAGAGTGGAAGATCTATAGACACTTTCCCCCCTTAATCTATGGCCATAATATCCTCTGCGAGTACGACCTTCAGGAATTTCAATTCTCAAATTCTCGTTTCTTCCGGAGAGATTTCTTTGAAATGGCAGATCGTCTTCCACACGTCCTCTTCAATCGACGGTTATGCTCTCGCTTCGGGACTTGGCCTCCTCAACAAAATCGATGGTCCTTCGACCTCCTCCTAGATCAACAATTGATATTTCCTTCGAGACTTCAGAACTTTCACCCTCTGCTATCCTCTAGAGCGCTCCGTACCCAGAATTCCGTATCTAGTGCCATGCGTCTGCTTCCAGATCAACGGTTGTCATCTTCTTCAGAGTGAATCCTTCTGGAGTGTCGGATCCTTTGACACCTATCCTTCTCTGATCCAAAAGAGTGAATCTTCGTCCTCCATGTGTTTTCTCACAGATCAACAGTCCACGTTCCTTCTTTCGGATCAACGACCCTTAGACATTTCGGGCTTTGACGCTTCAGGATATTCTGAAATACAACTCCACAAAAACCCCAGAGTATGATCCTCCGAATTTCACGATCAGGTGACACCTGTCCAACCCATATCAATGGTTCTCAATTGCTTCGACTATTCGAGCTTTGAAGTTTTCAAACTCTCGTCCTTCGCGTTCTCCCGGAGTCTTTTCTCCTAGAGGTCACGATCTATCACCACGTGCCCTACTAGATCTGACGGTCCAGATTCCTCTTCATCTCTTCAACACTTCAGCTATTCGGGCTTCAGGAGTTTCAAACTCCTATGCACTCGTTTCTCCCAGAATGCTTTCACCTAAAACACACAATCTCTTGACGTGTGTCTCCCCCTTAATCTGATGGCCTCTATCCACTTCGGTCTTCGGGTTTCAGGAGTTTCAACTCCTGTGCAATTGTTCCTCCCATAGTGTTTTCACCCAAAAACTCAAATCTTTCGCCACCTGTCGCCCTGGACGATGGAAAGTCCCTGTTCACTTTGGGACTTTGACGAGTCCACTCTCCTACGCACACAAGGGTTAAGTCTTGTGCACTTACCTCTGGATCCAACGGTTGTTGGTCCTCTATGCTCAGATCCAAAAGATTGGTTTTGTTCCTCTCCTCTACGCTTCCTTTGTTCAGTGGACATAGATCTAACAGTCCAGGCTCCTCCATACAACCAATCAAATAGATGATGTCGCTCCTCCTGCTGAGCGTTTGAATTGTTCCACCTTGGAATATTTTTTTAGTGTTCAAAGGCTTCGACCTTTGAACTTTCTGCTGCGAAGCCGACTATCTGGGTCTTGCTTGTGCTCTTGAAAGCGTTATCTCTTCTAAGATTTAGGAGCTGGAATAAGTCCGACTCCCACGCACTCCTTGCGTTATCTCTTCTGAGCTTGATCCTTAGAGGATTTCAATTTCCCACACACTCCTTGTGTTTCTAAGATTTCGTTAAACTTAGATCGAAGGATTTCTTGACAAGAAATTATTCTCGCCCTCCTGGTGTCCTCCTTGCTCGATGCACACCTTGCATATCTCCTCCTTATAGAGTGTTCAATAACTCTTTTTTCTTCCGAACTCAACACAGAGTTCTTCCTGTGCACTCCTTGCACTTCTGTTGATGAAGGTTCAACTCTATTTGTCCTGAGCTTCTCTGAGGTTAACTCACCTCTATCAACGCACTCCTTGCGGACAATGTGCACTCCTTGCACTTGAAACTCAAAGATGAAAAACAATTGAAACTTATACAATACTTCACCAGTTCATACATTCAAAACATGAATGACATATATAAGCATAACAATGAACACAAATACATAAACACACCATGTGCAGGAAAAACTTCTTTTCTATTATCTATGTGTGTCTATACAGATGTTTTTACAAAAATTGGACTGCAATAGAGTCCCAGTTCTTTCTCCTATTCTAACTCTATCCCGAGTTCTGCTTCTAAGACCTCTCTCCTTCAAAGATCTCTCCTAAGTCTCTTTTTACAAAAGAGGACTCTACGAGCTTATCCTCTCCACCGCCTTAGTGCCATCACTATCTCAGTTAAGACACCATACTCCTACGGCTCATTACATTGAATGATTATCCAGACCTGACTACGATCTAGGCCTACTTACACTCAATCATTTAAGGCGACCCTATCCACTACCTGTACAATGGCATGGCTTGGTTCTTACGACCTTACAACACAAATCCCTATTGATGTTAAGAACCAAACATCAATATAGCATAGAAAAACCTCAGGAAAAGTACTCAACGCCTTGAAAAAGAGATAATTTTAGATAATAAGCCTCTTCGAGGGGGCAACCTCCTTTTACCCCACTTAAATGTTCAAGTACAAGATG
>ML779211.1:1025195-1044609 GCA_009831015.1 Picea engelmannii | reverse complement strand
GTCTCAGATGTAGCAGCGAAACCCCAAGACCTTGAGCTCTGATACCATATGTTAAGAACCAAACATCAATATAGCATAGAAAAACCTCAGGAAAAGTACTCAATGCCTTGAAAAAGAGATAATTTCAAATAATAATCCTCTTCAAGGGGAAACCTCCTTTTACCCCGCTTAAATGTTCAAGTACAAGATGATTCAAAATGAAAATGTCTCCTTGGTATATATATAGGAGACTAGGAGGTATAATTACAACTAATGGCCTAAAGCCAACATAAATAAAATAACATTACTAATATAATATGCCCTAATTAAGGGGTAATGAGCCAATATTAGGGCTTAACAATTTCATGCCTATATGTTGGCTTGTTGGCATATTTGTTGACGTGGAGGGATGCTCTTGCATCAAAGTACTTCATGCCTTGAAAAAGAGAGAAATTCAGATAATAAGCCTCTTCGAGGGGACAACCTCCTTATACATCACATGAATTCAAAAATACAAGATGATTCCAAATGAAATGGTCTCCTTAGTATATATAGGAGACTAGGGGGTACAACTACAACTAATGAACACAAGTCGACATAAATAAAATAAAAATACTAATGTAATATGCCCCGATGAATGGGTAATGTGCCATGATTTAGGGCTTAACATACTTTTGTAGATTCTTTTTTAATCATTGGAATACAATTTATAATCTTTGGAGTTGGTTGAGAGATTATATGAGTAACTTTAATTTTCCATTCATGTATTATTTATTTTCCAACTCTATGATTGAGGTAATTATGAGTTGATCAACCCAATTTCTTATAAATTCCTTTTGTAGAACCACACTTTTCTCTCCTTTAACTCTTACCTCAATTAAATATTATTCAACTTAAAGTAATAGGATTGAATGCTTTGCCACAATGGAGTTATTCTATGTTTTCTATGACAAATTTAGTGAGCCATTTCCTGATTTCAACCTTTGATATGCATTAGGGCTATCATATTGTTCTTCATGTCTGTCATAATGGATTCAAACCCTTCCTTCTTTGGTAATTTTTCCTCTCCAATCAGTGGTGGGCCATTTAAATTATTTATTACACCATTTACTTTCAAAAATATTCTAGATATTTTATGGTCAATGTTTTCAAAATTTGTATTAAGTCCTTAAGGGTTTTCAAGGTGTAATTCCAACACCTTCTAATCTCACTCAACATCAAATATGCAACAAAACCTTTCTTTTTCCTGTCTAGAGGGCTCATAGTCCTTAATTTTTCAATAAGAGTTTAACATAATTTTTATTAAAGTTATAATCTTCCTCCAATTCATTAGGTAATTTTTGTTTCAACACACAATTTGTTTATCCATTTTGAGGGTTGAATTGCAACACAGTAGATATTACTAAATGACTTAGTCTTGTCCTCCAAATTCCTAGCAATTGTTTATCAGTTCTAAAATTAGCTCTTTTGTAGCCTTGAACTTTGATGATTTTAGAAATGTTCTCTTGGTCATCATTAGGGGCTTTAATGGATAGTTGTTCAACAAAAAATGATTGTGGGTTTAGAATACCCTCCAGCTCAAAAAGTCTTCTTTTAAACCTCTCAATATCTATATCTTGTTCTTCCATAATATGCTCCAACAAGTCCCCTGTAGCTTTGGATATTCTTACAGCTCCCAATGTCTTTAGTTTTCTAACAACAATATCAATGTTCTCCTCTAGAATATTTTCACCCTTGCATTTCACTTTTGACATATGTATTTTTTATTCTTTTATAAAAGATAACAATGTGAAAATTAATCAAGCCATAATAAAATGTTGGTAACTCAATTAACAAGGCATGGACGGTAATTTTCACTTTACATTTGAGAAGCAAACCATGAGGGCTTGGCCATGTCAATATCATCTTTGTCATTATTTACCACTACAACTTATTTTCTTTTCAACAAAATTATTTACCAATTTATCATTTCTAATAGCATCGGGCTTCTTTATCCCCACATAGGTATTTACAACATGTTCTTTGGCTCTTTTCAACTTATTAGGATCTTCACCCCCTTTTCCATTACTTGAGTTATTCTAATCATTCTTCGAACTACTCTTAGCATGTGAAACAGCTGCATCATTCTTGTCAGCTTTAGCAAAGTCTTTGGGACTATGGCTTAGAGATGGTTGTTTGCTTCTCGAATCAAATTTTTCACAGTTCTGCCCTTTTGAACTTTCCTTTAGAAACAATAATATGAAGCATTGGATCCAACATTAAAATTCTCTTTGTTTTTAACCATTTTGTTCTAGTTTTTTAGCCTTTCATCTAGTGGCTAGTCATTTGAACTGTTCAATGACTGAACCCTACATTTTGGGTCCTAATATCCAAATTCATAGGTAGCCTCGGGGTTATCTGAACTCTCCCTATCCCCATACACTTCTTCGTTGCCACCTTAATCTTCAATATGCTTTACTATGTCTTCATCCAAATCCACCATTTTAGGTTTAGGAAACCTAATACCACATATGTTTGATATCATATGAATCTTAAACAATCCTCTAGGGTTAAACCTTGGTATCTCATCAACCTTCTTCATGTTAAATGAACATATTTCTTGGGAAATATTGGGAAGATTCCCAAATTCTTGAACAACATGGCCATCAAAATCAAAGGCATGTGAATGAGTTGTTTCCATTTCTAATTCTTTATGATTTGGGCCCATTTAAATCCCCGCCTACAGAAATCAAATAAGAAATACCTATCTCCCACGAATATGGGAAGGATTTTAGGCTTCTCTTCAAACCCATATACATGAATGAGTGTGTTCACATGTTCATAAAAATACCCTCATTTGTCATCCAATGATTTTATTTCTTTAACAAATAACCTATATGTTTAAATTCTAGTGAGCATATTTATAAATCCATAAATGAAACAATCATAAACACTCTAAATATTATGGAGGGTCTTATGCTTTCGAAGCATGGTGTACCATAATTGTACATCATCATTTCATGGGTCCACATCACCCTACAAGGCCATTCCCTTGAAATTATTTATTGTATACAATGGTACAAACTAAATTTGAGGTCATATGTAATGTCCCCTTCTTCTTGACAAGATTATTGGAAGACTTAGTAGTCTAGTCACCCCTCTAGACTATAGTCTTATGAGGAAAAGGGGGCTAAGAGGCGCAAAAGTGGTCACTAAGGAGTAACAGATTATATTATTAAAGTGACTTTGATTAAAATAGTTAAAAGGGTTAATTGACTGAGAGGAGGAAATGAAGTGATACTTTAGAATTCAATAAAGTAACTTAAGTGGAAATTATAAGATGGAGGTATAAAATAGAGAGGAGGGTGCCTCACTCATTCATTCATGTCATTTTCTCTCACTTGCTTCTTAAGATATGTAGCTTAAATTTTTTAGGGTTTTGAGTAAACAAACCCTAGAGATCAACAAGGAGGTGAAAGATTCCTCCATTCCTGATCCAATCTTGGTCAAGGTGGTGAAATATGCCACTCTCACCATTCTATTCAGTCCTAGATCAGTTCCAGTAGTGGGTTGAGGAGACAGGGCGTAGATCTGGAATATTTTTGTAGGTAGGGTGCATTGTTGATGAAGGGAGAGTTTGATTTGGCTAGTGGAGGGGAGGTTTGAGTCCAAACTCGTTTTAGAAGGGGTTTCCAACCCTAGAGTTCCTTTTCTCATCTATTTTGGAGGGGTTTCTTCTACATAATTATTTATTGTGGAACTTGGGTGAATTTATGAAGAGGGGTGCACTGTTCCTTGGATATTCAATGAGTTGGAGAGATAAATCTATTATTTTATCCAAGGGATCTCTTCACATGAGTTCTACATCTATAGATTTACAGTTTGATAGCCTTCTACAAGGGTTTGGGGGATTTATTTGAGGAATTCGAATTTCCTATTGTTGATACAACCAGTTGGAGCACAACTCGGCCAGATTTGGAGGTTCCAAATATTAAAGGGAAAGAAAATGATCTTTTCCACTTGCATGCAGCCATTAGGAGTCTAGGAAGACTCATTCCTACTTAATGAAGGGTATTTTGGAGGAGTATTTAGTCACAACTTTTGTATCTTTCTTATCTCTCTCATATATGTGCATCTCTTGTATGGAGGTTAGCATATATATTAAATAAAGGTCAGATATGTTGTTTTGTGGCTAATTTATTGTGTTACTCTACTTGTATCTTATTGATATTCTATTATTGTTCCATTTCCATCATTTCTATGCTGCAAAATATTTAAAATCCACTCCATGCGCAAATCTGAGGAACAATCTGCAAAACATTAAACAAAAAACACTACAAAAAAGAAAGCATTAGACTTAAGTTCCTAGCAATTCTTCTTGGGAACATTACAATGGTATCAGAGTGAATTCCTTCGCCAACCTATGATAAAAAATAATTATCGAGAGGAGAGGTTGTGGGGGACAACCTGTATCGAGTATTCCAGAAGAAGAAAGCATGGGGGAAAATCATGAAACAAAGAATGTAGTGTCATAAGAAGCAATGATTTTAGCTAAAAATTTTATTCAAATAGTGAATGATACACTGAAAAACAACCAGGTTATTATGCAACATAACCTAGAGGATATGCAGAATCATTTTCCTATGGGACAGGAAGAACTAAATATATCATTTGCAAATTTTCAAAAAGGACATGATATAATGATAGCCATAATGAAGGAACAATGCAAGCATCAAGGTATCTTCTCTGAGTTCTTGATGGAGCAAAGACATGGCAAGGATCCACCCCTATTTGGAGAAAACCAAGGAGTTGGTGGATCTTAGGGAGGAACAGGTCATGATGAGGAATCTAGACACAAATATCATACAGAGGACCCCAAATCATCTAGAGGCACACATTACCATTCCATATGGTTGGCAGGACCACACCTAGGCCATACATGCCTACCTTCTTGGAGGCACGACCAAGGGACACAAATGTCTTTGGGCATGGAGGCATTGAGGATGAATGGGAGGACATGGAGAGAGAATATAACTCTCTAAGTGCAGATTTCTGAAGACAGGTTTCCTTCGGAGAATATTTCCACATCATGTGCAAGCGGAAGTCTAAGGGACACTATAGAGGTGGCAATGAGTTGGGGTGCAAGGTGGGACGGATGGAGATGCCCCACTTTGATGGATCCAGTCATATTTCAGCTAAGTCTTGGGTACAAAATATGGATTCCTGCCTTCAATTGAACCTCATGGAAGAGAAGAAGGCCATCAATTTTGAAACATTACACTTGAATGGAAAAGTGCATGATTGGTGGTTTCATGGGATGACCACTTTGGGTCATGAACATGTCACTTCATATATTGACTTCACCCAGAGGTTCATTGAAAGATTTGACAGGGAGGATCCAAAATTTCATTTCAAGGAGTTCACGCAGATTAGACAAACACGGTTAGTAGAAGCATTCGTTGAGGAGTTTCAAAGAGTAGCAGTTATGGTTCCATGTATGTCAGAATCCAGAATATTGATGATGTAAATAGAATGATTGATTGAGCCTTTACAAGGATGGGTTAAGTATTTCAAGCCTATGACTTTACAGGGTGTTATTGAGCGCACCAGAAATTTGGTAGGAGCAGCCTACAAGAACAAGGTCACACCTAGACCCCAATCATTCCAGGAGGATGAGAAACCAGACAGTTTGACAAGGGAAAAGGGAAGATGGATGAAGATACTAGGAGGGAATTAAGAAGGAAGAAATTATGCTTTAATTTCAAAGAGCCATGGCATCTAGGTCACAGATGTATGGGTAAAGGGAAAATTCATTATATAGAAGTGGTTTATGATAGTGAAGATGAGATGGATGAGGAGGAAAGTGGAGCCATTCATAACATAGAGATGAATCAGAGGGAGGAAGAACAGGTCTCACATGCATAAGGAGAAGAGGGAAACAGATAGCATACTGTAGGAATTAACAAGGATACAAGTGCATCCATTAGTGGAGTTCCCAATTTTAATACCTTCCAGATGAAGGGAGTTGTGTAGGGACAACGAGAAAGAGTACTTGTTAATGGAGGAACTTCTCATAATTTCATTGACATTTCTATGGTAGAAAGGAGAAACATTCCCATAATGGACTTTGAGGGCTTTTTGGTGGAAGCAACAGGAGGACGCACTATGGCTTGTGACAGGTATATTCCATAGATGAGCTTGACCTTGGGTAGATACACTTTGACTCATGATTTCTATGTAGTATATATACTGGATACAAACATCATACTAGGTGTGCAATGGCTTAGCACATTGGGACCAATCACCACCAACTACAAAACCATGGAGGTGTCTTTCAACATGGAAAATGGAAAAACGGTCACACTTAAGGAGATGACAGGAGAAGCACCTAGAGTGGTAACAACTAAATGAATGCATGGAATATTTAGGCGATAGGAGGTGGCCTATGCAACATAGTGTTTTGTTATGGAGAAGAGTGAAGAAGGGCACAAGTAGTATCCTCTAGACATATAGAAAATACTTCGCAAGCATAAGAAGGTTTTTGAACCAATTCCTCTAGGGAAACCACCAGATAAAGGGTTTGAAAACATCATAGAATTGGAAGAAGGGGCCAAGTCGGTCATCACTACACCTTACAGGCACCCTAAGAAGCACAAGGATGAAATTGAAAGTGTCATTAAAGAGATATTAGCTATGGGGCACATTAAGTCGAGTTCAAGTCTCTTTGCATCATCAGTAGTGCTGGTGAAGAAGAAAGATGGAACTATGCGCATGTGTATTGACTACAGGGCTGTAATATTCCCAAGCCATTATGCCAGGAACATCACGGTTTTGGGTGTCTTTTAAAATTTTTCTGGTTGTGGTATTTTGTCAAACACTTTGCTTATAGTTACGCTTGGGGTTTTACTGATGTGTTTATATGTGTGTTTTCATCAATAAACAAGAAGATACAATCATGGAACATACCTCAACCATATGCAAGATCAATAAGATGATAGACAAGCCAAAACAATGCAGATCTGATTTTATTCATAATAATAGAAGAATCTGCTACAATGAAGATGTCGATCTGAAACGCTCAACAGATGGCTCCAAATAAGAAGATGGACAGTAGAAGCTGCTACAAAATGCTCCCACAAGAAGACTACAAACCTCCAAAGGCTGAATACTCAATGAATATTAAGACAAGAGTAGATCTGGCCATATGAAGTGCTAAATCCCTAACTGAATGATGCCACATCCTGCTGAAATGTTGAAGACCCTCAACAATTTGGCCCTGCTGCCAAAGGTGTCCAATCACCCCAAGAAATATGTAAAATGATAGATCGGAAAACTACAAGAACAACCTAGTTGCTCAAATCTATAAAGCCACTCTCAAACCCTAAGGATCTGATTCTCCTCCAAGTAATGGTGTGCCCCCCTGGATTCCTGAAACCCTAATAATTCATCCTCTCTCCTAGAGACCTCCAATAGCTTCACCAATCCAATAGAATGATAGATCGGGGAACGACAATGAAAACACAAGTTCTCAACTAGGCAAAACACATGCTAGACCCTTGGATCTATCCACCCTCCAAGAAATGTTATGCCCTCCTCTTATGGAAATCATCCCTCTCTCAATGCCAATCATTCCTCCATAAGAATACCTCCAAAAACATCCAATAATGGCGCTATGGTAACTACAAGGGAAACCCAATACCTAGAATTCCCAAAATCTCCTCTCCTCAGTTAGATCAAGTCCTCCCTCAATGGATGGTGCGCCCCTCTTGTTGGAAACCCTCAACTGGTGCGCCCTCTCTCTATCTGCACATGTAAATGATGTAGAATCCTCTTGTAGCCGAGTAGATATGGAACTAGAATGGTGTGGGAGCGTATTGCATCTCCGAGACCAAGCTTGGGACAAGCTAGGTGGAAATTTTCACCACCGAATCGTCCTCTAGGGTTTGTTAAGTCAAAACCCTCAAAACCCCCAAGAGATGGGCCCTCTAGCTAGAAGCCAAAAATCCAAAAGATAGTCATACATGAATGAATGAATATAGGCCCTTGCCTTTCCTTTATACTTCCTTCTCACCTTGTTCCACCAAAGTGACTTTCATTTTATTAATATTTAATTAATTAATTAAATCACTTTAATTAATTAATTAACCTTTTTACCTCTGAAAAGTGCATTATCCCTCCTTGTGGCTTCCCTATCCATTGGAAGTCACTTCTCACCATCCCATCCTATAGTGTTGATCCTCTTGATTCCAATGAGCTATTACACTAAGAGGTTCCTCCAAGTAATGTTCCCAAAATGACCTCTTCAGTGAATTTAATTAACTTATAGCTCAAAATACTCAAAATCATGGAAATCGTCGGAATGCAAAAAAACCAAGCCCAACCTGTGCGGAATGGATCATAATGATGAAATGGGATGAGCGATGAAATTCGAACCCCAAAATGCCTCTCAATAATCCCTGTACTCACTATAACATCCATCTGGTTACTCTGGCCATCATAAACCTCTGCAATGTGATGATGTCCCAAAGTGGGGACATTATAGTCCTCCCTTCTAGAAAATTGCTTGTCCTCAAGCAATAACCAAATCCCCTTGAGTATAATACCAGGATCCCATGTCCACCTGTGGGATACATAGTAGAACCCATCCAAAGATGAACAATCATACACTCTGCCCCCTAGGTTCCATATCAAGTCATCAACTGTTAGCCCTTGGGAAGCATAATCCTGAAACATACCAACTCCATGAGTCTCCTGCACATGACACATGGCCTCATCCTGGAATGAGTCCATCCTCCAAGATACTACCAAGATCAACATGGCCTCCATCAACTACACTTGTTGATGCTAGAATGAGGTACTGCAAGACCTCCATGAGACACCCTCAAGAGATGTGCTCTCCCCAACACTGAAGTTCAATGGAAAGTCAAAACAACTTTCCCCTGCAAAGGTCCACTCGCCCCTGTCAGTCAGAGAAATGCTCAACCCTGCAATCCATATATCCCACGCTAAACTCCATCGAAGATCACCATGTTGGCCCTGTACTACTCTGACCATGACTATATACTCCTTGCATACATACTGGATCCCTCTCTCCTGGATCCTCAAGATAAAATACCTGTGGCCATTGGACCTGTTGTCCAGAAACTGCATATGTAAAGACATCTATGTGGAAGTAGTACTTGCCCAACCATCTCTATGTCTGATCATGATGATGAAGAGTAAAAAGATGCCTCGCTCCATCGGAAAAATCCCTGCAGGCCCACTCCAAACCAACCCCTGGTGGAGTATGTGGCTCTCTGGTGCAACCTGGGTCCTAATGTAGTGAAACATCCTGCTAACCACATGAACTCCTGGATCCCATGGAAGACTTGGAATTTTATCACTTCCAATCTCCCCTGACTGCTCATGTGTCAAACTGATCACTGTTGGGAACCCTTTGTGCTCATCTTCTATCATCTGGCCTATGATGCTCACCATCATGAACCAAGTCTCCACTGGCTGCCTACGACGATCCACCTCTATCCAACTGGATGCCATAAAAACGCTCATGTCAGGTGAACCCGGCCTAGCCACTCCCCACATCCTCAGCCACTGTCTATCTCTCCTCATGTTGATGCCTATGATAAACATGTTAGGAAAGGCTAACAGAAATATTTGCAGCTGACTGTAGGACTGAAAAATACCACCTGTCTCGGTCAATCCCAAGGATTCGACCAAAATCATGTCTACCAGTACCCTTGATAACCTCTCACTTGTATTCATCATTAAATCCCATCAATCCAGTATGGTCGGAAGTAACTCCTCCGACTGCTGGTCAACCAACCTCCACCTCTCATCTCCCATGCAACTGTTGAAATGGTGAAGGTGACCTCCCACAACTATGTGTTGTTGCAAAGGAGTGACATATGCATACTCCCCTAAGTGTGTCTCCTCCCTACAAGGCACTATACCCCTCTGAATGCCACCATACATCTCTGCATGACTCTGTGAGCTATCCCTCATCACCGTATGCTCTAGCATACTCATGTTGTCTCCTGCAAACTCACGTTGCACCATAGATCTGGGGTGTATTGCTGGATCAACCTCTACATGGAGGTCAACTTCTCTCAGAACACAAATGGAAGTGTCCTCCATCAACTGGTGCTCCTCTTCTAGATCACCAACATCTCCTAGCAACATGACTGAACAATATACCTAAGTGTCTACTAAGATAGATGAAGTGTATCTCTAACAAATCTCCTCAAGAGGCTTGTCTGACCTAGCCTTTGATTCTTGAAGGGTTGTCTATGTGCCTCTCAAGAATCCTCGCGTGCTCTCCAACTCCTGAGTAAGTTTGTCCACCTCCAAATCCTACTCCCTCAGAGCCTCATGATACATCTCACCAATCCTCAATAAGTAGTCCCTGCCAGTCAACAACTATTGGTAGTCGATCCTCATCAGAGATACTCTCTCCCTGAGAGTATGAAAATCATCCATGGAAAATCCCCCATCTGAACTTCCATGTGCCACTGATGCTCTCCAACAGTAATCTGCCACCAATGTATGGGTGTCATCAATGCGCCTAGTGGATTCCCTAATCATATCCTCACTGACTCTCAATTGTCCTTCTAAGTGGTGTGACTCCTGATCACAGTCATGTTGAGGTGCCACCTCATATCCCTCACTGCTAGTGTCAGTCCTGCTAGTGTCAACTATGGAATCCCCAAAAACACTCTTTGCATGAGAGAACGTGCTAAACTGCCCATTGTCTACTATGTTGTTGGGTTCTCCTGTATGCCATTGCATCCCATCACTAGATGCTATCTCCCTCTAAATCACACGGTATCCTATATGAGTAGTTGTATCCTCCTGTGCACTCACCCTACTACTATCATATGTGTCTGGATCCCATACAGATTTGTCTAGACATGTGCTATGGTCATCTCAACTAACAAGGAGTGCATCCTCATCATTGCAGGTCGATCCTGAAAGTAGCTGCTCCATCAACCTATCAATCTCCACGGTCTACTCAACTAATGGAGTCTCCATAATCTGTGACTCAAACTCCTCATGTTGGTGTGTGAATGTAAGATCAATTGTCTACATGTCATATGTCTCTCCCTGGATCTATAGATCCATATGCCCATGTCGTGCATCCCTCACACAAGGCTCCTCCATCATATCCGACATACTATTGGTATCCTCCTGTGATGTGGCTATCGTGGGTGCCTGAAAGGGTGACAAATGTGTCACGACCCTCATAGTCAGCTCATCAGATCTAGGTGTTAACATTTGTGAATCCCCACTAGTGACTCCACTCTGCTGAGGTGTAGGGTCATCAACACTATGTGATATGTCTGTTGAAATGCAGGTGTTCTCATCCTGTTCCCCCAACTTTCTATCCATTACACAAGGGTCACCATCCTCCCAAAGCGTGCCATAATCACTAGTATCCACAAGTGTGCAAGAGTCACTATCCTCCTCAAGCGTGTCAGAATCATCAGCCTCTGTGCAAGAGTCACTATCACTAGCCTCTGTGCAAGAGTCACTGTCATCATCGGACTGCTCCCGAGGAGCATCTATCGCTCCATCCTCACATGCCTCATCATCACTGTCATAGCATACCTCCATAACATGCTTATGATCCTTACCCCTACACCTATGATCTAGTTCCAAAGGCACCTTGCAACTGTAGCAAAGTTGTGTGCTCCTAATGGGTGTGGGGTTACTCTGTGTTTCCCTCCAACTAGTCGTGCTAGCTCTGTATTCCTCTATCTGATTTCCCCAAAATGTAACCTCATCTATGCTTCACCTACGATTTTCCATGGACAAATACTGTTGGAATGTTACTAGGGCCCTAGTGCTCCCACAAAGGTTGTAGTAGTCCCACTCACAATGTATTGCCTCTCTAGCAAAATCCCTAGACTCCATCTTACCGTATGTAAGATCCCACTATGGTTTTGTATGCATGTGTTAATTCCCACTGGCTGGTAGGAATCTAAGCTCTGATACCACTATAATGTTCCCAAGCCATTATGCCAGGAACATCATGGTTTTGGGTGTCTTTTAAACTTTTTCTGGTTGTGGTATTTTGTCAAACACTTTGCTTATAGTTACGCTTAGGGTTTTACTGATGTGTTTATATCTGTGTTTGCAACATTAAACAAGAAGATACAATCATGGAATATACCTCAACCATATGCAAGATCAATAAGATGATAGACAAGCGAAAACACTGCAGATATGATTTTATTCATAATAATGGAAGAACCTGCTACAATGAAGATGTCGATCTAGAATGCTCAACAGATGGCTCCAAATAAGAAGATATATAGTAGAAGCTGCTAAAAAATGCTCCCACAAGAAGACTACAAGCCTCCAAAGGCTGAATACTCAATGAAGATCAAGACAAGAGTAGATATGGTCGTATGAAGTGCTAAGGCCCTAACTGAATGATGTCACGTCCTGTTGGAATGCTGAAGCCCCTCAACAATTTGGCCCTGCTGCCAAAGGTGTCCAATCACCCCAAGAAATATGCCAAATGATAGATCGGACAACTGTAAGAACAACCCAGGTGCTCAAATCTCCAAAGCCACTCTCAAACCCTATGGATCTGATTCTCCTCCAAGGAATGGTGCGCCCCCTTGGATGCCTGAAGCCCTAATAATTCACCCTCTCTCCTAGAGACCTCCAACAACTCCACCAATCAACTAGAATGATAGATCGGGGCACGACAATGAAAACCCAAGTTCTCAACTAGGCAAAACACCTGTTAGACCCTTGGATCTAGCCACCCTCCAAGAAATGTTGCGTCCTCCTCTTAGGGAAATCGTCCCTCTCTCAATGCCAATCAATCCTCCATAAGCATACCTCCAAAAACATCCAATAATGGCGCTATGGTACCTACAAGGGAAACCCAATACCTGGAATTCCCAAAATCTCCTCTCCTCAGTTAGATCAAGTCCTCCCTCAATGGATGGTGCGCCCCTCTTGTTGGAAACCCTCAACTGGTGCGCCCTCTCTCTATCTGCACATGTAAATGATGTAGAATCCTCCTACGGCTGAGTAGATCTGGAACTAGAATGGTGTGGGAGTGTATTGCATCTTTGAGACCAATCTTGGGACAATCTAGGTGGAATGTTTCACCATCAAATCGTCCTCTAGGGTTTGTTAAGTCAAAACCCTCAAAACCCCCAAGAGATGAGCCCTCTAGCTAGAAGCCAAAAATCCAAAAGATAGTCATACATGAATGAATGAATAGAGGCCCTTGCCTTTCCTTTATACTTCCTGCTCACCTTCTTCCTCCAAAGTGACTTTCATTTTATTAATATTTAATTAATTAATTAAATCACTTTAATTAATTAATTAACCTTTTTACCTCTGAAAAGCGCCTTATCCCTCCTTGTGGCTTCCCTGGCCACTGAAAGTCACTTCTCACCATCCCATCCTATTCCAATAAGCTACTACACTGAGAGGTTACTCCAAGTAGTGTGCCCAAAATGACCTCTTCAGTGAATTTAATTAACTTATAGCTCAAAATACTCAAAATCATGGAAATCGTCGAAATGCAACAAAGCCAAGGCCAACTTGTGCGGAATGGATCATAATGATGAAATGGGATGAGTGATGCAAGATAGACCCCAAAATGACTCTCAATAATCTCTATACTCGCTATAACATCCATCTGGCTACTCTGGTCATCATAAACCTCTGCAATGTGATGATGTCCTAAAGTGGGGACATTACAAGGGCCTTGAATAAGAAAACCATAAAAAATAGGTATCCCATCCCCAAGATAGATGAGTTATTGGATGAGCTACATGGTGCAGTATAATTCACAAAAATTGATTTGCGCTCTAGATACCATCAAATCAAGATGAGGGAACATTAAATACTAAAGACAACTTCCAGATGCCACTATGGGCATTATGAGTAACTTTTCATGCCTTTTGGGCTGACCAATGCATCAGCCACCTTCCAATCCCGCATGAACCATGTGTTTAACAAACAATTGAGAAATTTCTGACTTGTCTTCTTTGATCTCAAACATGTGGATGAGATCTTGAGCATCATGGAAAAACAATCACTATATGCCAAAGAATCAAAATGTGATATTGGGATGACCGAGGTTCTCTATTTTGGGCACATTATTGGAGAAAAATGGGTACAGGTTCACAAAGAAAAGATCCAAGCAATCATTGATTATCCCACACCCAAAACACTTATAGCGCTCAAGGGATTTCTTGGTATTTGTAGCTATTACAAGAGGTTTGTTAAAGGATTCTCCCAACTATGTGCACCTTTAACTGATTTGACCAAGAAGGGTGCCTTCAAGTGGATTGATGAGGAACAACTGACATTTGACAAAATGAAGAAGGTGATGAGCACTTGTTATGTATTTTCCTTGCCATATTTTTCTCATCCAATTCATTATGGAGTGTGACTCATTAGGTGAGGGTATTGGAGTTGTTCTCATGCAAAATATGCATCCAATTTTCTATGAGAGACGCAAACTAAGAAGGCCTAAGTTGTTGTATGCCATTTATGATAAGGAAATGTTATCTATAATGCATGCATTGGCCAAGTTCATAAAATATCTGATAGGAGCGAAATTTGTGGTCAGGATAGATCATAATAGCCTCAAGTACTTTCTAGAGAAAAAGGACCTTAATGAGAGACAACAAAAGTGGGTGAGTAATATTCAGGCTTATAACTTTGACATAGAATATGTCAAGGGAAAAAACAATGTTGTAGCGGATGCCTTGTCTAGGAGACCCTCAACCTACTCCATGTCAGAGATATCGGTTGATTGGAAGTCCCATTTATTGGTAGAGTACTCCAAAAATAAATTTACATGTGATTTGATGGATGTATAGGTACAAGATGACAGATACAAGATCATAGATGAAATCATATACTATAAGGGGAGAATCTATTTGGTTCTTGAATCCTTGTTCAATAGAAGGGTGCTTCAGGCATTTCATGATTCATCATTAGCAAGGCATCAAGGATTCCTTAAATCCTACAGACAGATAAGATAAAGGTTTACTTGGAAAGGTCTCAAGGGAGATGTCATGCGCCACATCAAGGAATGTATCACTTTCCAATAGAATAAAGATGAGCACACTCACCCAACAGGTCTATTGCAACCTCTTCCAATTCTAGAGTATAAGTGGGAAAGTGTATCCATGGATTTCATTACATGGCTACCCAAGGCACAAGGTAAGGATTGCATATTTGTGGTAGTAGATTGTTTGACCAAGTTTTCTCACTTTTTCGTTGTCTCCATGGACTTTAGCGCATCTCAAGTGGAAGATCTGTTTTTCAGAGAATTCTTAGGTTGCATGGGTTACCCAAAACGATTGTGAGTGATAGGTATAACATATTTATGAGCATCTTTTGGAAAGATCTATTTCGGCTAGTGGGTACAAAATTAACCCCCAACACTAGCTACCATCCACAAATAGATGGTCAAACTGAGATAGTAAGCAAGTGGGTGGAAGGATACCTCTGAAACTATGTGACAAGGAAATAAAAAGTGTGGGTTAAGTGGCTATATTTGGGTGAATACTGCTACAACACCACTTACCACATGTTTATTGGTATGTCTCCTTTCAAATATTTATATAGTTATGATCCTCTCACTTTTGTTGAGGTTTTGTTTGGAGACAAAAGAGCTCCTATGGCCAAGGAGTGGATACAGGAAAGCCAAGACATTCTTAAATAACTTAAAGATCATTTGAAAAGAGCTCAAAACTAGCAAAAGCTATATGCAGACAAGCACAGATTGGAGCATACTTTTGAAGTAGGGGATTTGGTCTATTTGAGGCTACAACCATACAGACATACATCCATTAAAAAAATGGCACTGATAAGCTCAAACCACGCTTCTATGGGCCTTACATGGTGAAAAGGAAGGTTGGGGAATTTTCATATGAATTGGAGCTACCATAGGGAAGCAAAATCCATAATGTCTTCCATGTATCATGCCTAAAAGGGGCATTGGGGAAGTATGGTGTTGCTAACGCAGAGCTTCCTCTAGTAGACGAAGAAGGACATCTCACTGTGATTCTAGAGGAGGTTTTGGAGATGAGGGTGAAAGAACTAAGGAACAAGGATATCAAGGAATACTTAATCAAATGGAAAAATTTACTTATAGAAGATGTCACTTGGGAAAGTGAACAGGTTCTACAGCAGACCAATTCAGGATTGCTTGTGGGAAAGCAATTTCCATTAGGGGAGACAATAATGTCCCCTTATTCTTGACAATATTATTGAAATACTTAGTAGTCTAGTCACCCCTCTAGACTATAATCTCATGAGGAAAAGGGGGCTAAGAGGTGCCAAAGTGGTCACTAAGTAGTAGCAGGTTATATTATTAAAGTGGCTTTGATTAAAACAATTAAAAGGGTTAATTGACTTAGAGGAGGAAATGAAGTGATAATTTAGAAGTCAATAAAGTAACTTAAGTGGAAATTAGAAGATGGAGGCATAAAAGAGAGAGGAGGGTGCCTCACTCATTCATTCTCGCATTTGCTTCTTGAGTTATGCAGCTTATGTTTTGAGGGTTTTTAGTAAACAAACCCTCGAGATCAACAAGGAGGTCAAGTATTCCTTCGTTCCTGATCCAAGCTTGGTCAAGGTGGTGAAAGATCCCACCCTCACCATTCTATTCACTCCTAGATCAGTTCCAGTAGTGGGTTGAGGAGACAGAGTGCGGATCTGGAGGATTTCTGCAAGTAGGGCACATTGTTGATGAAGAGAGAGTTTTATTTGGCTAGAAGAGGGGAGGTTTGAGTCCAAAATTGTTTCAGAAGGGGTTGCCAACCCTAGATCTCCTTTTCTCATCTATTTTGGAGGGGTTTCTTCTGCATAATTATTTATTGTGCCACTTGGGCGAATTTCTGAAGAGGGGCATATTGTTCCTTGGATATTCAGTGAGTTGGAGAGATAAATCTATTATTTTAGTTGAGCAATCTCTTCATATGATCTCTACATCTATAGATCTATAGTTTTACAACCTTATACAAGATTTTGGGGGCTTTATTTGAGGAAGTTGAATTTCCTAGGGTTGATACAGCCATTTGGGGTGAAACTCAGCTAGATTTGGACGTGCCAAAGCTTAAAGGGAAAAAAATTGATCTTGTCCACTTGCATGCAGCCATTGGGAGTCTAGAAAGACTCATTCCTCATTATTGCAGGGTATTTTGGAGGAGTATTCAGTCACAACACTTGTATCTTTCATATCTCTCTCAGATGTGTGTATCTCTTGTATGGAGGTTAACATATATATTAAATAAAGGAAGGATATGTTGTTTTGTGGTTGCTTTCTTGTGTTAATATACTTGTATCTTGTTGACATTCTATTATTGTTCCATTTCCATCATTTGTATGCTGCAAAATATTTAAAATCCACTCCATGCACAAATCTGAGGACAATCTGCAAAACATTAAACAAAAAACACTACAAACAAGTAAGCATTAGACTTAAGTTCCTAGAAATTCAGCTTGGGAACATTACACCATATGTCAAGTATGTTGAATGGGTACTTGTTTTCATCAATTACATAACTTAAGCTTTAATATCTATTTTAAAAACAAATTCAAAAGACTTATATAAATTTATATCATAAACTAAAAAAATATATATATATTGCATTTCACATATGGTATCCAATGTACAATCGTCAACATTAATTAATTCAATGGGGACATCAAATAAAACATACAACCCAAGAGATCAACTCAAAAATCTTTTTATATGAAGCTCAAAACACTTAACCATTCCAACTCACTTACCCAACTTACATCAACTAAAACAAAAGAATGAATTCCTAACATAAGATCAAATTTAGTTCACTTTAACTTATACTAAACTCCTATCCAACCAACCAAATAACAATAATGTGCTTAATTTAAATCCTAGACGTGAAAGTCAAGTTATGGTTTAACGTATTAATTTATTAAATCATGGTCACGTATTTAAATAGAAGGTAAGATGATAAGAATATTGGCCCAAATGAATAAACTTGTATTCTCAATGACTCTCCTACTAAGTCAAGAAAGAAAAAAAAGATGCCGGAACATTAGGTACTTCGTTTACAATATTTTAATTGACAAATGATTAAAATTGGTAAATGGGGTGCTCCCCGCATTTCGTATAAAATATAAAAATTATAATATAATATTTAAAAATTATTTTAAGGTTTATCTACCATTTATATGAATCGTTATAAATAAATAGGAGTGAGAAGGAAATGTTATAATATAGTAAAATATTTTTTTTATATGCATCATTATAAATTAAATATAAGTGAGAAGGAAATGTTATAATATAGTAAAATATTTTTAGGAGATTTTATATTATATTAATTAGATTTTTCTTTTTCTCAACATTTTAAATTAGATTATTATTATTATAAAAATTAAAATTTTAATATTATAAAAAAAAAGAGAGATTAATTAATATGAATTTATTAATTAATATGAATTTATTAATATGAGATTAATTAATATGAATTTTTACCTAAAATAATCTCTGTAGTTTTTTTGGACTTCTCTATCGTCTTTAGAAATTATTTTTTGGCTTCTTCAAAGGGTTGAGCATTTGGGCATCTGAAATGAGGTGAGTGAGTCACTTTTTACTTTGATTCAATTTTAATGTAAAGAGATTTAAATATATTTTATTTATTTATTTATTTTAAGTTTCAGAAGTAAAAGTTGATTTCAGAGATAAAGTCAATCCATAATAATAATTGTTACATCTTTTTTCTCTTCTTTTCAATATGAGCACTCCACCTATTCCAAAAACTCACCCTAACAAGGGGAGGCCCCCCAAAATCACCCTAGAGATCCTTTACGATTATATGGAATCATTAAAAAAAAAAAAGGAGTGAAGAAAGAGACGTTAAACTCAAAATAGAGCTAGAGGCAATGATTGATAAAAAAATTAAAGATACCATTCAAACTCAAATAGAGGATAGATTCTTAGGGTTCAAGAGTGAATTGCAGACAATGAAGGATAGAATTCAAGAAATGGAAAAACATAAACAATCAACCCAAGAAGGAGGGGTTGAAGAAAATCACAACTTGAGAGATAAGATTAAAGAGCTAGAAGAAAAACTAACCAACAATTTGACCCTCGGTAATATGGAAAACAAATTGGATATCAAACTCATCAAAGAGGAAATGAATAAGCTAATCGAATTGGACCGTGAGTGTAACAAAAGAGCCTTGAACCTCATAATTTTTGGTATAAAAGAACAACAAGAGGAGGATACACTAGCAATAGTAAAAGAAGAATTAGAAAATAAATCACAAATTGATACAACTTACCTCATAGAAGCAAAGAGGCTAGGAAAAATAATTGATCACAAAGATAGGTTGATCCATGTCAAAGTAAGTTGTAATGACCATAAATATAGCATACTTAGTAAATATCCGACCTTAAAAAGGTCGAGAATATTTATAAATGAAG
>ML779211.1:984155-1003031 GCA_009831015.1 Picea engelmannii | reverse complement strand
AAGGAAGAAAACTTGTTAGATGCAAATGGGTCTACAGAACTAAGTATGCATCAGATGGAAGTGTTGAAAAACACAAGGCTCGGTTAGTTGCCAAAGGATTTTCCCAAGTTGAAGGAATTGACTATAATGAAACCTTTGCCCCTGTAGAAAAAATGAATTGCATCTGCCTTGTTCTTGCCCTTGCTGCCTCACATAAATGGGAGGTCCATCAGATGGATGTTAAATCCGCCTTCTTGCACGGAGATTTGCAAGAAGAAATCTACATGGAACAACCTCCTGGCTATGTCCAGAATGACTTTAGCCTTGTTTTTCGCCTCAAGAAATCTCTTTATGGTCTCAAGCAAGCTCCCCGAGCTTGGTATGCCAAAATGGACAACTTTCTTATTGCCACTGGATTCTCTAGATGCCATTCTGATCCTAATGTCTATACCAAGAAAGTAGGAAGCCATCTCATAATCCATGTCCTTTATGTTGATGACCTTATCCTTACTGGTAGTGACTCAAAAATTTTAAACCATGTGAAAACCAGCCTTAAGAAGAAATTTGAAATGACAGACTTAGGCTATTTGCACTATTTCCTTGGCCTCCAAGTTTTGCAAACCAATGAAGGAATTTTTCTTTCCCAGTCTAAGTATGCTAGTGACCTTCTTCATCGCTTTCACATGGACGATTCTAAACCAACCCCTTCTCCCTTCCAGTCTGGAGTCAAGCTTACTGCCACATGTACTTCTCCTGAAGTTGATGCCACCTTGTACCATCAGTTAGTTGGTAGCCTCTTATACTTGACTCATACCCATCCTGATCTTTCCTTTGTTGTTGGTCTTGTTGCCCGGTATATGCAAATGCCCCATGAAAGCCATTGGAAAGCAACTAAAAGGATACTTCGTTGTGTTCATGGTACAGTTCAGTTCGGGATACATTACAGTTCAGGGGGGACTCCTTTATTGGTTGGTTTCACTGATTCAGATTGGGCCGGCGACCCTGATGATCGGAAGTCTATTGCAAGTTATGTTTTCAGCCTTGGTTCGGGACCTGTCACTTGGGCCTGTAAGAAACAATAGGCTATTGCACTTTCTTCAGCAGAAGCAGAGTACCGAGCAACGGTAAATGCAAGTCAGGAAGCCATGTGGCTTCGAAAGATCCTTTCAGAGTTTGGATTCCAGCACCAGCATCTGACTAGCCTTTGGTGTGACGCTGATGTTGAACTGGGTAATCTTGGTGATCTTGTAGTTATGAGCTAGTGAAGCAGACATATGTTTCTTTAATATACATTTGTAGTTATGTAATCCGACAATCATGATATGTTCTAGACATAGATTGATCCAACGACTCATATTCTCCTCCATACTAACAACTATTGATCCATGGCTTCGCACCCGATTGGTCAATGATCTCTATTTAAAGAGCATGGAGGGTCATTTGTTGATAATTGATTGTGAGAAACTCTCTTGGAAAATATTTTTCTTTAATATATTACCTCAAGTGGCTGCGTTGGCTAGACCCATGGACTATTTCCCTCTTCGAGGGTTTTAACCACGTAATAACATCAGTGTACCGATCTTTGATTTGGTTGTGTGAGCGGTTTCTTAAGATGTTCATCCTATTTAGGAATACCTCATTTTGTCGAATGCACCATTCTTTTTGGTTTCCAATGCTTCTGTTTGCCTCCTTCATATTTACAACTCCTTGTGATGTTGTCTATCCACTTCTACATTCCATTTCTATAGTGGTAATCCACTTAACCTACCAAATTTTGAGTTTTACCACCTCAAACTTCTACCAAAGTCTAACCTAGCTCTAATACCAAGTGGTGCAATGTAATACACAATTGACCTCTTCTACTACTATGTTATGTGCAAGTAGAACCTTAACACTCTACACACTTGTCTAAACTATGCAACATAGAAACACAAATAAACTTCAACACCTAAATTATACAACTAAACACAAATAAACTTCCAAAAAATAAATGCAAACAGTAATACAATATATATACATGAAGATTTCAAGAATTTGGTCTACTCGTTCTCATTAAAGCTCATGAATACCAATACAACATAGTTGGAGATTTCAAGAATTTGGTCTACTCATTCTCATTAAAATCATAAGTTCATGAATAGTTACAAATCGAATATTTACACGCCTCATCCCTTCTCTCTGCCTTGGTTTGCCTCTCACAATGTTCAATCTTTTTCAAAGTACCGCCCACTGTGTTGTACATCACCAGACTTCTTCTTCCATCTTCGAGCTCCCTTACTGTCGCTTGGCCTTTCTCGCCCTACCCAGATCCTCCAAAACCTTTGGCTTCTACTACCATCATAGTGTTATTGGCCACCCACTTCATGTTAATGAATGTCTTAGCAACCAACCGATCTCCTTCGAGGCATTTGTTTTGAAGAAAAAAATATTCTATTTAAAAATCAAAATACACATGGTCCAGCCTAATCGGTCTTTCAAAATTCAAAACTGTCCTCAGATCTAGCCTATTCTATTTAAAAATCTAAATACAAATGGTCCAGCCTAATGGGCCTTTCAAAATTCAAAACTGTCCTCAGATCTAGCCTAGCTATCCTGTACCTATCCTGTAGCAGCATATTATAGTCATCAAGAAATCATTTCTCTTGAACTTTTTTTTTATAGCCTGCTTTGTAATCGACATACTTCGCTTAGAAATCATTAGTAACCTCTTCCTAATTCTTCAAGAACAGTCTCTTCATCTTCCTTGCACATCACTTCGCTTGCCCTGTGCATCACATCACTTTGTCTGCACTCTTTCCTCATTGTCTGTTCTTGCTCTCGCTTGTTATTCTACGCAATGTCCCGTGTTGTCTTCTGCGGAAGTCGACTCATCCTCGGCATACTTCTTCATAAATGCGCCCATAAGCTTTTGTGCATCCTGCATTTGTACCGCGCTCTCCTCTCCTCTCCTTTGTGTGTGCATGTTTCCTTTTACCATTCTTTACATCATCCTGCGCAACTATTTCCAACCCTGCACTCGATGCTCCTTCATAATACATATATTAATGACTTCTAACATAAATGCTGATGAGTGTTGCCAATATAACACCAAATCCCTAGATTGCATACTTTGATCCAGAAATGGTCCTTCTCCTCTTGAAATTCCCGTGGGATCACATGTGTGTATGCCTACTTCACCAAATAAGTTCATGAGCTTGATGATCTCCAACATAATTTATCTTTACCTTTTTCCTTTAGAAATCGGTGTTCACTTTACGATCTCCTGAACTCATTCCCTTCCGCCATTAATTTTGAGGTTTAAATTCTCCATCTTTCCATATAATTTCTTTTTCCCGCCCTTTTCTTATCCAATATTGGTAAATTTAATGCCATCATGTTTTGTTTAGAATCTCTCTTTGGCATCTACGAGTTCCTCATTTCTTTGAGGAGCTTCATTTTTTTCCTGTGAATATTCTTAGAACATGACATGATCACCACCCCTTACTTCCCAGAAGCTTTGTTCTTGGACTAACTTTGAACTTGTTTTGCACTAGTCCAAATAAAAGATCTGCTTGGCCGGTTCTCTATTCCGTATAAGTTTTCCTACTTCATCCCTTTGACATACATATCCCTCTAGACCTGGGCCCATAAGGCCGAGTTTTTATTAAACCGACACAATATCAGTTTCCCACCCATGGATTTACTGAAAATCCTAAGTTTCCTGGTGCCAATTATGCCCCTTCCCTTTGGGTTTCCTGCAATACAGTTTTGATGAGCAACATTCTGCCAGCTAGAGATAGAAATGTGGAGGTCCAATAATTCAGTTTTGCCCTTTCCTTCCTAATGATTTCCTAACATTCACGAAAGAAATTGGTTGGGAATCCATCGGGTCCCAGGGACTTCTTTGTTGTTATCATATCACAATCAAAATTTGTGTATGAAAATAAAAGAATGTGTCAAAGGAATTCTCAGAGGGATTTGAACCCCTATCTGCTCCTCCTCGAGGTGTCTATCCAATTACACAGCTAGAATCACTATTGCAAATTTTCAAAATAACAATTGTAAAAATTCAGTCTCGATGTATCTGCAAATTTTCCAAATGACAATAGTATAAAAGTTTAGTATTTGCAAATTTTCCAAATGAGTAATAGTATAAAAGTTTAGTCTCGATGTATTTGACAAACTTCAGATTTATTAGACTACAATACATGTTATTGTCGAACGTTTACATGCACCACACAAACACTCTCATTTCACTATGCCAACCATCTAGAATAACAACGTATAAATTCTTATCCCTCCCTTCAATGCCTACTGAGAATAATATCATGTACTTCACAGTCCATAAGCTTCTTTTGGCTACCAATGGAAATTAAAATGTTTCAGTCTGAGTTCCTATTAATTTTCACCAATGGCTATTTAAACAAAGTTAGATGTAGAACTTGAATGACCAAATTTCACCATAAACACAGTCAACACGTTTTCAGTACTGTATATTGACTTAATATCATCAGCAAAATTGCAGGCATCAATATATGATCATCAGATTCCGTGCTTGCTTGTAGGATGTAGTTCTTAGGTAAATATATATCTTGGCATCAAAAAGTAATTCAGCCATTTGTAAAATTCTATTCATCACCAAAGTGCTTTTATTTCTGCTTTAATAGCTCTTAGGAAGAGGTTATGAAACTCATTCCACTTTTTGATTTTCCGATTGTAAATATTTTTCTGTAAATATAAGATGTATTTAAAAAACAAAAAAAACAAAAAAACTTATTCATAGTTAATTATTCAGATAATGGAACATAAATATTGAAACTTGTCAATGAGATTAACGAAAATTTAATAGGCAAAGAAATTTAGGATGTATGGTAGCATATTCAATAAAACATCTAAACTGGACAGAATGAACATGATGCCTAAAAGAATTAGGAAAGCAAGATTTACAAGAATAACCAATATCAGTTATCTTGCCAATGGGGGTATAATTCAGTGTTGAGGTTGATGGACTGTTAAGCTGTCCACCAAGGTTTCATTCTTGTTGTGGTCTGCCCCACGCCATGCTTTTATAAGAAAAAAATTGTATACTACTCATAAAATTTGCTGCATCTAGGAAGAAACATGTTAACCACAAGGACTATAGAGGCCATGGAAGAGCAACATCCTGGCCAGTATCTGAATCAGAAGAGGAACCATCATCATTCACACTACATGTGCCAAGATTGACCCTGATAATGTCCTTCCTGTGCCAAGGTTGAGCCTAATCATGTCCTCCAGAGTGGCCGGGGTTGAGAGGATATAGTTGTACTATCCTAGGGGAAGGAGCCAGGGACCCTTTGCTGTACCTCCCCTAACATTTGATAGGCATATTTATGAATGTCCTCTACTTTCTCTTATTCTAGGATTCAAACAATATTACCATTTATGGCACAAAGAAGGATTTGCTTCAATACTTCCTTCAAAGCAATCAAAATCTCGTGATTATAAATGGAGTGTTACAACATAAGTAAAAAAGGTTCTGAGGTTCTACAATGACTTGAGAGAAGAATCAATTATGCCCTTTCCACCCTTGCTTCATAGATATAGATAATTTCAAATGACTTGTCTTGTATGTTATTTGATATTAACATGTTAAGTCCCTAACAATAACAATGGCCCTTGTTTCTTATTATTATATTAATTATTATTATACCAACTTATTTCTTATTATTATATTAATTATTATTATATCAACTTATTATTATTTCTTTCTATCTTTCTTTGTCTCTTATATATATTAAGGATACTCATTTGAACTATCATGTTATTTTATGCATTTGATATATTATAATAGAAGGTTATCCTCTCAGATAGGCTTCTTATTTATTCATTCATTCTTTCACTTGAAGAAGACGTATCAAAGTACATCCTGTAAAAAATTCATAAGTAGAGGATTAGAATTGGTGAAGTTGTAATAGTTCATAAGCTACATGGAAACCCAAAGATTATTGTAAATGATAGAGATCCAATTTTCACTAGTAATTTTTGGATAGTCACAATGGATCAATGGTTGGTTACCTTTGGCAGTATGGTGGTACAACACATCCTTCCATGCTTCATCCAAATGTCCCCATTTACGACAATCTATAGGTGTCATCCTCCATCTATCACATCACCCTTGAGAGTGAAACCTAAGGTTCAAGCAATGAAGGATCACATCCAACACCAATAAGAGGTTATCCAACTATTGAAGGACAATTTGGCTATAGAACAAAACGTTATGAAACAAGCCGCTAATCAACATCACAGTGAAAGATACTTTGAAGTGGGGGATTGGGTATTTCTGAGGCTGCAACCATACAAACACATGTCCTTCAAGCAATGAAAGAAGGACAATAAATTAGCACCCAAGTACTATTGTCCCTATAGGCTATAAGGTGTTGCAAAGGATGACAATATGGCTTACAAATTGAAGTTGCCCCCTTCACGTGTACATCCGGTCTTCCATGTTTCTTGTTTAAAGAAAATGATCGGTACAAGATCTAAGTGCAAACTATTTTGCCAGAGCTTGATGAAGATGGAAAAATCATACTAGAACTTGAAATATTCATTGAAACACGAATCAATCAACTATGGACCTAGACCCGAGCAATTACAAAGTATCTCATCGAGCAAAAGAAGTAGAACCTACAAATAGAAGATGTGACTTGGGAAGATGAGTTCTCCATACAAAAACATCTGCGGGACATAGCTGATCAACGTTGAGGGTGATGCTTGTTTAAAGGGGAGAGGGGAGGGGGGTGTTAAGCCCCTAACCATAACCCTCATTCATTATCATTACATTAATTATTGTTATGTAAGCGTATTATTATTTCTTTCTAGCCCTCTTTGTCCCATATATATACATCAAGGAGACTCATTTGAATTATCATCTTATCTTGGGCATTTGATATATTTTAATAGGAGGTTGCCCCCTCAAAGAGGCTTCTTATTCATTCACTCTTTCACTTGATTTAGGCGTGGCATTACTGAATTGGGTTTTTTTTATGCTTTTTTGGATATTTGGTCCAAACATAATAAAAGTCAAAAAGAGGCTTTCAGAACAAAGAACATGCCTTGCAACCATTCATTCTTATTTCTTCTACCACCTCCTTTTTATTTTGTGACTAGCAGAATCAGCAACTAGTTGGGCTCGTACTCGCGTGACATGGGGTCGATTCCGATTGCTACCACTATAACCTCTAGGTGTGCCCATGAGACCCCATACGCGGCACACAAGTTAAGTCGAGGTTTCAAACTGGTGACTTCACACAATGAAGTGCCTTAACAATACACTCTGTCACAGACGACCCTAAACTCCGGGGGCTACCACCTCATTTCTTGAACACAAGGAACAATTTTATTTCCAAATTATGCAATAGTATAAGAAACCCACATGATCATTACCCTGCAGCACCTTCACCAACAGTTAAACAAAATTTGATAATGTAGAATTCCATGGGTTAATGGTCGTTAAACCTGAAACTTTGATTTACTGGATCCAATAGATAGAGCAGTTCTTTGAAAATGAAGAAATAGTTGAAGAGAATCCAAGGAGATTAAAAATGGGAGAGACAAAGTTGAAGCAAGATGCAGCTTATGGTGAGATCACCTATAGAAGAGGCAAGAAAATGATGAACTTGCGCCAAGCTGGTGAAACAATCAGGGAGAAAATATCTTCCTACAAACTATTAACAAGCATTCTTTAAATTTAAGACAGTGTGATATGACATTCTAAAACAATATCAAATGAGGATGCATTTTGTAAGAGGAAGAAGAGCATGTTATGGCTGCATATCTTAATAGGTTACGGTACCAGATTCAGGATGAGATTGCCATTGTGAAGTTCAGTTCATGTACAAAAATTAATGTGAATCACCCAGTTCCGGACACGTGGAAATCTGGCAGAAGAAATTATTGAACATATATAGAGAAGAGAAGAACTTGTTGCAACAGATATAAAGGATAAAGAAGAAGATAAGGATTCAGAGGTCGGAGAGACCTTCAATATGTTTCATTTGCAAGGAGAAAGGCCATAGGGAATCTGACCGTCTTCCTAACCATAAATGGCAATAAGATTTTGGTGGTTCAACATGAAGAAGACGTTGCAGAGAAGGTGCTTGAGATTGGAGAAAACCTAATTCTGCAAGGGGATTTCATAGCTCAAAGCAAGAAGAACAGTGAGGTGGAACAGAGAACAAAGAGCAAGGCATACGTGAAAGGAAAAGGTATCAAAAGGTTATTGTAAATCCATCTTCTATTTTATAAAATCAAATCAACCCTGCATATACCACGCTCCCTCTCCATTTGCAACACTGTTATCATTTTCTTATCACTTTGATGAAGAGTAAAGTGTTCACTCAAAGTTCATCGACAAAATTTTCATGCAGTGGTAAACCAGAAAAAACATTGACAATATGCTTGCCATTATTTTATTACCAGGCCTTTTCAATTTGACAAAAAAACTATAACTATGGAGAGGCCAGTACTCAATGTTGTGGGTATGAATGGAATTCGACACCTTGTTAAGCCTAAATGAAATTAATAAATAAGCTTCCACTCCTGTTGTGTGCTTTAGTCGGAGATGGGATGAGTGGGTAGTAGAGAATGATGAGTTGTAGCACAACAGTTCCAGGAGAAGTCTAAATTGATGTATGTGCATGCATTATGGGCCACATGGTAGGCCCACAAACTGAACCAATCTCTTATTTTCATAGTTAATTTCAGAAGTAATGTGTAGTTTCTCATTGAGAAATTTAGGGGACAGCTGGAAATCTCAGGTTTTTTGGTTAAAATTAGAATCAGTTTTCTTTAGTAGGAATGATTTAGAAACTATATAATGGAGTTTTTGAAGATATAACGGAATGGAACATGAAACTTTGGAGTTTTCTCCCTCTTCATTAGGTTTCTGCTCTGATTTATTTTTCAGACTTTTACTGTCTGTAGATGTTAAGCTTTATGTGTTGGGGGTTCCTATTTGCCATTTGGACAACAACTTGATTGTATAGAGATGCATGAAACAGTTGGATGAGAATATTTGAACCTATAATGGAACGTGGACCTTTGAAGTTTTCTTTCTCTTCATTGGATTTCTTCCCTCGTTTCTTTTTCAGAGTTTGCCTGCCTGTAGATTTTAAGCTTTGCGTTGGTGATTCCTATTTGGAAAGCTGGGTTCTGTTATTGACTGTGTTGATTCATGTGTATTATTGATCATTTTTTTGGCAAATTTACAGAGCAGATTCTATAGTATAAACTTGCCAAACAGAGGGCAGGGCAAAGCAGTCCTGTAATTGATCTATTTTGCAGATATATGGAGCTGATTGAGGGGTAAAGTTGCCTAATCAAGAGTAAAGGCAGAGTAGATCTGCATCTTATAGGTATTATAGCCACAAAGATGGCCTAGAAGGGACTCCAAATGAAAAGAAAAAGAAGAGGTAGAAGAAATGCACCGGACAGAAGGCTTCCTGGTGAGGAATTGTTGAAGAGGTTAGAAGCCATAGAGGACAGATTGCAGCAGAATGAATCTGAGGAGGAACAAAAGAACTCGGGAGTTCAAGTTGGTGTTATAGACGTTATGCAGAGACTAATTGAAGGTGTGTCCAAACAAGGGACTAAAGTTACCGTAAAAGTTTCACAATTTAAAGGAGTTTTGAACCCAGATTTGTTCATAAATTGGATGAAAGAATTGGAGAGATGTTTTGTACATTGAAAACAATGAACATTGAAGAAGATGACAACAGGAAAGTGAAAATTGCAGTGGAAAAACTGAAAACCCGTGATACTTTAAGGTGTGATAATCTTCAAAAGGTAAGAAGACGAGAAGGAATGGGAAATAATAAGGTCGTGGCCTAAGATGGTGAAGCATCTGAGAGCCATGTTCTGCCCACTTATCGCCAAAAATTGTTTAAACAATTTCAGAATTTGGGACAAAGGGACTTGTCTGTGCATGAATACACAAAACAATTAGTGAGGTTGCATATAAGTACTGATATGCAAGAAAATAGCGATCAGGCAGTAGTGCGATACGTTAATAGGTTGCGTTCTCAACTTTATGATAAGATAGCCTTGGTAAAAGTTTACTCGGTGGATGATTATTGTCAATGTGGTTTGAAGGTTGAGGAAACATTAAACAAAGGTAAGGGTATGATGGTCGGTAAAAGGGGTAGAAGCACTCCATTTAGAAGAAGAGGGAGCTCTTCTAAATCATCCATAAATGTTAATGTTGAGCCTGCTAAAGGCAAGGAAGAAAGGCCCTACTTCAGAAGAGGAGAAGGCTTCAAAGGTAGAGGCAGAGGGCAACCCATTGTAGGCTTTAGGAAGTCATTAAGATGTTCCATTTTCAATGAACTCCACAAGGCCCAAGATTGCCATCAAAGTCCTCAAGCTACTAATAGGGCCATGGTGGCTCAAGAAGAACCCCAAACAGAAGAAAGTGAAACTGAAACATTAGAGAATTTGATGCTACAAAAGGACTAAGGACTTTGGTATTGGGTGGAAAGGAGAATACAGAATATGATTGGAGAAGGAACAGCGTTTTCAGAACACAATGAAATTGTAAAGGCAAGGTATGTAAAGTTATTATTGATAGCAACTCTTCAGATAAATTAGTAAGTACATAAATGGATCAGCAATTATAGCCAGCTGGCACTCCTAAACCCAATCTTTATAAGATCTAATGGTTGAAAAGGGACCACAGTGTGTGTAGATATATCATGTCTTGCTTCGTTTACTATCTGGCCATATGAAGATAAGGCATTGTGTGATGCAGTACCCTTAGTTACTCGAAACGGGAAGAGAGCAACGGAACGGAAACCAAGAATGATACAGAAAACTGAGTCTAGAAGGTTTCACACATAAGAAACGTATATATACACTTTTAAGGTATACACATGCTTTGGGGGTATGTCGATGTTATTTGTAGTCACTTGTTGATATGCTTGGCCGGGTCATCAGAAGTCTAGCATATGCCATGGAAACCATACGGGACTCTAGATGGTCGCCTTATTGAGGCTCCTGTGTCCAGGTTGGAAGATCTGGCATCCAAAATGAGTAGCTCATAAAAGGAAGTTGTTTCGTTGTGCATAAAGGTGAGAACGTACCCATCATCGTCTGAATGTGCGCAGTACGAAGAAAGGCTCTTCACCATAACATCCTTCCTTGTACATATCTTTCTTACCAGTCTTTCTTCCAATCTACCTTTCGCCTGCAAATCCACCTTGGCGATTCCGAAAACCTTGCGCCACGGTGCTCCTATAGCCAGCTTTGCATATTGGGGTTTTCTTCCGAGATGGTTTCCATTAACATGTCCAACCTCTAAATTTAATGGGGCAATCTCTCTTGTGCTAGAGGTACCTAATGTGGTATTCAATCTTATCGCAGTAGTCTAAACGTTCTAACTTTTGGGGGTTTTCTGGCCACTTTTTCCGTTTGATTTTGTCCGAAATTCGGTGATGAATGGTTGGATCTGTAGATTTGGGTTGCTAAGTTTGTATAATCCGAGTGCCCCAGGGGTTTTCAGCACGTTGAATCCATTTATGCATTCATGCATTCAGAAAGACAATTTAAACAACATAAAATAGAGATTTTGTCCAAATTTATATCGCCGGATTCTGGCCAATTCCTACTAGAAAACCCAAAAGGTAGAACGTTTAGCCAACGCCATTTCTAAGGACATCTCTGGAAACCGTTTTTTGGGAATTGGAAACCGTTCTTGGTGTTTCTAGTTTTGCTCAAGTACGATTCAGACGAGAGCTGGATGAAATGGATTGAGGTTCTTGACTGCTTTTGCTTCCTTCTTTGGAAAGCTTGGGAAGATGGCGAAGAGATTGTAGTGATCAGATCATGTATGACTCTTCCAAACAACATGTCCACGAATCCCATGAGGCTCTCAGAAGCCTCCTGTTAGAGATAAGATAGAATACTACGATGGATCCATGAATCTGGTGAGGCTCTTAAAAGCCTTCTCTTGTAGATAAGATTGGTGTTGACTAAGGAAAAAGTGGTCAGAAAACCCCCAAAAGGTAGAACGTTTAGACTATTGCCTTAGAAATGGTCCATTTCTCAAGAAAACATTTTCAGCCCTAAAAAACGGGAACGATTGTGACATTTTCCATCTTGTTTCTACTTCATTTTCCATTTGTGCATTGTTATCAGATTGCATAAAAGGAAATAATTTTGCATGGTCTTATGTAGCTGAAAAGAGCTTTGGATTACTAAAAATGGTGGTCACTGGAGCACCAATCCTCACCCTAGAGGACCTTGAGAAGCCTTTTACTATTAAGTCTAATTCTTCAACTGTGGCTATTGGAGGAGAGTTGAGCCAAGAAAGCAAGCCAGTTGCCTAATTCAGTGAAAATTGATAAAGAGTTGTATGCTATTATTGAATGCAGCATTGAAAAATACACTACTTGTGATAAAGAGTTGTATGCTATTATTGAATGCAACATTGAAAAATACACTACTTATGATAAAGAGTTGTATGTTATTGTCATAACATTGAAACACTGACAACATTTCCATATGCATAGGGAATTCATTTTATTGACATACAATTAGGCTTTGAAATTTATAAATTCTCCAAAAGGATTATCACATAAACAATCTAAATGGGTCTCATTTTTGGAGAGTCATACTTTTGCTGTGTAGCATAACAGTGACAAATCAAATCAATTGTGATGATGGATGCCTTGCATAGAAAACACACAGTAGTGGCAAATCAAATCAAATGTGATGATTGTTGCCTTGTATAGAAAGCACATAGTAGTGGCAAATCAAATAAAATGTGATGATTGATGTCTTGCATAGAAAGCACCATTTGCTTGTTACAATGTGGAAAAAAATTATTCAATTTGAAGAAATGGAGGGAGAATATGCAGTTGCTTTTACTTTGGTAATATTTATGAAACATTGAGTAATGTTAACGATACAAATGTAAACCTTTTTGATGGGTATTTGTTAGTAGATGGTTTTCTGTTTAAAGGAATACAACTATGCATTCTGGATGAGTGTAGAGGGAAAAATTGATTAAAGAATTACACTCAATCAACTTGGGAGGACAATTTGAAAGAAACAAGATCTACAGTTTGACAAGCTAATTGTTCTTTTGGACACAATTGAGGAGAGAATGAACATGTTATGATTTATACATGAAAAATATGTCAAGTTGCCAAAGGCTAGCAACAAAAAATTGGGCGACATAAGACACCATCTATGGCTAAAAAGCTGTGGATTGAGATCACCATGGATTTTGTTTTAGGATTGCCCTGAATACAAAGAAGAAACGATTCAATGTCTGTGGTTGTGGAAAATTCTTCTAAGATGGCTCATTTCTTACCTTACAAAACTATTGCTTCAATTAACCGAATGATTTACCCTTTACCCGAAAAAAGTTCAGGTCAAACTTAAATATCAAGTAGGAGTAGGGGGAGCAAGAGTAACCCAAATGGTTCACTTGATTCAATGTGAGAGGGGCTTAAATATGGGGCATCTATATAATCTATTATGCATCAACCCATCTACTGGGGAGCCATGCCCAAGCAATAAAATCGATAGAGGTCCTGCATGTGTGGGAGTTAGTTTTTCTGAAAATCGCCTCAAAGGCATTTTCTGTATGCTCGATTACCACTTTACCCCTGGGGTGGGGGGTAGCCCTTCAATGACAAGTGCTCAAAGATGATGAGAAAATAAAGAAGTTCTTGAGCATGATGGATGAATATGAAAACGTAAAAATGGGTGTTTACGGGGTGCTGAAGGGTAAGATATTGCATACCAGTTTGGTAAGCCAAATGATGTGAGCCAAATTGTCTATTTGTTCTTCAAAGAAATTATGTAGTTGCATGGAATTTTTCATTTATTCCTCAAAGAAATTATGTAGTTGCATGGAATTCACACAACTATAAACACTAACAAAATACAAAAAAATTGAGTTAATTTTGGAAAACATTGTAGAAGAAATTGGACAACAAATTATAGTATAACTTGGCCTACCATCCATGGGTAGATAGTGGTAGTGAACCAAAGTTTCGATAATTTACTGAAGTTTAGTTGGTGAGAGATTAAAACAATTGGATATGAATTTTGTGTAAGATGAGTTTGCTTACACTTCAAGTATTCACAAATTCATAGTTAGGTCTCATTTCCTAATTCGTTATGGACAAAATCCTAAAAACATGGTGGATTTGTTTGACTTATCTAATAGAGTACGAGTTAGCAAAGATGTTGAGGACTTTATGCAGCACATTTGAGAAGTTAATAACAAATAAGAAAAAAATTACTAGTAACAAATGAGGAATATTTGAGACAAGTTGATCTTCATTGAAGAGAACAAGTATCCCAAGGAGACCTAGTCATGGTTTATTGGGTTAGGGAAAGATATCCCAAGGTTCCTTTTATATGTTGAAACCAAAAAAAGAAGATCAATCATTTTAAGATATTAAAGAGGATAAATGAAAAAACATATATGATAAACTTACTTGAAGACTTCAACATCAATCTCATTTTTAAGGTAGCAAATCTATATGCTTATTAGGTAGGTTTCAAAGATGATCAAGATGACATAATGATTAAAGAATGTGATAAACATCTACCTAGGAAGAAATGAGATCAAATTGAATTAGTTGTAGACACCAAGATTGTTATTACAAAATCCAAGAAATATAAAATGTATTTTGTGAAATGAAAGGGCTACGAAAATCAAACAACATTTGAATCACTAAAATTGAGTGGATTAAAAATAATACAATTGCTTTGATGTATCTAATGAAACTAAAAGGCTCAAATTTTTTCGAACAAGGAGATAATGATGTATTTGCATGCAGTATGGGTCAGACGAAAGATCCAGAAACTAAACTAATTTGCAAAATTTAGAGGCACTTGGCATGCCTAGAATCTGAGTTAATTTAAAAAGTAATGGGTTGTTTTCTCATTGAGAAAATGAAGGGATAGTTGGGAATCTCGTTGGTTTTGGTTAGTAGGCCCATCCTTGTTGCACCCAATCTTTGAAATTAAGACCATTTTCATCTCATAAGGAAAATGTTATTTTTTTAGGGCTTATATCATGGTTAGGGTCCAAGGCATTGTGTATGGGATTGAAAATAAATTCTTAGGGGCTAAATCCATGAATTTCACCCCCTAAACATCGCTTGAGATAGGAAACCCATCCTTAAAATTAGACCCATATTCACCTATTTAGGGGAAACATTTCTTCTATAAGGCTTGTATTGTGGTCTACGACCTTGTGAGTGGACTACAAGCCTAATAAGGATTAGGGGCTAAATCCATGATTTTCAATCTAAATCAATATCTTGGGTGAGGATACCCTTCCCTTTATGCCCAATCCTTAAAATCAAGCCCATATTCCTATAGTAGGGGAAAACTTCCTTATGCAAGGCTTGTATCATAGTCTAGGGTTCCCTTCCTTTAACCCAAGAAAGATTAATTAGGAGCTAAATTCTCTTGGACCACACAACCCATCCTTTCTATGCCCAATTTTCTTCTCCTAGCTCAAACATTCTTGGACAAGCTTTGTATCTTGGTCCAAGATTGTGTATGACCTATGAATCCAAAATCAATATGATCCCTAATTTATTATATTATTATATATTCTACATATATATTATCTTAATATTATGATAATATTAATATCTTCACAATATTATGATAATATTAATATCTTCACACTGTGATCTTCAAAATGTGAATGGATTATTTGAAAATTCAAAATTTGGGTAAGATTTTATAACAAATCTAGATTTTAGTTTTTTTTAAATTGTATTCAATTATCTTTTTGTTTAACAATACACTTATTTATGTTTTAAATTCTATATTTTAATATCTTAATGACTTAAGTGTAAAAACTATATCAGATAGTTTTTTTCCCAACTTCTTATTTCTGATTTTATCCATATTTTTAAACATATCAAAATATTAATCTTTCATAAAAAAAAAATGATTATCCAAATAATAATTAAAAAAACATTATAAATAACTATTTAATTTTTTTTTATAATATATATATACATAATTTATATATATATATATATATATATATATAATCTTGACTGGTTTTCTCTTCATCAAACAAAAACAATTTTGAACCATAAACAAAAACCTAAGAAAATTTTCACTCTTATAAAAATTTCTATATAAACTTTTATTTATCAATAATAAACAAATTATCAATATTAATTCAATTTTAATTTTAAATAATATAAAAGAAATTTAAATTTTACACTTCTTTCATTTCCCTCTTAAAATAAATACTTTAATAATCAATCATAAAAATAAAGAAAAACTTCAAAGTCATCACAGAGATGAATAAAGACTTCATAAAAATAAAGAAAAACATCATAGTCACAGTCATCACAGAGATAAATAAAGACTTCAGTAATCCATCGTGGGGTCATCCCAAATAATTAATCAATTACCTATAATATAGGTAAAAATGAAAAAATATTTATCTACAGTTAGCCTTCCGAAATTAAATGGGAAGAAGAATTGCATGATTGCTCATTCCAACTATTACCTATTTGCCTGGTTGTGGAACTATTACCTATTTGCCTGGTTGTGGTTTAGTTCCAAGTCACAGCACTATAACCCAGGTTCAAGTCCCACGGTTGATTGCGTTTTCTCTGTCAATAAGCCACCGGAGATACTCGAAATCAGAAACCTGACAAGGAATCGTGAGGACGCCCTTGTTGTCGAAGCCATAGACGTGCTCAGCTTCTTCCAGCAAATGGAGAAAGAGTGGATGGTTGAAATACAAGACGGGGATCACAAACCGCGTCTGCTCTTCTTGCCCGTCCCCCACATACACAGCCACGGAGCCCTTGGGAACGTCCTTGGGAGGGTATTGAGTTTTCTTTTCTTGCACCCCGTCCACAAAACTAGAATTCCGACAAGATAAACTGCGGCCGATATGCCGTTTAGTTCGAGCCAGAAGATTCGAGTAATTGCCAGAGGCTTTAATCTGATCTATACGCCGAGACTGAACCTCTTCAAACTGGCTGGTTGAAGGAAGGGAAGTCGCCCGCCTGAAAGAATGGCCGTTAGAAAGATCGGCCGGCTGAGTTTGATTATTTGGAGTATGATGCGATCCCGGGCCCTTTGAACGCAGAACTTTTCTCCAGAGCTTGACAAACTTGCGCCGCAGTTTCAAACCCTTGGCTTCTCCATCAATGTCCATGGCTGGTATGGCTTTATCTAATCTGGGAGAAAAACGATAAAACTGGAAGAAATCTTTACAGTAAGGTTAAAGAAAGTGCATGAACATGTAGTAGTCGAAGAAAGCAGAAAAGAGCCAACGATTCGCAACTGATATCGCTAGCCTGAACGAAGTTAGGCCGAAGTTGGAAACAGACGGAGGGACGTTATACATATTCGATTCCGCTAGTTTAGATCTAAAATTCACATGCGCGCGCCTCGATCTCGCGACGCAGGCAGAACTCTATAGCTTGGGGAGCGGACTAAATTGCAAGCGATGGGAAGAAGTGCGGGAAAATGCAAGAAAGAGGGCATTATTTATACGACAATTCACAACTCCGGCGGTAGACCGCGTCGCCATGATCGGTGGCGGACTGGGGGAGAGCGGCTGCCAAGAAGAAGTGGCTGTTGACATTAAGTAATAAATCAAATGAATCCATTGATTGAAGGCGAGACACGGGACCCCGACATTGTAGGTTTTAAAATGAAAGTATTCCCGTTTTCGCGTTGATCCACAGAATATACCGAATGTATTTTATTCCTCCTTGACTCTTCCACGTAGATGCTTCTTGGAATGATTCCAACTTCCGGGTACTCCGGCTAAATTTGTACAAGCTTTGTTCATGGTTTTTTGTTTTTTTTTTATTATTTAAAATACATTTTACACAGTTTTGACAAATCCCAATTATAAGTTAGTACCGAATTTCAACTAACAAATCCTAATTCCAAGTTAGCGTGTGATCTAGTTTCGATATTTAATGGGAGTTTGAAGGAGACATCTAAAATTCATCTATGTTAAAGGTTGGTGTGGACCATGTTGAATCCCAAATAATTTATTCTTTCTTAGATTACATGCTAATTCCGTAAATCAAGAAGTCACTCTTAAAATATTTGAACTTAACCATGGATTACAAATAGATTTGTGAAGAGTATTGTTTTTGTTCAAGTTGCCATTTGATTGATAAATATGTTTTGATTTGGGGTTTATTTAGATAAATTTACTTAAAATTTGGAATATGTAAATTGTAAATAGATTTATAAAATAATAATTTGGTTAAACTATATTTGAGGTTTATTTTACTAAATTTATCCAAATTTTCTTGGAATATGTAAATTGTAAATAGAGTTAAGAAATAATAATTCCGTTAAGCTATGTTTGAGGTTTATTTTACCAAATTCATCCAAATTTTATAGGGATTTACATTTGACTATAATTACACAACCAAATTTATATAAGTACGTATGTTTATTAGGGATTTGAACTTACAAGTGTACTAACAACTTTGAGATTACAAATAGATTTGAACTTAATCATAGATTACAAATAGATTTGTGAAGAATATTGTTTTTGTTCAAGTTGTCATTTGATTGATAAATATATTTTGATTTGGGATTTATTTAGTTAAATCTACTTAAAATTTGGAATATGTAAATTGTAAATAGATTTATAAAATAATAATATGGTTAAACTATGCTTGAGATTTATTTTACTAAATTCATCCAAATTTTCTTGGAATATGTAAATTGTAAATAGAGTTATGAAATAATAATTTCGTTAAACTATGTTTGAGGTTTATTTTACCAAATCCATCCAATTTTTTTGAGGATTTACACTTCACTATAATTACACAACCAAATTTATATAGGTAAGTATGTTTATTGGGGATTTGAATTTACAAGTGTATTAACAACCTTGAGATT
>ML779211.1:937971-973935 GCA_009831015.1 Picea engelmannii | reverse complement strand
TCTATCCTTCATTGTCTGCAATTCACTCTTGAACCCTAAGAATCTATCCTCTATTTGAGTTTGAATGGTATCTTTAATTTTTTTATCAATCATTGCCTCTAGCTCTATTTTGAGTTTTACGTCTCTTTCTTCACTCCTTTTTTTTTTACTGATTCCATATAATCGTAAAGGATCTCTAGGGTGATTTTGGGGGGCCTCCCCTTGTTAGGGTGAGTTTTTGGAATAGGTGGTGGAGTGCTCATATTGAAAAGAAGAGAAAAAAGATGTAACAATTATTATTATGGATTGACTTTCTCTGAAATCAACTTTTACTTCTGAAACTTAAAATAAATAAATAAATAAAATATATTTAAATCTCTTTACATTAAAATTGAATCAAAGTAAAAAGTGACTCACCTCATTTCAGATGTCCAAATGCTCAACCCTTTGAAGAAGCCAAAAAATAATTTCTAAAGACGATAAAAAAGTCTCAAAAAACTACAGAGATTATTCTAGGTAAAAATTCATATTAATTAATCTCATATTAATAAATTCATATTAATTAATCTCTCATTTTTTATAATATTAAAATTTTAATTTTTATAATAATAATAATCTAATTTAAAATATTGAGAAAAAGAAAAAACCAATTAATATAATATAAAATCTCCGAAAAATATTTTACTATATTAAAACATTTCCTTCAAACTTATATTTAATTTATAATGATGCATATAAAAAAAATATTTTACTATATTATAACATTTCCTTCTCACTCCTATTTATTTATATCTTCTCACTCCTATTTATTTATAATGATTCATATAAATGGTAAACCTTAAAATAATTTTTAAATATTATATTATAATTTTTATATTTTATACGAAATGCGGGGAGCACCCCATTTACCAATTTTAATCATTTGTCAATGAAAATATTGTAAACGAAGTACCTAATGTTCCGGCATCTTTTTTTTCTTTCTTGACTTGGTAGGAGAGTCATTGAGAATACAAGTTTATTCATTTGGGCCAATATTCTTATCATCTTACCTTCTATTTAAATATGTGACCATGATTTAATAAATTAATACGTTAAACCATAACTTGACTTTCACGTCTAGGATTTAAATTAAGCACATTATTGTTATTTGGTTGGTTGGATAGGAGTTTAGTATAAGTTAAAGTGAACTAAATTTGATCTTATGTTAGGAATTCATTCTTTTGTTTTAGTTTATGTAAGTTGGGTAAGTGAGTTGGAATGGTTAAGTGTTTTGAGCTTTACATAAAAAGATTTTTGGGCTGATCTTTTGGGTTGTATGTCTTATTTGATGTCCCCATTGAATTAATTAATGTTGACGATTGTACATTGGGTACCATATGTGAAATGCAATATATATTTTTAGTTTATGATATGAATTTATATAAGTCTTTTGAATTTGTTTTTAAAATAGATATTAAAGCTTAAGTTATGTAATTGATGAAAACAAAATTTATAATAAATCACTAGAAGCTCTCTCAAACTTCCATCTAAATAGCTTTAATCTTAATTATTTATATATTTGAATTTAGTATTTTCTCTAGTGAAAGAATGCCATAAGAAGGGTCGTTATCTTTTTAAAGCCATAAAATAGACATTGAGTGACAATTAGAAGAAAAAAATGCAAGGTGGTCTTAGAAGAAGTGGAATAAGTGCTAAGGATGATACAACTTATCACTTTTACTGAGGAGTTCCAAGGCATGGTAACCAAGTTGAGACACTCACTAATGGTAGAAGAGACCTACAAAGAAAGGTGAGCCCAAATTATAGTCTAACTACACTACCTCAAAACAAAGGACACGCCAACCAAGGCCTTCTTCAAAGCTCTCGCTTATAAAGAAGTAGCCAAACATATTAAGGCATTCAAAACAATAGAAAGAAGAATAACCGACCAAGAAAATATAGAGGAGGAGTTTTTCAATCATTATAATATGGTTTTTTAATCTCAAGGTAGGATAGAGGAAAGAAAGGTGGCCACAAAGACCTATATTGATGTAGTCCCTTGAATGATGACAAAATCATAGTAGCAAGCATGTGATCAAGGGCTCGTGTTGGATGAGTTGACAAGGTCCTTAAGGAGATGACCAACAATAAATTGCCTAGCCAAGACAAGTATCCATCTGAATTTTATAAAGCTACATGGAACTTTGTGTGGTCGTATCTGCTCCAAGTGTATAAAGAAATCATTCAGATTTGTACACTCAGAAACCACATCAACAAGGGTTTGATCAACGGATCCAAAGTCAAGAGAATAAGAAATTAGTAATCACAAACTGGCCATTGGTAACTTTGTTGAATGTATCTAACAATGTTGTAGCCAAAGAACTTTCCTTACCATTGAAGTATATATCCTATCGAAATAATCAAACTAGAGCATGGGGGGTTTATTAAACTCAAATGCATTTAAGGTAATGTGATTGTTGTTTGGGAAGGCATAGAAATGGGATAAAATCCAACGCTTGGAGGGCCTCTTCATTAAGATAGAAATTGAAAAAGCCTACAACATAGTGGAGTGGTCAGTCAATGTTGCCATGCTAAAGGCATTTGGATCTACCCCCTTTATTGTTAATGTAGAGAGAACTTTGTTTTTGCAGGCAATGAATTGTCTTTCTATTAATTAGGCCAAATCTAAAGAGATAGGGCTCTTCTGGTCAATCTGACAAGGTTATTCACTACCCTTTCCCCTCTATGTAACAATTTTTGCAATGGTCGACTATTTTATACACAATGGAATAATGCAAGGCCTTACATGTATCCCTCTCCTTGATATTCTTTCCTAACCATCATTAAAGAGAAGAAGACTATGTACAACACCATGCATTATCTCTAAATTTTCTGGGAAGCCTCTTGGTTGAAAGTACAAATGGGGAAAATCCAATGTTATTGACAGAGTCAAAAGGATATTCTAATTGGTTATTAGGCCAAGCATGGGATTGGTTACAACTTGGCTAGGGGTTTAAATTCATTCAAATTCCCTTTGACTTTTAAGCCTCCCCAAAGGACTTGTGGGAAGCAATGTTGTTGAGAGAGATGAAGAAAATCAATAAATGGATTTTGAAACCCATTAGGGGCAATCTAAAATGGGCCTCCTAAGGAAAATAATAAAATAAGAGTTATGAATTTTCAAAGAGAAAGAAAGAAAACTACTTTTTTTAATCATATTTTCAACTTATGTCCTTATAAGTTTACTTAAATTTCAAGTGCGGGCATCCAACAAGTACCCACTCCACATATTTTTAATAGACCCAAAATGAGATAAACTAAAAATACCTTAAAAAAACGAAAGAAACACGTTTTTTCATGTATTTCCAATTTATCTCATTGTGGGTCTATCAAAATTATGTAGAGTAAGAAACACATTTTTTTCATGTATTTCCAATTTATCTCACTGTGGGTCTATCAAAAGTATGTAGAGTAATAAACACATTTTTTTCATGTATTTCCAATTTATCTTGCTTGGGTCTATCAAAAGTATGTAGAGTGGAAGCTTTTTTTCATGTATTTCAGTTTATCTCACTGTGGGTCTATCAAAAAGTATCTAAAGTGGAAGAAATATGTCTTTTTCATGTATTTCCAACTTATCTCATTGTGGGTCTATCAAAAGTATGTAGAGTGGTTACTCATTGGATTCAAAATTTAATTAAAAAAAAAACATGTTTTTTTCATACATTTCTAGTTTATCTCAGTGTGGGTCTATCAAAAGTATGTAGAGTGGAAGAAGCATGTTTTTTTCCCCCCCCATGTATTTCAAGTTTATTTCACCATGGGTCTATCAAAAGTATGCTGAATGGGTACTTGTTGGATTCAAAATTGAATTTTGAATCCAAAGAGTGCCTACACTTGAAATTTGAGTAAACCTATAAGGAGATAAGTCGAAAATACAATTTAAAAAATAGTTTTTTTCCTTTCCCTCCAAAAATATTTACCCTTGTGGTTGACATCATCATTTTGAATTTGATAGTACATTTTTTGTTTTGAGGCCCATTTTTTATAGTTTTCTTCTTTTAAAGTTGATTTTGATGATACATTTTTTGTTTTGAGGCCCATTTTTACCTCAAAATTCCCCTAATTCTCTATCTCTTGTAGGAAAATTCCAAATTTGTACTAAGTTGTTTGCTTCTACCCATGCGTACTATTCCTTGTGACAATTACCTTCTACCCATACCTATGCCAAGTTATAAAATTTTCCTAGAATTTTGTGTGGGCTAGCTCTAGTGGAGACGAGGGGTTTCATAGAGATAGTTGGAGCCTCTATTACATACTCGAGGAGAAAGGAGGAATGTGTACTTTGGAAACTTGAGCTAATGCCCAAACTCTTTGTGCCAAATGGGTATTGGGATCCTCCCTAGGGGTGTAAGTGGGGAGATGAATAGCCCACTGGAGTAGTAGTAGTAAACTTATGGTGGTCATTCTATGTCAAGTGGACTAGGTCCATTATGGTTGTTATTACTAAATAAGGCATACTATTTAGTTAGCATGGAATACATGTAATGTGACCTCATTAAAGAAGGTCCACTTGGTGGGAATTTCGAGCACCATACTCAACCACTCGTTGGGCTTGAGAGTCAACAGTTTGATTTCAACCTTAACACCTAAACATGGGATCTAAGTTTATGGATGAGCCACTTGGATTCCTTTGGCATTGTAGTTAGTACTTGCACATGGGACATGGATTACTTTAGCATTGCAATCAACACTTGTACATGGAACCTAGGTTCATGGACAAGATTCTTAGACTAATCTAGCATTGTGACTAGCCCTTGTACAACATAACCTTGATTTCTTGGGCTACTTCAATGTTGTATTCAACACCCATACATGGGACCCTGGTTTTTTGTTGTACATCCTCACTACAAGCATTGTGGGCAACGATTTTCGAAGGGGTATGGAATGTTGGGATCCTCCCTATGGGTGTAATGCGAGGGCCGGAGGGCCCACTAGAGTAATAATAGTGAAGTTATGGTGGTCATTCAATGTAAAGTGGAACTAGGTCCACTATGTTGGTTATTATTAAATAAGGCCCACTAGTTAGTTAACATGGAATACATGTAATTTAGACTCATTAAAGAAGGTCCACTAGATAGTTAAGAGGTGGTTATGATTAGGATTTCATAGATAACTATAAATAAGGATAGAATCCTTGTCATGGATAATGTGTTGGAGTATTTTGTATTTGCACTTATCTCATTGAGAGGAGGCCACGCCTTAATAGGCAAGTGAACACAAGTGGATTCCTTCCATAAAAGGATCATTGTAAGGTGTTTCCCTACTTGTAGGGTATTTTGATAAATAAAGTGTGAGCATTTCTAAATATCATGTTTGTGATTAAATTTTAAGGGTCATGGATCATAACAATGGGTCATCATAGTAGTGGAAGGAAAGAACAAAATATCATGCTTAGGAACAACATTACCTTAGGGAACCCCTATGGTCACAAGATATGGAGTATTCTAAACCGTCAAACCTTATTGACCATTCTAACACACGTCCAAGCAAAGGGGACCTTTGTAGCCAAAAGCATTTGGAAAACATGGGAAACCATCAAACATAAGTTGGTTTGGAAAAGTGACTCCCTTGAGGTTGGGATTTTTTTCAACAAGCATTGTCTATGGTAGTCCCTAGTGATTTTATAAGAGGGAAAGGTAATCATTGAAGATTCCTAACTCTTATCCAAGAGAGGGTCCTTGATGAATTTTATGACAATAAGTCCACACATTGGGAAAGTTGGTAGACCTTAAAATCATAATTTAGGCTTGGCCTCAGAGATGGGAATATTCTAGAAAAAATTTAAATGTTGATCATAGACAACCTCTTTCTTAAAATTGGCCTTCTAGGGTCACGAGCTTGGTGGAAAAACTAGATCTAGAAGCAATTTTTTTTTTTTGAAGTACAATTTAATCAAATTTGGATACAAATAACTTCTAAATGGGCTTAGGCTTGAGGCCAAACTCAACAATATCCAAAGAATGGAATCAGGATAATCCTTGGATTTATCCAATGAAATACATCTGGAAGTGGAACACAGACCCCAAATATTAGATATTGTGCCTTGGTGACTTTAACAACCCTCACCAAAAATGCATTTGGCTTTTCAAAAGGATTATTTGGAAGGAGTCTACATTTTAGTTTGAAAGGTATGCGACCTACATGATATATTATGTTCAATTGAAAGTTGGAGTCTTTGATTTGTGGAAAATCATCTTGAATGAAATTTCTCATCATTAGACCAAGTTTCCTAGGGATTGGATATTTTATATGGTGTAATGTTCCCAAGCTAAATTTCCAGGAACTTAAGTCTAATGCTTACTTGTTTGTAGTGTTTTTTGTTTAATGTTTTGCAGATTGTCCTTAGATTTGCGCATGGAGTGGATTTTAAATATTTTGCAGCATACAAATGATGGAAATGGAACAATAATAGAATATCAACAAGATACAAGTATATTAACACAATAAAGCAGCCACAAAACAACATATCCGACCTTTATTTAATATATATGCTAACCTCCATACAAGAGATACACACATCTGAGAGAGATATGAAAGATATGAGTGTTGTGACTGAATACTCCTCCAAAATACCCTGCAATAAGTAGGAATGAGTCTTCCTAGACTCCCAATGGTTGCATGCAAGTGGACAAGATTAATTTTTTTCCCTTTAAGCTTTGGCACCTCCAAATCTAGTTGAGTTTCGCCCCAACTGGCTGTATCAACCCTAGGAAATTCAACTTCCTCAAATAAAGCCCCCAAAATCTTGTAGAAGGTTGTCAAACTATAGATCTGTAGATGTAGACATCATATGAAGAGATCACTCAACTAAAATAATAGATTTATCTCTCCAACTCACCGAATATCCAAGGAACAATATGCCCCTCTTCAAAAATTCACCCAAGTACCACAATAAATAATTATGCAGAAGAAACCCCTCCAAAATAGATGAGAAAAGGAGATCTAGGGTTGGCAACCCCTTCTGAAACAATTTTGGACTCAAATCTCCCCTCTGCTAGCCAAATAAAACTCTCCCTTTGTCAACAGTGTGCACTACTTGCATAAATCCTCTAGATCCACACTCTGTCTCCTCAACCCACTACTGGAACTGATCTAGGAGTGAATAGAATGGTGAGGGTGGGATCTTTAACCACCTTGACCAAGCTTGGATCAGGAACGAAGGAATACTTGACCTCCTTGCTGATCTTGAGGGTTTGTTTACTAAAAACCCTCAAAACGTAAGCTGTATAACTCAAGAAGCAAATGCGAGAATGAATGAGTGAGGCACCCTCCTCTCAATTTAAACCTCCATCTTCTAATTTCCACTTAAGTTACTTTATTGACTTCTAAAGTATCACTTCATTTCCTCCTCCAAGTCAATTAACCCTTTTAATTGTTTTAATTAAAGCCACTTTAATAATATAACCTGCTACTCCTTAGTGACCACTTTTGCACCTCTTAGCCCCCTTTTCCTCATGAGATTATAGTCTATAGGGGTGACTAGACTACTAAGTATTTCAATAATATTGTCAAGAAGAAGGGGACATTATTGTCTCCCCTAATGGAAATTGCTTTCCCACAAGAAATCCTGAATTGGTCTGCTGTAGAACCTGTTCACTTTCCCAAGTGACATCTTCTATAGGTAAATTTTTCCATTTGATTAAGTGTTCCTTGATATCCTTGTTCCTTAGTTCTTTCGCCCTCACCTCCAAATCCTCCCCTGGAATCAAAATGAGATGTCCTTCTTCGTCTACTAGAGGAAGCTCTGCGTTAGCAACAACATACTTCCCCAATGCCCCTTTTAGGCATGATACATGGAAGACATTATGGATTTTTCTTCCCTATGGTAGCTCCAATTCATATGCAAATTCCCCAACCTTCCTTTTCACCATGTAAGGCCCATAGAAGCATGGTTTGAGATTATCAATGCCATTTTTTTAATGGATGTCTGTCTGTATGGTTGTAGCCTCAAATAGACCAAATCCCCTACTTCAAAAGTATGCTCCAGTCTATGCCTGTCTGCATATAACTTTTGTTGGTTTTGAGCTCTTTGCAAATGATCTTTGAGTTATTTAAGAATGTCTTGGCTTTCCTGTATCCACTCCTTGGTCATAGGAGCTATGTTGTCTCCAAACAAAACCTCAACAAAAGTGAGAGGATCATAACTATATAAATATTTGAAAGGAGACATACCAATAAACATGTGGTAAGTGGTGTTGTAGCAGTATTCACCCAAATATAGCCACTTAACCCACACTTTTTATTTCCTTGTCACATAGTTTCAGAGGTATCCTTCCACCCACTTGCTTACTATCTCAGTTTGACCATCTATTTGTGGATGGTAGCTAGTGTTGGGGGTTAATTTTGTACCCACTAGCCGAAATAGATCTTTCCAAAAGATGCTCATAAATATGTTATACCTATCACTCACAATCGTTTTGGGTAACCCATGCAACCTAAGAATTCTCTGAAAAACAGATCTTCCACTTGAGATGCGCTAAAGTCCATGGAGACAACGAAAAAGTGAGAAAACTTGGTCAAACAATCTACTACCACAAATATGCAATCCTTACCTTGTGCCTTGGGTAGCCATGTAATGAAATCCATGGATACACTTTCCCACTTATACTCTAGAATTGGAAGAGGTTGCAATAGACCTGTTGGGTGAGTGTGCTCATCTTTATTCTATTGGAAAGTGATACATTCCTTGATGTGGCGCATGACATCTCCCTTGAGACCTTTCCAAGTAAACCTTTATCTTATCTGTCTGTAGGATTTAAGGAATCCTTGATGCCTTGCTAATGATGAATCATGAAATGCCTGAAGCACCCTTCTATTGAACAAGGATTCAAGAACCAAATAGATTCTCCCCTTATAGTATATGATTTCATCTATGATCTTGTATCTGTCATCTTGTACCTATACATCCATCAAATCACATGTAAATTTATTTTTGGAGTACTCTACCAATAAATGGGACTTCCAATCAACCGATATCTCTGACATGGAGTAGGTTGAGGGTCTCCTAGACAAGGCATCCGCTACAACATTGTTTTTTCCCTTGACATATTCTATGTCAAAGTTATAAGCCTGAATATTACTCACCCACTTTTGTTGTCTCTCATTAAGGTCCTTTTTCTCTAGAAAGTACTTGAGGCTATTATGATCTATCCTGACCACAAATTTCGCTCCTATCAGATATTTTATGAACTTGGCCAATGCATGCATTATAGATAACATTTCCTTATCATAAATGGCATACAACAACTTAGGCCTTCTTAGTTTGCGTCTCTCATAGAAAATTGGATGCATATTTTGCATGAGAACAACTCCAATACCCTCACCTAATGAGTCACACTCCATAATGAATTGGATGAGAAAAATATGGCAAGGAAAATACATAACAAGTGCTCATCACCTTCTTCATTTTGTCAAATGTCAGTTGTTCCTCATCAATCCACTTGAAGGCACCCTTCTTGGTCAAATCAGTTAAAGGTGCACATAGTTGGGAGAATCCTTTAACAAACCTCTTGTAATAGCTACAAATACCAAGAAATCCCTTGAGCGCTATAAGTGTTTTGGGTGTGGGATAATCAATGATTGCTTGGATCTTTTCTTTGTGAACCTGTACCCATTTTTCTCCAATAATGTGCCCAAAATAGAGAACCTCGGTCATCCCAATATCACATTTTGATTCTTTGGCATATAGTGATTGTTTTTCCATGATGCTCAAGATCTCATCCACATGTTTGAGATCAAAGAAGACAAGTCAGAAATTTCTCAATTGTTTGTTAAACACATGGTTCATGCGGGATTGGAAGGTGGCTGATGCATTGGTCAGCCCAAAAGGCATGAAAAGTTACTCATAATGCCCATAGTGGCATCTGGAAGTTGTCTTTAGTATTTAATGTTCCCTCATCTTGATTTGATGGTATCTAGAGCGCAAATCAATTTTTGTGAATTATACTGCACCATGTAGCTCATCCAATAACTCATCTATCTTGGGGATGGGATACCTATTTTTTATGGTTTTCTTATTCAAGGCCCTTGTAATGTCCCCACTTTAGGACATCATCACATTGCAGAGGTTTATGATGACCAGAGTAGCCAGATGGATGTTATAGAGAGTATAGAGATTATTGAGAGTCATTTTGGGGTTCGTCTTGCATCGCTCATCCCATTTCATCATTATGATCCATTCCACACAAGTTGGCCTTGGTTTCGTTGAATTCCGACAATTTCCATGATTTTGAGTATTTTGAGCTATAAGTTAATTAAATTCACTAAAGAGGTCATTTTGGGCACACTACTTGGAGGAACCTCTCAGTGTAATAGCTCATTGGAATAGGATGGAATGGTGAGAAGTGACTTTCAATGGCTAGGGAAGCCACAAGGAGGGATAAGGCGCTTTTCAAAGGTAAAAAGGTTAATTAATTAATTAAATATTAATAAAATGAAAGTCACTTTGGAGGAAGAAGGTGAGCATGAAGTATAAAGGAAAGGCAAGGGCCTCTATTCATTCATTCATGTATGACTATCTTTTGGATTTCTGGCTTCTAGCTAGAGGGTTCATCTCTTGGGGTTTTTGAGGGTTTTGACTTAACAAACCCTAGAGGACGATTCGATGGTGAACCATTCCACCTAGCTTGTCCCAAGCTTGGTCTCAGAGATGCAATACACTCCCACACCATTCTAGTTCTAGATCTACTCAGCTGCAGGAGGATTCTACATCATTTACATGTGTAGATAGAGAGAGGGCGCACCAGTTGAGGGTTTCCAGCAAGAGGGGCGCACCATCCATTGAGGGAGGACTTGATCTAACCGAGGAGAGGAGATTTCGAGAATTCCAGGTATTGGGTTTCCCTTGCAGGTACCATAGCGCCATTATTGGATGTTTTTGGAGGTATGCTTATGGAGGATTGACTGGCATTGAGAGAGGGATGATTTCCCTAAGAGGAGGACGCAACATTTCTTGGAGGGTGGCTAGATCCAAGGGTCTAGCAGGTGTTTTGCCTAGTTGAGAACTTGGGTTTTCATTTTCGTGCCCTGATCTATCATTATAGTGGATTGGTGGAGTTGTTGGAGGTCTCTAGGAGAGAGGCCGAATTATTAGGGTTTCAGGCATCCAGGGGGCGCACCATTCCTTGGAGGAGAATCAGATCCATAGGGTTTGAGAGTGGCTTTGGAGATTTGAGCACCTCGGTTGTTCTTGCAGTTGTCCGATCTATCATTTGGCATATTTCTTGGGGTGATTGGACACCTTTGGCAGCAGAGCCAAATTGTTGAGGGGCTTTAGCATTCCAGCAGGACATGGCATCATTTAGTTAGGGCCTTAGCACTTCATACGGCCAAATCTACTCTTGTCTTGATCTTCATTGAGTATTCAGCCTTTGGAGGCTTGTAGTCTTCTTGTGGGAGCATTTTGTAGCATCTTCTACTATCTATCTTCTTGTTTGGAGCCATCTGTTGAGTATTCTAGATCAACATCTTCATTGTAGCAGGTTCTTCCATTATTATGAATAAAATCATATCTGTAGTGTTTTCGCTTGTCTATCATCTTATTGATCTTGCATATGGTTGAGGTATATTCCATGATTGTATCTTCTTGTTTAATGTTGCAAACACACATATAAACACATCAGTAAAACCCTAAGTGTAATCATAAGCAAAGTGTTTGACAAAATACCACAACCAAAAAAAATTTAAAAGACACCCAAAACCGTGATGTTCCTGGCATAATGGCTTGGGAACATTACAGTGGTATCAGAGCTTAAATTATTTCCAGCCAATGGGAATTAACACATGCATACAAAACCATAGTGGGATCTTACATACGGTAAGATTGAGTCTAAGGATTTTGCTAGAGAGGCAATATGTTGTGAGTGGGACTACTACAACCTTTGTGAGAGCACTAGGGCCCTAGTAACATTCCAACAATATTTGTCCATGGAAAATCGTAGGTGGAGCACATATGAGGTTACATTTTGGGGCAATCAGATAGAGGAATACAGAGCTAGCCCAACTAGTTGGAGGGAAACACAGAGTAACCCCACACCCATTAGGAGCACACAACTTTGCTATAGTTGCAAGGTGCCTTGGGAACTATATCATAGGTGTAGGGGTAAGGATCAGAAGCATGTTATGGAGGTACGCTATGACAGTGATGATGAGGCATGTGAGGATGGAGCGATAGATGCTCCCCGAGAGCAGTCCGATGATGACAATGAATCTTGCACAGAGGCTAGTGATAGTGACTCTTGTATAGAGGCTGATGATTATGACACGCTTGAGGAGGATAGTGACTCTTGCACACTTGTGGATACTAGTGATTATGGCACGCTTTGGGAGGATGGTGACCCTTGTGTAGTGGATAGAAAGTCGGGGGAAAAGGATGAAAACACCTACATTTCAACAGACATATCACATAATGTTGATGACCCTACACCTCAGCAGAGTGGAGTCACTAGTGGGGATTCACACATGTTAGCACCTAGATATGATGAGCTCACTATGAGGGCTATGACACAGTTGTCACCCTTTCAGGCACCCACGATAGCCACATCACATGAGGATACCAGTAGTATGGCATATATGAAGGAGGAGCCTTGTGTGAGGGATGCGTGACATGGGAACATGGATCTACAGATCCAGGGAGATACATATGACATGCAGACAATTGATCTTACATTCACACACCAACATGAGGAGATTGAGTCACAGATTATGGAGACTCCATTAGTTGAGCAGACTCTGGAGACTGACAGGTTGATGGAGCAGTTACTTTCAAGATCGGCCTACAATGATGAGGATGCACTCCTTGTTAGTCGGGATGACCATAGCACATGTCTAGACACATCTGTATGGGATCCAGACACATATGATAGTAGCAGGGTGAGTGCACAGGAGGATACGGCTGCTCATACAGGATACAATGTGATTCAGAAGGAGATAACATCTAGTGATGGGATGCAGTGGCATACAGGAGAACCCAACAACACAGTAGACAGTGGGCAGTTTATCATGTTATCTCATGTAGAGAGTGTTTTGGGGGATTCCATAGTTGACACTAGCAGGACTGACACTAGAAGTGAGGGATATGAGGTGGCACCTCAACATGATTGTGATCAGGAGTCACACCACTTAGTAGGACAATTGAGAGTCGGTGAGGATATGATCGGGGAAGCCACTAGGTGCATTGATGACACCCATACATTGGTGGCAGATTACTGTTGGAGAGCATCAGTGGCACATGGCAGTTTAGATGGGGGATTTTCCATGGATGATTTTCATACTCTCAGGGAGAGAGTATCTCTGATGAGGACTGACTACCAACAGTTGTTGACTGGCAGAGACTACTTATTGAGGATTGGTGAGATGTATCATGAGGCTCCGAGGGAGTAGGAGTTGGAGGTGGACAGACTTACTCAAGAGTTGGAGAGCACTCGAGGATTCTTGAGAGGCACACATACAACCCTTCAAGAATCAGAGCTAGGTCAGACAAGCCTCTTGAGGAGATTTGTCAGAGATCCACTTCATCTGTCTTAGTAGACACTCAGGTATATCGTTCAATCATGTTGCTAGGAGATGTTGGTGATCTAGCAGAGGAGCACCAGTTGATGGAGGACACTTCCATTTGTGTTCTAAGAGAAGTTGACCTCCATGTAGAGGTTGATCCAGCAATACACCCCAGATCTATGATGCAGCATGAGTCTGTAGGAGACAACATGAGTATGCTAGAGTATACGGTGATGAGGGATAGCTCACAAAGTCATGCCGATATGTATGGTGGCATTCAGAGGGGTATAGTGCCTTACAGGGAGGAGACACACTTAGGGGAGTATGCAGATGTCACTCCTTTGCAGCAACACATAGTTGTGGGAGGTCACCTTCACCATTTCAACAGTTGCAGGGGAGATGAGAAGTGGAGGTTGGTTGACCAGCAGTCGGAGGAGTTACTTCCGGTCGTACTGGATTGATGGGATTTAGTGATGACTATAGGCGAGCGGTTATCAGGGGTACTGATAGACGTGATTTTGGTCGAATCCTTTGGATTGACCAAGAAAGGTGGTATTTTTCATTCCTACAATCAACTACAGATGTTTATGTTATCCTTTCCTAACATGTTTATCATAGGCATCAACACGAGGAGAGATAGACAGTGGCTGAGGACGTGGGGAGTGGCTAGTCTGGAATCACCTGACATGAGTGTTTTTATGGAATCCAGTCAGATAGAGGTGGATCGTCATAGGTAGCCAGTGGAGACTTAGTTCATGATGGTGAGCATCATAGGCCAGATGATAGAAGATGAGCATGGAGGGTTCCCAACAGTGATCAGTTTGACACATGAGCAGTCAGGGGAGATTGGAAGTGATAAAATTCCAAGTCTGCCATGGGATCCAGGAGTTCACGTGGTTAGTAGGATGTTTCACTACATTAGGACCCAGGTTGCACCATAGAGCCACATACTCCACCAGGGGTTGGTTTGGAGTGGGCCTGCAGGGATTTGTCTAATGGAGCGAGGCATCTTTTCACTCATCATCATCATGATCAGACATAGAGATGGTTAGGAAGGTACTACTTCCACAAAGATTTATTTACATATGCAGTTTCTAGACAGTAGGTCCAATGGCCACAGGTATTTTAGCTTGAGGATCTAGGAGAGAGGGATCCAGTATGTATGCAGGGAGAAGATAGTCATGATCAGAGTAGTATAGGGCCAACATGGTGATCTTCGATGAAGTTTGGCATGGGATATATGGATCAAGGTTGAGGATTTATCTGAATGACAGGGGTGAGTGGACCTTTGCAGGGGAAAGTTGTTTTGACTTTCCATTGAGCTTCAGTGTTGGGGAGAGCACATATCTTGAGGGTGTCTCATGGAGGTCTTGCAGTACCTCATTCTAGCAACAACAAGTGCAGTTGATGGAGGTCTTGGTAGTATCTTGGAGGATGGACTCATTCTGGGATGAGGCCATGTGTCATGTGTAGGAGACTCATGGAGTTGGTATGTTTCAAAATTATGCTTCCCAAGGGCTAGCAGTTCATGACTTGATATGGAACCCAGGGGGCAGAGTGTATGATTGTTCATCTTTGGATGGATTCTACTATGTATCCCATAGGTGGGCATGGAATCCTGGTATTATACTCAAGGGGATTTGGTTATTGCTTGAGGAAAAGCAATTTTCTAGAAGGGAGGACTATAATGTCCCCACTTTGGGACATCATCACATTGCAGAGGTTTATGATGACCAGAGTAACCAGATGGATGTTATAGAAAGTACAAGGATTATTGAGAGGCATTTTGGGGTCTGAATTTCATCACTCATCCCATTTCATCATTATGATCCATTCCACACAGGTTGGGCTTGGTTTCATTGCATTCTGATGATTTCCATGATTTTGAGTATTTTGAGCTATAAGTTAATTAAATTCACTGAAGAGGACATTTTGGGCACATTACTTGGAGGAACCTCTCAGTGTAATAGCTCATTGGAATAAGGAGGATCAACACTATAGGATGGGATGGCGAGAAGTGACTTCCAGTGGATAGGGAAGCCACAAGGAGGGATAAGGCGTTTTTCAGAGGTAAAAAAGGTTAATTAATTAATTAAAGTGATTTAATTAATTAATTAATTATTAATAAAATGAAAGTCACTTTGGAGGAATAAGGTGAGAAGGAAGTATAAAGGAAAGGCAAGGGCCTATATTCATTCATTCATGTATGACTATCTTTTGGATTTCTGGCTTCTAGCTAGAGGGCCCATCTCTTGGGGGTTTTGAGGGTTTTGACTTAAAAAACCCTAGAGGACGATTCAGTGGTGAAAGATTCCACCTAGCTTGTCCCAAGCTTGGTATCAGAGATGCAATACACTCCCACACCATTCTAGTTCCATATCTACTCAACTACAAGAGGATTCTACATCATTTACATGTGCAAATAGAGAGAGGGCACACCAGTTGAGGGTTTCCAGCAAGAGGGGCACCCCATCCATTGAGGGAGGACTTGATCTAACTGAGGAGTGGAGATTTTGGGAATTCCAGGTATTGGGTTTCCCTTGCAGGTACCATAGCGCCATTATTGGATGTTTTTGGAGGTATTCTTATGGAGGATTGATTGGCATTGAGAGAGGGACGGTTTCCCTAAGAGGAGGGTGTAACATTTCTTGGAGGGTGGCTAGATCCAAGGGTCTAGCATGTGTTTTACCTAGTGGAGAACTTGGTTTTTCATTGTCGTGCCCTGATCTATCATTCTAGTGGATTGGTGGAGTTGTTGGAGGTATCTAGGAGAGAGGCTGAATTATTAGGGTTTCAGGCATCCAGGGGGGCGCACCATTCGTTGGAGGAGAATCAGATCCATAGGGTTTGAGAGTGGCTTTGGAGATTTGAGCACCTGGGTTGTTCGTTTAGTTTCCCGATCTATCATTTGGCATATTTCTTGGGGTGATTAGACAACTTTGGCAGCAGGGCTGAATTGTTGAGGGGCTTCAACATTCCAACAGGATGTGGCATCATGTAGTTAGGGATTTAGCACTTCATATGGCCAGATCTACTCTTGTCTTGATATTCATTGAGTATTCTACCTTTGGAGGCTTGTAGTCTTCTTGTGGGAGAATTTTGTAGCAGCTTCTACTGTCTATCTTCTTATTTGGAGCCATCTGTTGACCGTTCCAGATCAACATCTTCATTGTAGCAGGTTCTTCTATTATTATGAATAAAATCAGATTTGCATTGTTTTGGCTTGTCTATCATCTTATTGATCTTGCATATGGTTGATGTATGTTCCATTATTGTATCTTCTTGTTTATTGCTGAAAACACACATATAAACACATCAATAAAACCCCAAGCGTAACTATAAGAAAAGTGTTTGACAAAATACCACAACCAGAAAAAGTTTAAAGACACCCAAAACCGTGATGTTCCTGGCATAATGGCTTGGGAACATTACAACCCTGTAGTTAATACACATGTGCATAGTTCCATCTTTCTTCTTCACCAGCACTATTGATGATGCAAAGGGACTTTCACTCAACCTAATGTGCCCCATAGCTAATAGCTCTTTAATGACACTTTCAATTTCATCCTTGTGCTTCTTAGGGTGCCTGCAAGGTGTAGTGATGACCGACTTGGCCCCTTCTTCCAATTCTATGATGTTTTCAAACCCTCTATCTGGTGGTTTCCCTGGAGGAATTGGTTCAAAAACCTTCTTATGCTTGCGATGTATTTTCTGTATGTCTAGAGGATACTACTTGTGCCCTTCTTCACTCTTCTCCATAACAAAACACTATGTTGCATAGGCCACCTTCTATCACCTAAATATTGCATGCATTCATTTAGTTGTTACCACTCTAGGTGCTTCTCCTGTCATCTCCTTAAATGTGACCCTTTTTCCATTTTCCATGTTGAAAGACACCTCCGTGGTTTTGTAGTTGGTGGTGATTGGTCCCAATGTGCTAAGCCATTGCACACCCAGTATGAGGTTTGTATCCAGTATATATACTACATAGAAATCATGAGTCAAAGTGTATCTACCCAAGGTCAAGCTCATCTATGGAATATACTTGTCACAAGCCATAGTGCGTCCTCCTGCTACTTCCACCAAAAAGCCTTCAAATTCCATGGTGGGAATGTGTCTCCTTTCTACCATAGAAATGTCAATGAAATTATGAGAAGCTCCTCCATCAACTAGTACTCTTTCTCGGTGTCCCTACATGACTCCCTTCATCTGGAAGGTATTAAAATTGAGAACTCCACTAGTGGATGCACTTGTATCCTTGTTAATATATGGTATGTGTTTCCCTATTCTCCTTATGCATGTGAGACCTGTTCTTCCTCCCTCTGATTCATCTCTATGTTATGAATGGCTCCACTTTTCTCCTCATCCATCTCATCTTCACTATCATAAACCACTTCTATATAATGAATTTTCCCTTTACCCATACATCTGTGACCTGGATGCCATGGCTCTTTGAAATTAAAGCATAATTTATTCCTTCTGAATTCCCTCCTAGTATCTTCATCCATCTTCCCTTTTCCCTTGTCAAACTGTTGGTTCTAGGTGTGACCTTGTTCTTGTAGGCTGCCCCTACCAAATCTCTGGTGCGCTCAATAGCACCCTGTAAAGTTATAGGCTTGAAATACTTAACCCATCCTTGTAAAGTCTTGATCAAACCTTCTATTTACATCATCAATATCCTGGATTCTGACATATATGGAACCATAACTGCTACTCTTTGAAACTCCTCAATGAATGCTTCTACTAATCGTGTTTGTCTAATCCGCGTGAACTCCTTGAATTGAAATTTTGGATCCTCCCTGTCAAATATTTCAATGAACCTTTGGGTGAATTCAATATATTAAGTGACATGTTCATGACCCAAAGTGGTCATCCCATGAAACCACCAGTCATGCGCTTTTCCATTCAAGTGTAATGTTTCAAAATTGATGGCCTTCTTCTCTTCCATGAGGTTCAATTGAAGGTAGGAATCCATATTTTGTACCCAAGCCTTAGTTGAAATATGACTGGATCCATCAAAGTGGGGCATATCCATCCATCCCACCTTGTGCCCCAACTCATTGTCACCTCTACAGTGTCCCTTAGACTTCCTCTTGCACGTGATGTGGAAATATTCTCCCAAGGAAACCTGTCTTCAGAACCCTGCACTTAGAGAGTTATATTCTCTCTCCATGTCCTCCCATTCATCCTCAATGCCTCCATGCCCAAAGACATTTGTGTCCCTTGGTTGTGCCTCCAAGAAGGTAGGCATGTATGGCCTAGGTGTGGTCCTGCCAACCATATGGGAATGGTAATCTGTGCCTCTAGATGATTTGGGGTCCTCTGTATGATATTTGTATCTAGATTCCTCATCATGACTTGTTCCTCCCTAAGATCCACCGGCTCCTTGGTTTCCTCCAAATAGGGGTGGATCCTTGCCATGTCTTTGCTCCATCAAGAACTGAGAGAAGATACCTTGATGCTTGCATTGTTCCTCCATTATGGCTATCATTATATCATGTCCTTTTTGAAAATTTGCAAATGATATATTTAGTTCTTCCTGTCCCATAGACAAATGATTCTGCATATCCTCTAGGTTATGTTGCATAATAACCTGGTTGTTTTTCAGTGTATCATTCACTGTTTGAATAAACTTTTTAGCTAAAATCGTTGCTTCTTATGACACTACATTCTCTGTTTCATGATTTTCCCCCATGCTTTCTTCTTCTAGAATACCTGATACAGGTTGTCCCCCACAACCTCTCTTCCCGGGAATTAGTTTTTATCATAGGTTGGCGAAGGAATTCGCTCTGATACCGTTGTAATGTTCCCAAGAATAATTGTTAGGAACTTAAGTCTAATGCTTTATTTTTTGTAGTGTTTTTTGTTTAATGTTTTGCAGATTGTTCCTCAGATTTGCGCATGGAGTGGATTTTAAATATTTTGCAGCATAGAAATGATGGAAATGGAACAATAATAGAATATCAACAAGATACAAGTAGAGTAACACAATAAATTAGCCACAAAACAACATATCTGACCTTTATTTAATATATATGCTAACCCCCATACAAGAGATGCACATACATGAGAGAGATAAGAAAGATACAAGAGTTGTGACTAAAAACTCCTCCAAAATGCTCTTCAATAAGTAGGAATGAGTCTTCCTAGACTCCTAATGGCTGCATGCAAGTGGAAAAGATCAATTTCTTTCCCTTTAATCTTTGGAACCTCCAAATCTGGCTGAGTTGTGCCCCAACTGGCTGTATCAATGATAGGAAATTCGAATTCCTCAAATAAATCCCCCAAACCCTTGTAGAAGGTTGTCAAACTATAAATCTATAGATGTAGATATCATATGAAGAGATCCCTTGGATAAAATAATAGATTTATCTCTCCAACTCACTGAATATCCAAGGAACAATGCACCCCTCTTCATAAATTCACCCAAGTTCCACAATAAATAATTATGCAGAAGAAACCCCTCCAAAATAGACGAGAAAAGGAACTCTAGGGTTGGAAACCCCTTCTAAAACAAGTTTGGACTCAAACCTCCCCTCCACTAGCCAAATCGAACTCTCCCTTCATCAACAGTGTGCCCTACCTACAAAAATATTCCAGATCTGTGCCTTGTCTCCTCAACCCACTACTGGAACTGATCTAGGACTGGATAGAATGGTGAGGGTGGGATATTTCACCACCTTGACCAAGATTGGATCAGGAATGGAGGAATCTTTCACCTCCTTGCTGATCTCTAGGGTTTGTTTACTCAAAACCCTAAAAAATGTAAGCTGCATATCTTAAGAAGCAAGTGAGAGGAAATGACATGAATGAATGAGTGAGGCACCCTCCTCTCTATTTTATACCTCCATCTTATAATTTCCACTTAAGTTACTTTATTGACTTCTAAAGTATCACTTCATTTCCTCCTCTCAGACAATTAACCCTTTTAACTGTTTTAATCAAAGTCACTTGAATAATATAACCTATCACTCCTTAGTGACCACTTTTGCACCTCTTAGCCCCCTTTTCCTCATAAGACTATAGTCTAGAGGGGTGACTAGACTACTAAGTCTTCCAATAATCTTGTCAAGAAGAAGGGGACATTACATATGACCTCAAATTTAGTTTGTGCCATTGTATACAATAATAATTTCAAGGGAATGGCCTTGTAGGGTGATGTGGACCCATGAAATGATGATGTACACTTATGGTACACCATGCTTCGAAAACATAAGACCCTCCATAATATTTAGAGTGTTTATGATTGTTTCATTTATGGATTTATAAAGATGCTCACTAGAATTTAAACATATAGGTTATTTGTCAAAGCAATAAAATCATTGGATGACAAATGAGGGTATTTTTATGAACACATGAACACACTCATTCATGTCTATGGGTTTGAAGAAAAGCCTAAAATCCTTCCCATATTCGTGGGTGATAGGTATTTCTTATTTGATTTCTGTAGGTGGGGATTTAAATGGGCCCAAATCATAAAGAATTAGAAATGGAAACAACTCATTCACATGCCTTTGATTTTGATGCCTATGTTGTTCAAGACTTTGGGAATCTTCCCAATATTTCCCAAGAAATATGTTCATTTAACATGAAGAAGGTTGATGAGATACCAAGGTTTAACCCTAGAGGATTGTTTAAGATTCATATGATATCAAACATATGTGGTGTTAGGTTTCCTAAACCTAAAATGGTGGATTTGGATGAAGACATAGTAAAGCATCTTGAAGATTAAGGTGGCAACGTAGAAGTATATGGGGATAGGGAGAGTTCAGATAACCCCGAGGCTACCTATGAATTTGTATATTGGGACCCAAAATGTAGGGTTCAATCATTGAATAGTTCCAATGACTAGCCACTAGATGAAAGGCTAAAAAACTAGAACAAAATGGTTAAAAACAAAGAGAATTTTAATGTTGGATCCAATGCTTCATAATAATAATAATAATAATAATAATAATCTATTTTTAAGGTCACGGCCAAGCCAACACACCAAATTTGGTGTATGAGACCCCCTTGTTTGTGGGACAAGGGACCCCCCTCCGCCCAACGATTTGACTGGTAAAGTCTACGAAGGTATACATACCCTAGCCCCCTCTGGATTTGAACCTGTGACCTCTTAAGAGGAAACACATGTTCTTAACCATTAGGCCCACTCAGGTTGTATATTATTGTTTCTAAAGGAAATTTCAAAAGGGCAGAACTGTGCAAAATTTGATTCGAGAAGAAAACAACCATCTCTAAGCCATAGTCCCAAAGACTTTGCTAAACATGACAAGGATGATGCAGCTGTTTCACATGCTAAGAGTAGTTCGAAGAATGCTTAGAATAACTCAAGTAATGGAAAAGGGGGTGAAGATCCTAATAAGTTGAAAAGAGCCAAAGAACATGTTGTAAATACCTATGTGGAAATAAAGAAGCCCGATGCTATTAGAAATGATAAATTGGTAAATAATGTTGGTGAAAAGAAAATAAGTTGTAGAGGTAAATAATGACAAAGATGATATTGACATGGCCAAGCCCTCATGGTTTGCTTCTCAAATGTAAAGTGAAAATTACCGTCCATGCCATGTTAATTGAGTTACCAACATTTTATTATGGCTTGATTAATTTTCACATTGTTATCTTTTATAAAAGAAGAAAAAATACATATGTCAAAAGTGAAATGCAAGGGTGAAAATATTCTAGAGGAGATCATTGATATTGTTGTTAGAAAACTAAAGACATTGGGAGCTGTAAGAATATCCAAAGCTACAGGGGACTTGTTGGAGCATATTATGGAAGAACAAGACATAGATATTGAGAGGTTTAAAAGAAGACTTTTTGAGCTGGAGGGTATTCTAAACCCACAATCATTTTTTGTTGAAAATCTATCCATTAAAGCCCCTAATGATGACCAAGAGAACATTTCTAAAATCATCAAAGTTCAATGCTACAAAAGAGATAATTTTAGAACTGATAAAACAATTGCTAGGAATTTGGAGGACAAGACTAAGTTATTTAGTAATATCTACTGTGTTGCAATTCAACCCGCAAAATGGATAACCAAATTGTGTGTTGAAACAAACATTGCCTAATGAATTGGAGGAAGATTATAACTTTAATAAAAATCATGTTAAACTCTTATTGAAAAAGTAAGGACTATGAGCCCTCTAGAGAGGAAAAAGAAAGGTTTTGTTGGATATTTGATGTTGAGTGAGATTAGAAGGTGTTGGAATTACACCTTGAAAACCCTTAAGGACTTAATACAAATTTTGAAAACATTGACCATAAAATATCTAGAATATTTTTGAAAGTAGATGGTGTAATAAATAATTTAAATGGCCCACCACTGATTGGAGAGGAAAATTTACCAAAGAAGGAAGGGTTTGAATCCATTATGACAGACATGAAGAACAATATGATAGCCCTAATGCATATCAAAGGTTGAAATCAGGAAATGGCTCACTGAATTTGTCATAGAAAACATAGAATAACTCCATTGTGGCAAAGCATTCAATCCTATTACTTTAAGTTGAATAATATTTAATTGAGGTAAGAGTTAAAGGAGAGAAAAGTGTGGTTCTACAAAAGGAATTTATAAGAAATTGGGTTGATCAACTCATAATTACCTCAATCATAGAGTTAGAAAAACAATAATACATGAATGGAAAGTTAAAGTTACTCATATAATCTCTCAACCAACTCCAAAGATTATAAATTTTATTCCAATGATTAAAAAAGAATCTACAAAAGTATGTTAAGCCCTAAATCATGGAACATTACCCATTCATTGGGCATATTACATTAGTATTTTTATTTTATTTATGTCGACTTGTGTTCATTAGTTGTAGTTGTACCCCCTAGTCTCCTATATATACCAAGGAGACCTTTTCATTTGGAATCATCTTGTATTTTTGAATTCATGTGATGTATAAGGAGGTTGCCCCCTTGAAGAGGCTTATTATCTAAATTTCTCTCTTTTTCGAGGCATGAAGTACTTTGATGTAGGAGCATCCCTCCACGTCAACAAATATACCAACAAGCCAACATATAGGCATGAAATGGAGAAAGGGAGAGGCATTGACCCACCCATTTTTCAATTCAAAATCTGATCCTATAGGGATTTGTGTTGTAAGGTCGAAAGAACTGAGCCATGCCATTGTACAGGTAATGGATAGGGTCACCTTAAATGGTTGAGTGTAAGCAGGCCTAGATCGTAGTCAGGTCTGGATCATCATTCAATGTAATGAACTGTAGGAGTATGGTGTCTTAACTGAGACAGTGATGGCACTAAGGCAGTTGAGAGGATAATCTCATAGAGCCCTCTTTTGCAAAAAGAGACTTAGGAGAGATCTTTGAAGGAGAGAGGTCTTAGAAGAAAAACTTGAGATAGAGTTAGAATAGGAGAAAGAACTGGGACTCTATTGCAGTCCAATTTTTGTAAAAACATCTGTATAGACACACACAGATAATAGAAAAGTAGTTTTTCCTACACATGGTGTGTTTATGTATATGTGTTCATTGTTATTCTTGTATATGTCATTCATGTTTTGAATGTATGAATTGGTGAAGTATTGTATAAGTTTCAATTGTTTCTCGTCTTTGAGTTTCGAGTGCAAGGAGTGCACATTGTCCGGAAGGAGTGCATTGACAGAGGTGAGTTAACCTCAGAGAAGCTCAGAACAGATAGAGTTGAAACTTCATCAGCATAAGTGCAAGGAGTGCATAGGAAGAACTCTGTGTTGAGTTCAGAAGAAAACTGAGTTATTGAACACTCTATAAGGAGGAGCTATGCAAGGTGTGCTTCAAGCAAGGAGGACACCAGGAGGGCGAGAAGAATTTCTTGTCAAGAAATCCTTCAATCTAAGTTTAACGAAATCCTAGAAACGCAAGGAGTGTGTGGGAAATCGAAATCCTCTAAGGATCAAGATCAGAAGAGATAACGCAAGGAGTGCGTGGGAGTCAGAATTATTCCAAATCCTAAAGCTCAGAAGAGATAACGCTTTCAAGAGCACAAGCGAGACCCAGATAGTCGGGTTCACAGCAGAAAGTTCAAAGGTCGAAGCCTTTGAACATTGAAAAAATATTCCAAGGCGAAAGAATTCAAACACTTAGGAGGAGGAGCAACATCAACTGTCTGATTGGTTGTATGGAGGAGCCTGGACTGTTAGATCTATGTCCATTGAACGAAGGAAGCACAGAGGAGAGGAACATAACCAATCTGTTGGATCTGAGCACAAAGGACCAACAACCGTTGGATCCAGAGGTAAGTGCACAAGACTTAACCCTTGTGTGCACAGGAGAGTGGACTCATCAAAGTCCCAAAGTCCCGAAGTGAATAGGGACTGTCCAACATTCAGGGCGACAGGTGGCGAAAGATCTGAGTTTTCGGGTGAAAGAACTAAGGGAGGAACAAGTGCACAGGAGTTGAAACTTCTGAAACCCGAAGACCGAAGTGGATAGAGGTTGTCAGATCAAGGGGGAGACACGTGTCAAGATATCATGTGCTTCAAGTGAAAGCATTCTGGGAGAAACAAGTGCATAGGAGTTTGAAACTCCTGAAGCCCAAATAGCCGAAGCGTCGAAGAGCTCAAGAGGAATCTAGACCATCATATCCAGTAGGGCACGTGGTGATAGATCGTGACCTTCGGGAGAACGCAAAGGATGAGAGTTTGAAAAATTTGAATCCCAAACAGTCGAAGTAGTTGAGAACCGTTGATCTAGGTTGTACAAGTGTCACCTGATCATGAACATTGGAGGATTGTACTCTGGGGTTTTTTTGGAGTTGTATTTCAGAATATCCTGAAGCGTCAAAGCCCAAAATGTCTAAGGGTCGTTGATCCGAAAGAAGGAACGTGGATCGTTGATCTACGAGGAAACACATGGAGGACGAAGATTCACTCCATTGGATCAGAGAAGGACAGGTGTCAGAGGATATAACACTTCGGAAGGATTCACTCTGAAGAAAATGAAAGTCATTGATCTAGAAGCAGACACGTGGCACTAGATATGGAATTCTAGGTACGAAGTGCTCCAGAGGATAGCAGAGGGTGAAAGTGCCAAAGTCCCGAAGTCCCGAAGGAAATATCGATTGTTGATCTAGGAGGAGGTCGAAGGACCATCGATTTGGTTGAGGAGGCCAAAGTCCCGAAGCGAGAGCAGAACCGTCGATTGAAGAGGACGTGTGGAAGATGATCTGCCATTTTGGAGAAATCTCTCCAAAAGAAACGAGAATTTGAGAATTGAAATTACTGAAGGTCGTACTCATGGAGGATATTGTGGCCATATATTAAGGGGGACAATTGTCTATAGATCTTCCACTCTGGAAGATTTTCATATGGGAAAAACAAAGTTTGAGAGTTGAAACTCCTGAAGGCTGGAAAGATGGAATCAAACACAGTCGTTGATCTGAATGGGAGCTACATGTCGACGGATCATGGAGATATGGAATCACTCATTTGCGTAAGGACACAGCCCGAGGACACATGCAAAGAAGGGGCTTAGCAAAAGGATCTTGCAGAGCGTGAGAAATTGATATTTTTGAAGGCTGAAAAATCGAAGTAAATTAGGGTCGTCGATCTAAGAAGGGAAATTGGTGGTAGGGAATCATTGCGGGGAGCAGAGGCGAAATTGGTGAATGCACTAGTTCACAGTCTGCAATGCACTGTAGTCTTTGATCTCATTGGGGTAGGATATCAATGGGTACGATCAAAAGGAGATCGGGTGAGCACTTTCAGATTGCGGGGACAGGGCTCTTTCGTAAAGGGTGAGCACGTTGGCGGCCTACAATTGTTGTGAACTGTCAATCGACGGGGAAGATTGATAAAGGTCGAATCATGACCATAGAAACCAAGTGGATTTGATAGGACCTGCGCAAAGAATATAAGGGGACATGTGTAATATTAATAAGGGTTTAGCAAAGGCCCGAAGAGTCAATTCGACTCAGAAGAAAGAAATATCCTAGACCGGGAGGTCCCAGAACCCCAGGTGGGTAGGGGGCTGCATCATACTTATTCTGAGGTTTTTATGCTATTTTGGATATTTGGTTCTTAACATTTGGTATCAGAGCCAGACAATCCTCGAGACTGGCTTCTTCAAAACAAGTCTTCTTGGAATTTTCGTTATTTTTTTTGTTGTTGGAAGGTTTAGGTATATGAAATTTATATGGTGTAGAGGAGACATATAGATCTAACTTAGGTCCAAATTTCATATCTTGTTTCACTATATTTTTGGAGATACATTATGTCCAAGTTAGGGTTTTTGACTAGTCCCGAAACTAGTATGAAACAGGTCTGCTTGGAATTTTTGCTCCCAATTTTTTTTTGGCTTGGTTTAAGGTTCTAAAATTTTTACAGTACGAAGGAGGAATAGTGAACTACCTTGTGTTCAAATTTGAGCCCTTGATTCACTGTACTCTAAAAGTTATTCTCTAAGGAAATTAGGGTTTTGGGTTGGTCCATAATTCAGTCTAAAACATGTGTTATTGGGAAAACTGTTATATATGAATCTACAAACCTTTAAATTGAGTGAGACCTATTCCATTGGTTAGAGTACAAACCGAAGTTTTATTTGTGAAAATTTCACATTCTGAAGTGAAGACAGTGGAATGAGGAAGACCATACAAGTTCACTCTCTTGAAAAGGGAAAAACTCCACACATCTTGGGAAAATTATCATAAAATTCTCTTGGAGAATCCAATCTTGGTCTAATATATGGGTTTGGAAAGAAGACACATCAAGCTACCTCAGGCCAAAAGTTTAAACTCAGAAGGGCCGAAATTGCACAACTACAATAGAAGAAAGGTCGACTAGCAAAACAGTCTCCAAATCAGGGTTTAAAAGGTGGATTTTTTTTGTTTTTGAAAAATTGCATATCTTTTGACTAGACGATCCAATTGGGTGATTTATATAGTGGAATAAAGTGGGACAAAAGGAGTGTCACATAAATTTGAGAGAAACTTAGGGATTTTCAGGTACAAATGAATATTGGTATCTCTAAACATAGGATCTGTCGTTACTTGTCAGCGTTACAACCCAGAGACAATGTGGTTCTTCCACATACCTATAGTATATGAGAAGGCCCCTTTCAAACGGTGGTGCATTAGACAACACTACTACATATTTGAGCTCCCACATACCTAGCGTATATTGAGAGACCCCATAGAATCCTGAGACCAATTAAGTAAACCATTTGACCATCTTCTTGCTATAGTACACTGAGAACAACACTCAGGGAGATCACTCTCTAGTACCTGGGTAGTCAGATAGTACGACTAAGGGCATGGTCAAGCCTCCTTAGTTAGTTCCCTAAGATATTGGGTCGAGTACTATTGTTGGACCATGCACATATATCAGAGAGTTATAGCACCTGACTCTCCCTTATTTGTGAGGACCTCTACTTAAGCCAATTAGGAATTCCTACCTTGCAGTGATACTTGGCCAACATGTCACCAAAAAGAGAACTTATACACCAAATAATCCTTTAGACAATCCTACTTGGAATATTGATGAAGGTGAAGAAATGCACAAGAACATAAATGATTTACAACATAATGCAATAACAAAATATGAACTACAAGCGAAGCTGGAAGCGATAATGTATACTAAGATGGATGGTTTAAAAGGGGAGATCATGGAAGGGTATAAAAATTTTCTAATAGAGAGACCACCTAGAAGTGACAATGTATCCCATGAAATTCATGATGAGGACACAAGGACAATGAATCAATACTGGAGAAAATCCATCTTTGGGTTGAAGACCAACCACTTTCCTAAGATCAATATGAGGAAGTTTGATGGAAAGAATCCAATCACATAGATACTCCAGATGGAGCAGTTATTTGATCTAGATGATGTGCCACACTCACAAAAGGTACGAATTACATATTTATATTTATAACCCAATCAATTTGTGTGGTATCGATGGCTTTGTTTTCGCAAATCACTTGTCACTTGGAAAATTTTCATGGAAGAAATGATAGCACACTCTAAGGATACAAGGAGAAATACCTTCTTCAGCCAATTGATAAATCTCAAGAAAAAGGGTTCAGTTGTGAATCACATTGGGAACTTCCAAAGGTTGAATATAAAGGTAACGAATATTCCATATGAGCACCTAATTGATGTTTTCATAGGAACTTTAAAGGATAAAATTCAACATGAGGTTCTCCTTTGGGAACCCAAATCATTGGAGAATGTGTTCAGAGTGGCGATAAATGTTGAAAGTAAAAATATGGCTATGGATACTAGAAGGACCACTCCTAACATCAGGCCTTACATATACCCTTATGCCCAGAAGAGTGAAATTGAGTGTGTGGTTGAAGAAATGTTAGAGACTTGAATTTTTAGATCTAGCTAAAGTTCTTACTCTGCACCAGTGGTAATGGTACTCAAGAAATAGGGATCATGGCATATGTGCCCAGAATAGAGAGGTCAACAATCTCACCATTAAATATAAGTTTCCCATTCTCGTCATTGATGAATTGTTAGATGAACTACATGGAGAAATCTACTTCACAAAGTTGGATCTTTGTTCAGGGTATCATCAGATTAGAATGAAGGAAGTCGATATCCCAAAAACAACATTTAGAACTCATTAAGGCCATTAGAAATTTTTGGTCATGCCTTTTGGCCTTACGAATGCACCTTCCACATTCCAAGGGTTGATGAATTCCATTTTCAATCCCTTCCTAAAGGAGAAACAACTATATGCCAAACCATCCAAATGTTTCTTTGGGGTGAAGGAGGTAGAGTATTTGGATTATATTGTATCTCATGAAGGTGTCAAGGTAGACCCTAACAATATTAAAGCCATGATGGACTAGCCGATTCCAAAAACATTGAAGAATCTTAGAGGATTTGTGGGTTTGACAGGTTACTACCACAAGTTTGTTCGGAAATATGAAAGAATAACAACACCTTTAATTGCATTAACTAAGAAGGATGCATTTTCATGGACTCCAGAGGAAACTCAAGATTTTGAAAAACTTAAAGAGGCAATGTGCAAAGCTCTTGTCTTGACCACACCAGACTTCACAAAAACCTTTATTATGGAATGTGATGCCTCGAGAAATGGCATTGGTGTTGTTCTAATGCAAGAAGGAAGGCTTCTTTCTTTTGAAATTTGTCCACTAAAGGGAAAGGACTTACAAAAACCCATTTATGAGAAGGAAATGATGGAAATACTACATGCATTGAAGCAATGGTGCCCTTACCTAATAAGTAGTCACTTCAAGGTCAAAATAAATCATGATAGTCTTAAATACTTCTTGGAACAAAGACTATCTTCAGAAGAGAAACAAAAATGGGTGACCAATATGTTGGGTTATGACTTTGAAATCATCTACAAAAAAGGAAAGAAAAATGTTGTGGAAGATGCACTCTCAAGAAAGGATGAAGACATTGAGGCATTTATCTGTGCTATCTCTATCATCCAACCTGATTGGATAAACAATAAAGGGATGAATGAAAGAATGACTAAGAAGTGTGGACTCTCATTCAAAGGTTGAATCAAGATTCCAGTGCATTTGATACATTTACTTGGAAAAATGATTCACTATGGTACAAATATCGCTTATATTTATGTAAGAACTCCCAACTCAAACAAAATGTACTTTTGGAATTTCACACCTCTCCGGTAGGAGGGCACTTGGGATTTTTGAAAACCTATCATAGGGTCAAGAGGGAAGTTTTTTGGGATGGCCTTAAAACTGATGTTCAAAGGTTTTTGGAAGAATGTTTGGTTTTCCAACAAAATATGGTGGAAACAATTAACACCTCATGTCTTTTAAAACCATTATCAATTCCAAGTCAGCGTTGGGAGGAGGTTTCCATGGATTTCATCATAGGGTTACCGAAGTCTAAAGGGAAGAGTGTCATCATGGTGATTGTTGACAGACTTACTAAGTACACACACTTTTTTTCACTCTCTCATCCTTTCAAATCCAGTACAGTTGCTATCACATTCATGTAGACAACTCAAAAGCTACATGTAAGCCCAAAGATTATTGTAAGTGACATAGATCCCATCTTCAATGGACATTTTTGGATAGAGTTATTTTCTTGTTTGGGTACTCAATTGGATCATAGATCATTTGATCATCCTCAATCTGATGGAAAACCTGAGATAGTGAACAAATGTCTGGAAGGCTACCTTCGTTGCTTTGTCTTTGATAAACGAACACAATGGTTCAAGTGGTTACCCTTGGAAGAATGGTGGTATAACACTTCCTTTCATACTGCAACAAAAATGACACCATTTATGGCGCTTTATGGATATCACCCACCATCCATCAATTTTTCTCTAAAATAAAAATATAAGGTTCAAGCAGTGGAAGATCACATCGAGCATCAACAAAAAGTTATCCAACTCTTAAAGGACAACTTGACCATGGCATAGAATTGCATGAAACAACAAGCAAATCAACATCGTAGTGAAATAAGTTTTGAATTAGGGGATTAGGTATTTTTAAGACTACAACCATACAAACAGATGTCCCTCAAGCAAGCTAAGAAGGATAATAAATTATCACCGAAGTACTATGACCCTTATAAGGTTTTGCAAAATATTGGTGCTATGACATACAAATTGGAACTACCTGCATCTTCGCAAGTACACCCAGTTTTCCATGTTTCATGCTTAAATAAGGTTATAAGTGACACGATCCCAGTTCAAACTATATTTCCAAAACTTGACGAGGAAGGAAAAATCATATTGGAGCCTGAAGCTATCACTGACACAAGAATTCTCCAGCTTAGGAATAAATCAATTTCAGAGTATCTCATTAAGTGGAAGAAAATACCTGTTGAAGATTCCACATGGGAAGATGAATCTTTTATACATAAGCATCTATAACTACTCAAGCGTTGAGGACAACACTTGTCTAAAGGGGAGGGGCATGTTAAACTGTAAATCATAGTGCATTACCCCTTCATTGGGGCATATTATATTGGTATTGTTATTTTATTTATGTTGGCTTGGGTCTATTGGTTGTAATTGTACCTCCTAGTATCCTATATATACCAAGGAGACCTTTTCATTTGGAATCATATTGTATTTGTGAATTCATGTGATGTATAAGGAGTTTCCCCCCTCGAAGAGGCTTATTATCTGAATTTCTCTCTTTGTCAAGGCGTGGAGTACTTATTCTGAGGTATTTATGGTATTTTGGATATTTGGTTCTAAACAAAGTGTGACCTACCTCCAATTTTGTGAGTGGAAGCAAATCATTCATTTTCCAATTTTGCTACTCGTTGATCTTTAAGACTGTTAAAGTCTTGAAAACAACCTCACAATGAATAATCCTTCTGTGTTTTGAAAGAGGTGGTACTCCTCTATATGAATAATATACATAATTAAAATAAAACCCGAGAATGGACTAGGTTTATTTTAATAACCAAACTCTCATAAGGAAAGAAAGGCTTGAGAAAGGACGAGGCTCTATTCCAATGAATATTTACAATATCATACCAAACTTAAAAATATTGTACAAGACTGTAATGTAAAATAAAATATGAATCCTCACAAGAAACATTTCCATCATAACATAAAGTAGAAAATATCATTTGGCATAATGAAATTAAATGGCCACATATGTAGAGAACTTAACATTATATTTCATTGAAAATTTTAAAAGAGTGATGGACACACACTTGAAAATTCAACTTAAAACTCAAAGTCTGAAAAATCAGTAGTCATGTATCCCAAATAGTTCTCTGGGAACCTCAAAAAATATACAACTATCTTTTAAAATGTTTATAATATTCAGAAAAGTAAAAGGTGTTTGTCCAAATGGACTGGGACTGGGGCTCCCATGGACCATTAAATATAAGAAAGACTTGAAAAAAGAAAGGGAAACGATTAGAAACCGATCTTAGGTTTTCACATATCATGAAAAAAATAAGACTAAGGGATTACTAACTAAGTGAAATAAAATAAAATGAAGGCCAAATATAACATATGCTTGACTTACTAAGAAGGAAATGTTCTCTCTCTCTCTCTCTCTCTGATGTCTGTTATTGAGATCTTCCTTTATATGATTTTGAGCTTTAGGTTTCCTTTGAGATAATGACTTTTGAGTAGTTATTGTGGGTTGATGATTTGTTATAACTATTTATTAATCCATTCATTGATGTACTCCTTCATTGGTGGGACAATGATATCTTGCTTAACTCGAAGTGTGAATATATCCTCCTTTATTTTTTTAAATTCGACATAGACTTGATCAATTGATGGCCCATGCTCCTCTTTATCATTCACAGATGTGACAAGACATCATTTGATTTATTCTTAGGGAAACTCTATGAGGTTATCAAATTCATTGGCCCATGAATTCTTGACCATAGCTAAGTCCTTGTCTAGTTTTTCTTTGGTTATGATCCCATATTTCCTCAGAAGTTGTGGGTCGCGTAAGTCTTTTACAATATCTAATGATTTCAAGACAACATTTCCCATTTTTCCATTAATTCTTTCACAATCAACAATTGCATATTTTAACATATTTATCCTTGTTTCCTATCCTACTCTTATTTGTCTTATTATTCAGTTCAAGGTAGTTGTTAGTTGTTTCTGACTTCTGTGATGATCATTCAAGATTGTGACCCATGCAATAAAAGTGTTTACCTCATTATTATAAAAGCCTTCATAGTTCTCTAAATCCTTTTTCAAATATTTTGAAAAAACTGGTAATCCTCTGGGATAAATTTTGTAGACTGGTGATGACCTCCCATGCTTGTGAAATAATCTCGAGTCTTTTATTAATATTCTCTACAATATAGGATCTTACTCTGCTCGAAAATTGGGTGGATTTTCTTACTCACATTGAAGTTCCAGGTGTACTTGGAGGAATCTCGTTTGATGAAAGTATGTCTAGTGGTTCTACAAATAGTGGGTGTGGAATCAATGCGTCCTCAAGATCACTTTTTCTCTTTTTCAACTTAATATTTTTCGATTCTTGCTCTGAATTTGAATCCAGAAGAATCTAGAAGAGCAAAAAATTCCATTCTAATGGAAGGATCCTACGAGTGCGAGCCTGCGAGGATGAGGACCATCCATCACATCGGGAGTAGATCTTGGTTGTTCATTGGAATTTGGGTTGCAGAGAAATCCAAAGGCACGACAAATGTCATTTCAACAGGAGGATCCTACGGGTGCAAACCTGCAATATTTTTAGGATTCTTATTTCAGGAAGTCTGGCTAACTAAAGATCAAGCATATTTGAGCCCAAAGTGAATCTGAACCGTTAGATCCAATATTTTTCAGCCATTAGATCCTTCAGAAAGGTGGCTTCAGAAGAATTCGTTTGGAAATCCCAAAGGTGATATTATGTTTCTAAAGGAGATTTTCCGACCAAGGTAACCATCAAGCATATTTGAGCCCAAAATGGATAAGGGATATCATATTGAACATATCTCAACCATTAGATCTATTGGATTCATGGAACTCTATTAAATATTGTGCAGTTTGTAAGGACACAATGATATAGGACGTTGGTTGATGCTGTTGTTGATTGTCTGATCTATCGGATGAGCATGTTGTCCTAGGAGGGCCAGATAAAAAGAAAATGCCACATTAACATGCCACACTAGATGACACATTATCTTACATTTTACTAAATTCCACATCATCTTGCTAAGTCAGCATGCCATTTCAGGAGACACATAATCAAGGGCGAGCGAATTAAATGTTTTCCATGTGGTAGTCAGGTATAGGTGGGACTCGTAGTTGTTAATGGTAAAGGCGGAGGTTGAAAGGGATCAAGGATGAATCTCGACCATGTTTCAGGAGAGGAGATATGATCCAGACCATCCATTGGATATGAATAGTTAGGAAGGCCATTTGCAAGATGTTGCAAGAAGTCGAAATCTTGATAGTGTTGTGAGTTGCATATCGTGGAAGAAATCACGAGTAAGTCAATTTGTATATCCAAATGGAAAATCCTAAATGCACGGATTTAACAATGTTGCTGACTTCAGGTTTCGGGAGGAAAACATTAATTGGAAAGTTTTCATTCCAATGGAATTTTCAATAGCACGAGCTCGACAGTTTCGCAGGATGTGGGATTCGAGGAGAATTGGGGTGCATGTAAAGTTTCCCCCGACGGGAAAATCCTGATGGCACGAACCTGATAACCTTGTGGGTCACGAGCTTTAGAAAAGTTTTGAAAAGAATTAACATCCACATCCCAGTAGGAAAAACCCAATGGAGGGAGACCCATAGTGTTGTAGGATTTGGGATGCACGAAAATCAATAAACATTCCAAATTATGCATTGCGACGAAAATTCCTCGTAGAGGTGTTTTCAACAGTTTTGTCAGCTTGGAATCCCAAAGTCATGTGTATGTTGGTGTGGGGTAGGACACGTTAGCCCGAAGGTACCATATGGGTCAACATGGATGTCAGTGGGCTAGTGATGTCAATTGGTATGTACGAAGCAAGTACACGTAGAGGCCATGTAGAACCGATGATTTCATCGCAAGAAAATTCCCGAGAACTTTAAAAGGGAATAAATTTCTACTCCGGGAACAATATTAAGAAAAAGAATAGTCATTGGAAAGATTTTGAAGAGCATAATCATCCCATGCATTCACAATTTTTATTGGAGCATTAGAATTTTTAGGAAAATAGAAAGAAGATGTTTGAGGGATTAATGGGGGAAAATTTGTATAATTATTAGATTATGTTTAATTTAATCTAACATAATTTCTTTTATGGATATACACTTTCCAAAATAGGCTTCAAACATAGCAGAACAGGTGCAGTATGAGGACCAGAGATATGGAAGATGATCAAGGATATTTCACCCAGGGGGAGGAGGTGAGAGGGCTCCATGTCAGTATGGGAATTGCAGAGACAAAGTCAAATGGGCATAGAATTTGAGTGGGGCCAATAGAGATGGTTGAAAATGTGATAAGCCTACATAAGGAAGTGCAGAGCTATCGAGCATATAATGAAAGGATAATGAGAGCTCAAGAAGAGCCGCTAAAGAGTCTAGACATATTCCAGAAGTAATTCAACAAAGACTCAATCACAAAACAAGAAGACAATAAAGGGCAGGGACCAACATCTAAGTCTTATGATTCCATAGGGTCTAGACAATCAAGGAGTGTTGGTAGAAACATCATCACTCCCTAGGACACTGGACTAGAAGAACCCATGAAAGATCAAGGTTAGTGAGCAACCCAAGTGTGTCCCTTTTAAGACACCAGAAGCGAATATATGTGCCAAATTTCTTGCAAGGAGATCTCAAGAAGCTCAATCCACCAACTTTTGATGGAGAGTACAAGAAGGGAGAAGAGGTTGAATCCTGGTTGTTGGGAATGAGGAAATATTTTGTTAAGAACCAAACATCAATATAGCATAGAAAAACTTCAAGAAAAGTACTCAACGCCTTGAAAAAGAGATAATATCAGATAATAAGCCTCTTCGAGGGGGAAACCTCCTTTTACCCCACTTAAATGTTCAAGTACAAGAT
>ML779211.1:887374-932621 GCA_009831015.1 Picea engelmannii | reverse complement strand
AAGCATGATCATGGAGGAGTATGAAAGGAGGTTCTTGAATCTTCTGAGATATGTGGATTTCATCAAGGATAAAAGGTTAATATTTAGAGGTTCTTGAGCATGTTTCCATCATTATACAAGGAAAACATTTAGTATGATGAACCCAAGAGTTTAGAAGAAGCCAATATGAGGGCTACATGTTTGTATGAGAAAATCAAAGGAAGGCCAGCTTTCCAAAAGGCCTAGGAAGACAAGAAGAAAGGTAAGATGAATCAAAGGAAGAAGGGTTTCAAGCCACCTTTTTTCAGGAATTTTCGGAATACTGAGAGGGGGGGTGAATCAGTAATAGAGCAATTTAATCCTTTTTAACCATATAATACAAGTGTTATATCAATGTAGCATTATCATCCAATAATTGTAGAGTAAACAAGCAATGAACACATGAACAATCATACACATAAACAATACACCAATGTTTTACGTGGAAACCCAAAGTGGGAGAAAACCACAAAATGTTTTTTCTTATATGTCTTAAAGAATTACATTCATTGGAAGCACCGACTTCCTTTGTTTTCCATCTGCAACTGGAAGGAGGCTCCAACCCCCTATTTTCTCAGGATACAACCTTAGGGAAGCTCCAACTCCCCAATTTTTTGGCTACAACCATAAGGATGCTACAACCCCCTATGTTATCTGGCTACAACTGGAAGGTGGCTACAACCACCTGTCCTTGCCCCATCCAACCACCCTGATGTAGAAGTAGAATGATGAAACCATTGTCACACTATCACTGTGAGATATACCATTGTACCACTGTATCAACCTGTACCACTGACCTGCATCCAACCTGTACAACTGCCATGTAATCAATATGTTCTTGAACTGAACATGTATCAACCAAAATACAACAGGTATGCGACCTGTAGTGCTGCAACACGCGTATGTACGCACGCTATATGTTATGTAGCCCATGTATTACATGACCAAACCGTTATGCAAACCGCGTATGCCTTTTGAAAACTAGGGTTTCCTTTTCTCTTTCAAACTTCTGACCCTCTATAACTTCTTTCACATAGATATGTAACCTGTCACTGTATCCAGACTGTATCTGTACCCTGTGCTTGCATCTTCTTTACCCAAAATATCTATATCTCTCTCTAGTCATGTGCCATATAAATGTGTGTAATCATAAACAAGTATAATATCCCTCACATGATCTAGACATCAAACCCTATTTGGTGTTTAGACTCTCAATACATCAACTACTTAACAAAATAGAAGCTCTCAACCATGTACCATAAACACCCTTAGCCATATGCCACAACTCTAACAAGATGTATCAATGATAAATTATACTAGCACTGTATTTTTGTAGTTCTGACTTATACAAAAGATCCCATGTAGCCACTAGTCTTTCTAGGGAGAATCCTCAAATCTCAGTAACCATTTCTCATGCATATATCAAAATCCAACTATTAATAGAAATAAGACATACCTTTTGAACCAATGGATAGATATGATGTATCTGAGCACTGTAGACCTTCCTTGGAGCTTGAACTCAGAATCTAGAACCTCTGCAACTTCATCTTCTCAAGTTTCCATGGCTTTACCAACATGTACACACCCTAATACACTGTCAGCCCGCGTGCGTACGCACCCTGATTCATTGTCAGCCCGCGTACGACTCAGTATGTACACACCCTAATACACTGTCAGCCCATGTAAAATAGGGTCTTTTAGCTTCTTCGTCAACCCGTCATACTACCTCAGACTTTCGCAACTTCAGATGTATCAATGAGTACTTGCAATAAGCCTCACACAACAAAACATATTCAATGTGTTCAAGTGTGATTAAATGAGAGAGCCTTGCCTCTTATTTATACTTTCATGTAGCATCCCACTTTCCTTATTTTAGGGAGTTCTCCATTAACTTTATTATTTAAATAATTTCTTTTTCAAACACTTTGACTTTTTGGGGCTTCTAGATGACTCATGACGGTCCTCCAACTTCACATGGCCATAAATCTCTAATCGCGAGGAGTTATGTAACGTTCCACATACCACCGGAAATGGAATGACAAGCACTATACATCTAGGATAGTTTCACTGAAAAACTCATTGAACTTCATCTCATTATTCCACAGTTAAGCATTGGTTCTCTAACCATACTTCTAGGATAACTCAATCCGCAAAGCATCTTCCTGCGAGGGATTTCACCATAAGGGGACCACTTTGGAGTTCATCCATTTGTGCTTCTTATCAACCATGAAAAGACAATAATGAGTCATCTTTACATCAAACAAACTTGGGTCCATTACCCAAACCTTTTTTCTACCGGAATTTTCCACCGGACTTTCTTCAAGGGTTGACATCAATGACAACCAACCTTAATAAAAAATCTCCCCATTTGAAATTGATGGCAACACTCTAATGCAATACTGAAATCATGTCATGCAATACTGAAGACATATCACTCATGCTCCCCCTGGAACCATGCCTCTATCCTCTGCATCTCTGTTACCATTGCTCCCCTTAGAATCATGCCTATGTCCTCTACATCTGATAAATATCTCCCCATTTGTCATCAATGGAAAAGGCATCTTTCTATCCGGGGTTTCTCACCCTAACCGAACTTTCCTCTTTATGGTGCTTCCTCGTGTACATCTAAGACATATAAGATAAGCATTCAAAATCATTCATTTTGGAGTAGAAATAAATTTGAGTCTCTAGCAAATATACTCAAAGGATTCCCGTGGAAGTGGTTTTGTAAATATGTCTTCCACTTGTTCTTTTGTGCCCACATACTCAACTCTAATGTTCTTTTCTGCAACCTGTTCCCATAGAAAGTGACTTGATTAGAATGTGCTTAGTCTTGGAATGCATCACCGGTTTCTTTGAGATATTGATGGCGCTTGTATTATCACCATAGATTGGAATTGGCTCATAATACTCAACCTGTATATTTTTCAGAGTTTGTTTCATCCAAAGAACCTATGTACAACATGTTGTTGCTGCAATATACTCTGCCTTGGTTGTAGATAAAGATACTGATGATTTTTTCTTGCTTAGACATGATACTAAACACTCACCCAAGTAGAACGTTGTTCCACTGGTGCTTCGTTGGTCATCAATGAAAATTTCCCAATATGTATCTGTGTAGGCAATAAGTGATAGATCATTTCCTTTTGGATACCATAATCCAAACTCTTCTGTTCCTTTGAGATATCTGGAAACCCTCTTCACTACTAATACATGTGATTCCTTTGGTGTTGCTTGAAATCGTGCCACCTGTCCAACTTCCTGCATTACATCTAGTCTGGATGATGTCACATATAGTAGGCTACCAATCATTGACCTGTATTTCCTCTTATCTGTAGACTTTGAATCATAATATTTTCTCAACTTGCAACTGGTTTGCATGGGAGTGATATCTGGTTTGCAATCTTCCATTACGAACCTCTTTATCATTTCTTTGATATACTTGGTTTGAGAAATAAAAATTCCTTGGTCTCTTTGACGTATATGAAGTCCCAGAAAGAAGGATAGTTCTCCAAGTAATGACATTTCAATTTCATTCTGCATATCCTTTGCAAATTTCTGGCTTAACCTGTCATCATCACTACCAAAAATAATATCATCAACATAAACTTCAATTAATAAAATACTAACTTGACTTACATTGATGTAGAGGTTGATGTCTGCACTTCCTTTTCTGAACCCTGCCTATTGTAGATATTTATCCAGTCTAGAGTACAATGCTCTAGGAGCCTATTTTAGACCATACAATGCCTTCTTTAATTTACACACATAATTTGTGTTCTCTGACAACTGAAATCCTTTTGGTTGTTCAATGTAGACTTCTTCTTCAAGTTCCCCATTCAGAAAAAATGATTTTACATCCATCTAATACACTTTAATATTTTTGGAGCATGCATAAGCTAAAATAAATCGAATTGCTTCCATTCTAGTAACTGGGGCAAATGTATCTTCAAAGTCAAATCCTTCAACCTATGGATATCCTTTACATATCAATCTAAATTTGTTCCTTGTAACCTATCCATCTTCATTCAATTTATTCCTATATACCCACTTTGTGTCAATCATATTCTCATCATTTGTTCTTGGAACCAATTCCCAAGCATCATTTTTCTCTATTTGATCCAATTCTTCATCCATGGCCTTATTCCAAAATTCATCCTTGCTGGCCTCTTCAAAACATGTTGGTTCAATTGTAGATGAGAGTGCTAGGTGTGTTTGTTCTAGTGAATGCATTCTTCTTCTAGTCTCAACTCATGCATCCTTGTTTTTGATAATCTGGTATGAAGGATGATTCTTCTGTACTCATCTACTAGGTGTCTTTGGAAGCACTTGATGAACTTGCTCTTCTGCTTCTGTCGGATCCTCTTCATCTTCCCCTTATTTTTCATCTTTTGTTTCTTCTTCGTAAAGTTGTTCCATTGATTCATTTATTCTTCCTTTAATTCTTGTCTACATGTTTCATCAATTCTTGTGTTGATGCTTTCCACAATTTTGTTCAATCTCATGTTGTAACACTTGTATGATTTCCTTGTAATTGAGTAACCAACAAGTACTCCTTTGTCCACACGAGAGTCAAACTTTCTCATTCTGTCATCTTCTCTTTTGATGTAGCATTTGCTTCCAAAAACTCTGAAGTGCTTCACATTTGTTGGTCTTCCTTTCCATAGCTCATAAGGAGTTTTGTCAATGTTGTTTCTGAGCATTACTCTATTTTGAATGTGAAATGATGTATGCACTGCCTGTGTCCAAAAAATATCTGTCAATTTGGAGTCCATTAGCATTGTTCGATCCATTTCTTGTACTGTCCTATTCTTTCTTTCAACAACTCCATTCTGTTGAGGTGTCCTAGCAACGATGAATTGCCTTTTTATTCCATGACTGCTGCAGTAGTCCATAAATTCCTTTAAAGTGAAATCTCCTCCATTATCAGATCTCAAGCATTTGATTTTTGAATCCATTTCATTTTCAACCAATTCCTTGTAGATCTTGAAGTTTTCAAAAGCTTATGACTTATTATTGAGAGAGAAAACTGCAGTCATTCTTCTATAAACATCAACTAATAACATACAATATTTATCACATTTTAAACCCTTTGTTGTAGTTGGTCCAACTAGATCAGTATGCACAATTTCTAGTAGTCTTGTCGTTGAATATTCCTTTGATTTGAACCTGGTCTTTGTTTGTTTTCCTTGTTGACAATGCTTACATAAAGTGTGGTTGGTTTCGTGATCTGGGAAATTTCTCTGATTTCTTCTTTTTTGCTGACTTTGACAAGGTTATGAAAATGTATGGGACCCATCCTTTTGTGCCATATCCAACTGCCATCTTCCTTTCCTAGACAACACTTTTCATTTCTAATTTCACTTAACACATATATGTTGCTTGAAGTTCTCGCAGCTGTAGCAATCAATTTTCCTGAACCTTCTTTTCTTATCTTGCACTTTTGTGAATCGAAAGTAACTTTATGACATTGGTCACACATTTGACTCACACTTAGAAGATTATGTTTCATATATTCTACTAGTAGAACATTTTCTACCTTTGTATTCTTGTTCCCAATTTTGACTGTGCCTTTTCCAATGATTTTAGTTGAAAAATCATTTCCGAAGGAGATTGATCCATATCTTTCCTTTCTTAATGTAAGAAACTTGTATTTATCACCTGTCATGTGTTTTGAATAGCCATTGTCAACATACCAACCACGTTTCTTCTTCTTAGCTTGTAGAGCGAGTGTGCATTCTTCATTGTTGTATTGATTCTTCTTTCTTATCCATGTCTTTTTCTGAGGTTCTTGTCTATGATTGTTGTTGTTCTGTTGTAGTTCTCTAGGAGGGATTGTCATTCTGCAATCTTTGGCCATGTGTCCAAAGATGTTACACTTGTAGCATTCCACTTTAGTGCCCAATCATTCAAACCTGTTGTAACTTATTCTCTGTGTTTCATTAGGCCTTCTTGGATAACCCTTTTGTGTATGACTTTCAAGGTTGTTTATGTTCATGTTGTTAGCTCTGCAATTCACGGCTTTATGTCCAAAATTATTACATGCATAAAATAAACCAAAAAAGATAGTTTGATATCTGGGAGTTGAAGATCTTCTGAAAGGAGGTGCTCTTATGAATCCTTCTTCTTCCTAAGGCCTTTTTGTTTCTGTCGGTCATTGATTCTGAAATCTGAATATTCTCGGTGGAGGAGTGTCCCTGTAATTTTCGTTGTAGACCTTCCTATCCCCTTTGATTGTTTCTGCATAGATTTTTGGATATGTTTCGTGTTCTGTTGTTTTGGAGCTTGATCCCTTTTCTGTCTGATTGTATCCAAGTCTGGAATTGTCATGATTAGGCCTTTGACTGTTGATAATGTCATTCAAAACTTTTGAGTTGTTCTGCATATTTTTCTTTTGAATATCCTTTCTTAATGTGACAATCTCTGCTTCCAAATTTTCAATGATCCTGTCTCTTCCTTCTAGATTTTCTTTGAGTGCTTCTTCAATTCTTTTGTCTTCTTCAATTTGAACCTTCAAATTTGTGATCATTTGTTCTAATTCCTGAGTGTCTTCTTTCTTGTCTAGTTTCACTTGTAGCTTCTTGTTTTTCCTCTTTTCTCTTCTGATAACTTCTACGGCACTCAACAATTCCTCTCGGTAGTCAACTTCTACCTCTTCAATTTCTTCTTCAACTTCTTCATATTATTCTTCGACTTCTTCATATTCTTCTTCGGAGTCTTATTTATTAGAGTCTTCTACTGCCATGAATATAACTTTTTATGTCTCACTGTCACCGACTTCATATTTATCTGATGATGAGATGTCTTCTTTGGTGCATAATCTTTTCTTGAAAACTTTCTTTGTGGTTCTTTTGCCTTTATATGTTTGTTTGATTTTTGAGTAACCTTTATCATTTCTCTTTTTCTTATGAGGACATTTGTTAGCAAAATGACCAATACCATCACAATTAAAACAAATTAAAGGAAGCTTACCTCTATACCTACCGTTGGTTCCCTTGTTCAGTCTTTTGACAAAGTTGGCCACTTCTTCATCATCTTCCAAGACGTCATTGTTGCTGCTATGTTCTTTTTCTTGTTGCTTTCCCTTTTGATTTGAGATTTTGGATGCTTTGAAGGCTGCTTCTTTTACATATGGACTTTCCTTTTCAATTCTCATTTCATATGCTGTGAATATTCCATGTAGTTCGTCCATGCTTATTGAGTTCATATATGCTCTTTATTCTAGTGTTGATATCTTAGGGTCAAATCTCATAGGAAGAGATCTTAGTACCTTTTGAACAATTACAGATTCTTCAATTTATTCTCCCAATCCCATGATTGCATTTAATGTTTCATCGAATCGTAAGAAGTAGGCTTCAATATTCTCCTCTTCCTTCATTTTTAGTTGTTCGAACTGACCTCTGTAAGTTTGAATCTTTGCTGCTTTGACTTTTGAATCTCCTTCATAAATATTTTGAAGTTTGTCCCAAATCTCTTTAGTGTTTTTACAATGTGCAACTTTGGTGAATATAGTTTCACCAAGACGATTTAGAAGTGCATTTGTGGCTTTGGAATTATTCTGACTGAGCTTCATTACTTTGTCATTTGTTGGAAGAATTGTTAGTACTATGTATCCATCTACAATTGATTGTCAAATTTCAAATCCCCATGCATGTATATATTTTTTCATCCTTATGCTCCAAACTGCATACTTTTGTCCATCAAACTATGGTATTTCATTTGTATACAAGTTGTTTCTCTCCATGATCTACTTTTCAGTGGTTAAAATGATTTATGAAGGAACTTGCTCTGATACCAATTGTTGGATTACTAAGAGGGGGGGGTGAATCAACAATAGAGAAATTTAATAACTTTTAACCATATAATCCAAGTGTTATATCAATGTAGCATTATCATCCAATAACTCTAGAGTAAATAAGAAATGAACAAATGAACAATCATACACATACACAATACACCAGTGTTTTACGTGGAAACCCAAAGCGGGAGAAAACCACATAATGCTTTTTATTATATGTCTTGAATAATTACATTCATTAGAAGAACCAAATTCCTTTGTTTTCTAGCTGCAACTAGAAGGAGGCTCCACCCCCCTAGCTTCTCAGGCTACAACCTGAGGGAAGCTCCAACTCCCCAATTCTCTGGCTACAACTAGAAGGACGCTACAACCCCCTATGTTCTCCAGCTACAACCGGAAGGTGGCTACAACCACCTGTCCTTGCCCCATCCAACCGCCCTGACGTAGAAGTAGAATGATGAAACCACTGTCACACTATTACTGTGAGATATACCACTGTACCATTGTATCAACATATACCACTGACCTACATCCAACCTATACAATTGCCTTGTAATCAATCTGTACCTGAACTGAACATGTATAATAAAATTACAACAGGTACGCAACCTATAGTGCTACAACATGTGTATGTATGCACCCACTATGTTATGTAGCCCGCGTATGTATGTGACCAAACTGTTATGCAACCTGTGTATGCCTTCTGAAAACTAGGGTTTCCTTTTCTCTTTAAAACTTATGACCCTCTGTAACTTCTTTCACATAGATCTGTAACCTGTCATTGTATCCAGACTGTATCTGTACCCTATGCTTGCATCTACTTTACCCAAAATATATATATCTCTCTCTAGTCATGTGCCATATAAATGTGTGTAATCATAAACAAGTATAATATCCCTCACATGATCCAGACATCAAACCCTCTCTGGTGTTAAACCTCTCAATACATCAACTGCTTCACAAAATATAAGCTCTCAACCATGTACCATAAAAACCCTTAGCCATATGCCAGGAAATACAAGATGTGCCACAACTCTAACAAGATGTATCAATGATAAATTATACCAACACTGTATTTATATAGTTCTGACTTATACATAAGATCCCATGCAACCACTAGTTTTTCTAGGGAGAATCCTCAAATCTCCATAACCATTTCTCATGCATACATCAAAATACAACTATTCATAGAAATAAGACATACCTTTTGAACCAATGGATAGATATGATGTATCTGAGCACTATAGACCTTCCTGGGAGCTTGATCTCAGAATCTAGAACCTCTGCATCTTCATCTTCTCAAGTTTCCATGGCTTTACCAACATGTATGCACCCTAATACACTGCCAGCCCACGTATGTACGCACCCTAATACACTGCTAGCCCGCGTATGTACGCACCCTAATACACTGTCAGTCCGCGTACGCCTCAGTATGTATGCACCCTAATACACTGTTAGCCCGCGTATGCCTCAAAAAATAGGGTTTTTTAGTATTCGTCGTCAACCCTTCGTACTACCTCAGACTTTCACAACTTCAAATGTATCAATGAGTACTTGCAATAAGCCTCACACAATAAAAGATATTCAATGTGTTCAAGTGTGATTAAATGAGAGAGCCTTGCCTCTTATTTATACTTTCATGTAGCATCCCACTTTCCTTATTTTAGGGATTTCTCCATTAAATTTATTATTTAAATAATTTCTTTTGCAAATACTTTGACTTTTTGGGGCTTCTAGATGACTCATGAGGGTCCTCCAACTTCACATGGCCATAACTCTCTAACCGTGAGGAGTTATGTGGCGTTCCACATACCACCAGAAATGGCATGACAAGAACTATCCATATAGGATAGTTTCACTAACAAATTCACTGACCTTCATCTCATTATTCCACAATTAAGCATGTGTTCTCTAACCATACTTCTAGGATAACTCAATCCACAAAGCGTCTTCCCATGAGTGATTTCACCATAAGGGGACCACTTTGGAGTTCATCCATTTGTAATTCTTATCAACCATTTCAAGAAAATAATGAGTCATATTTACATCAAACAAACTTGGGTCCATTACCCAAACCTTTGTTTTGTCGGAATGTGCTATCAGACTTTCTTGAAGGCTTGACATCAATGACAACCGACCTTAATCAACATGAATAGCTCTCAAGCATGTCAACAAGGGTTTCCATATTGAAGTGAAGTTAAAGCGACTAATGAAATGGGGAAAAGGCCAAGGCTACATCCCATGAGGTGTTGGGGATGCTACATCCCATGAGGTGTTGGGGATGTGATGGAAACAATGTGTACAACGATTGTCCTCGCAAAGTAGATAAGATGAGGGTTGTGCACAACATTGAGGAAGATAATATAGTGTATGATGTGGGCAGAAGCATGCCAAGGATTTATGCAGCCTTGGACAACATAGAAGCATACTACTAGTCCCACATGATTGAGATAGAAGGTAAGATTGACAATCAACCCATAGTTGTTTTGATTTATTCTAGAGCTAGTCATAGCTATGTAGATCCCAAACTACATGAAATAATTAAATTGAAGAAATGTAAGCATGAAAAGTATTGGTTAGTTCAGTTATCTATTGGGACCAATAGAAGAATCAATGAGTTTTTAAAATAATTCCCAATGATCCTGAATGGAATCAACACTAAGGAATATTTTGGAAATCATACCACTTGGGTATGGTCCTATGACTTCCTGATTGGTATGGATATCTTGGACAAGCATCATGTTGTCTTAGACTATTATAATAAGGCTCTCACATGTATTGATGAGGAAGGAAACTAAAGGACAATCCAAGGGATTCCAATACCCATAACCGTCAGAGAGGTTTTTTCACTATAGCTGAAAAAAATTTTCAGAAAAGGGTGCCAAGTATATGCAACTCATATGGAAGACCCAAACAAGAATAAGGAGCCAAGTATTGAGGATTGTCTAGTTCTAAAAGAATATGAAGATGTTTTTGGGTATCTATCAAGTTTTCCACCAAAGAGGGAGTTTGATTTCTCTATTGACTTAGTTCCTGGGATTGCTCCAATGTCCAAAGCTCCCTACAGAATGATCATGCCATAAATAAAATAGTTGTAGATGCAACTAGAGGAATTGCTGAAAAAGGGGTACATATGCCCAAGTGTTCCTCCTTGGGGTGCTCCAGTGCTTTTTTTGAAGAAGAAGGATGGGACTTTGAGGTTATGCATTGACTTCAGATAGTTGAAAAAAGTTATAATGAAGAATAAGTATCCCTTTCCAAGAATTGAAGGGGGAAAGGATATTTTCCAAGATTGACCTAAGGTCGGGTTACCATTAAGTAAGGATCAGAGAGGAAGACACTAGAAAGCCATCCTTTAGGACAAGATATGGGCACTATGAATTTGTAGTGGTGCCTTTTGGGTTAACAAATGCACCAACTGCATTTATGTGTTTAATGAGTGGATTGTTTAGGGATTACCTAAACAAGTTTTTTATTGTCTTCTTGGATGATATTCTCATCTACTCTAAATCATAGGAGGAGCATAAAAAACATTTGAGAATGGTACTTCAATTTTTAAGAGAGCATCGATTATATTCCAAGTTGAGCAAGAGATATTTTTACCAAAGACAAATCCAATACTTAGGCCACATTATGTTAGAGGATGGCATAACAATGGATCCAGAGAAGGTTGAAGCAATCATGAGTTTGCCAACACCTAAACATATTTTTGAATTTAGATCATTTATGGGTTTAGTTGCCTATTAATGGAGATTCATTGCAGGATTCTCCAAGATTGCACACCCAATAACTTCTCTGCAGAGGAAAGGGGTGAAGTTCGAATGGAACACCAAGTGTAAAATAAGTTTCCAACATTTGAAGGTGTTATTAACCAATGCACCTATGTTAAAGTTCACATATCTGGATGAAGATTTTGTTGTGTGCAGAGATGAATGCAAGGAAGGGCTCAATGGGGTCCTTACAAAAAATGGACATGTAATATGTTATGATTCTAGGAAGTTAAAGGAGCATGAAATAAATTATGCCACACATGACTTGGAATTGGAAATCATAATACATTCCCTAAAAATTTGGAGACATTATCTTATAGATCACAGGTTTGAGTTAAGGATAGACCATAGTGGTCTGAAACATCTATTTGACCATCCAACATTAAATGTTAGACAAAAAAGATGGTTGGATTTTCTCAATGAGTATGATTTTGACATCAAACGCATAAAGGGAAAATAAAATAGAGTGGTCAATGCACTCAATACAATACTACATGAAATGCATGCTACAACCATTAGCATGTGCAGTACAAATATGAAGGGAAGCATTTTAGAGGCTGTAAAAATAAATCCACATTATGTGAAGGTCAAAGAAGGGTTACATTAGGGTATCCTACAACAGAAACATAAGGCTTACCAACTATAGGAGGATGAAATACTCTTGTTTAGAAACATAGTTTATCTTCCCAATTCGTTGGAATTGAGGAACTTAGAGTTCATAGAGATGCATGATATGCCATATGTTGGACATCCAAGATACTAGAAGACCATCACGACTGTAAAAGGGTAGTATTTTTGGAAAGGTATGAAGAGGGATGTAGTATATTATTTATCTATATTTATGGAATACCATAAGGTAAAGGCTAAGCATAGACACCCAACATGGTCGCTACAGCCGTTGCCCATTTCTGGATGGAAATGGGAAGTGGTTACTATTAATTTCATTACCAAGTTACCTAGGACAACATGGAAAAATGATTCCATTATGGTGGTAGTGGACAAGCTAAAAAGGGTTGCACATTTCATCCGGTCAAAGTAATTGTAATATATATTTCAACATTGCAAAGATCTATATGAAAGAAGTTGTTAGGCTACATGGGGTGCCTAAAGCGATAATATCATATAAAGATCCCAAGTTCACCTCCAACTTTTGGAAGGGATTGTTTAAGGGATTTGGGACCAATATAAATCTTAGTAAAACATATTATCCAAAGTCAGATGGGTAGACAAAAAGGATTAATCGAATAATCGAGGATATGTTGAGAATATATGCGATGGATAACCCTTCCAGGTGGGAAGACTACTTACATCTAGTTGAGTTCACCATATGAGGAATCATTGAAGATGAGTCCATTTGAATCTCTACACGACAAAAAATGTAACACGCTAGTAATTTTGGACAATCCAATAGATAGAGTCGTTATTGGGCCAGCTTTGTTAAGAGAAATGGAGGATCAGATGATTAAGATTAGACAAAATATGATTTTTTCTCAGGACAAAAAAAAAGAGTTATGCTAATAAAAGAAGGACACATAGAGAATTAAAAGTGGGGCAACATGCATTTTTAAAAATTAAATCCAAAAGGAGTTTTCTAAAGGTAGGAAGTTTCCCAAAATTGGTAGCAAGATATTGTGGGTCATTTGAAATCCTAGAGAGGGCAGGCCCAGTTGCATGCATGCTAGCATTACCTATATCCATGAGAATTCATAATGTGTTACATGTTTATTTATCAAATAGGTATATACCTAATCCTAATCATGTAACTGATTGGATTGTGATCCAAGTGGAGCACAAAGGGGATTTTTAGGTGGAGATAATGTGCATCCTAGACCGAAAAGTCAAGGTTCTTCGGAACAAAGCCATCATACTGGTAAATGTTAAGTGGACCTGCTATGGTCCTGAATATGCCACGTGGGAACATGTGGAGGCTATGAGAGTAGAGTACCTACAATTTTTTTTAAATTTTGAAGAAAGATGAATGTACATGTGTCTTTAAATACATAATCCGATGAAGACTCCATTTTGGCAGCTACGAATTTCTGGAACCACATCTCAAATGCTTCATGTTCGATCTAAGAATTGGCCCTGGAAGGGAAGTGGTATAGCCCGAGGGACCATGAGAAGTGAAGGGGGTACACTTCCTTGGGTATTTCATATTGCGGGGAAGAGAGATTGATGGTTGGAACTGTTATGGGAGTTGTGAATTTTGAAAATAACAAGTATTTAGTTGTGAAAAGATTTGTATGCAATTATGAAAATCGTGTATGGTAAATGTGCACTGAGGACAATGCAGTGTATAGGGGGAGGGGAATGTAACATCCTTTTTTTACCCACATCTTAGTGATGTATATATCTTTTGCAAAGACCTATGGCCATGAGCCAAGTGATGTAATATGTAAACTATGTAAATCATAATGATAAATAAAAAAACATTGTTGAAAGTGGACAGATGTAGAGTAATGGGGGGATGAGTATCCACAAGGGGAGAAAGGGTCCAAGGGGTCCAAGAAGGGATTTTTTATGGGTATTAATATCCACCCACCTTGTTATAGAATTACCTTGTGTTATGAACCTTCTATTTCCTTTGGAGTGTTTCCAAAGCCAATCATTGAATACCTATAAGAGGATGGACGAGATAAGTCATTTTAGGCAGTTGTTGTGAGCATGGAGGTTGAGTACAATCCTCATTGGGAGGAGTGTGAATCAAGAAACCAAGGAAAAGATGAATTCGTATGGAAGAACACATCATTCAATCATCCTAGCAGTATAACACATTTTGGAAGTAAGGGGATTTGGAGCAATATGGGAGGAGACCATGAGTTTTGGAGCAATGAGAGCTTGCATGGTCAGTAGAGACATTGAGTGAAGCATTGGAGATGAAGAAACAATTTACCAGGAATGCATAGTGAACCCTCTGTGAGAGAGAAAGTTTCCCTAAGGGAAGTAAGATGTGTGTTTATAGTTTCTCTTAGCAGTTGACATCCTTGGAGTCCCCAATAGAGAGATTCATGGCTAACCAAGCACACTGGAGCCCTGGAGGGAAGAGGGAAGTCTCGAGGGACTATGAGTAGTGAAGGGGGATTCCCTACCTTGGGTTTTGTGGGTCATGGGGAAGAGAGATAGGTGGATTAGGATAGTTGTAGGAAGACTAGACACCTTGGGAAGTGTTTTGATTGTGAGGGGCACCCTCTTCTATGAGTACATATCCCTAGCTCAGGGATGAAATACTACTGAGATATGGAGCAACATATATAAGGTTGGTAGGAATGTTCATACCCTGCAGTTGGTTTCATCTTGTTGTTTAAAATATTTGTTTTAAACCTCTGTGTTTATTCCTATTTATAGATTAATTGTTGTGCATGAGAATTCCGAGTTCAATATTATGAGCTATTGATTATTTTCTATTTTGGTTTAAAAGTGTTATAGATTCATGATAGGTAGGGATGTTGCAATGTGTATTTTTGTTTATTATTTTTTGGTATTGAAGACAAGTTTTTGTAGTGGTGTTCCTAGATGAGTGGTCTGGGTATGTTATAGAGTGTTTATGCAATAGCGCACCTTGGTTGAGGGTCGAGGTGTGTTAAAAATCTTGAGTGAGGTTGGAGAGAATATTTAAACCTTGATACACTACTAGATTCTCAACTTCGTTGTTGGTTGTTGTGCATATTCCCCATGCATATTTTTTGGAACACGATGAAATTTTAAGACTAAATTCTCCAAGTGTAGGAAAAAAGTAAACACAAAGGTTCTTGATTTACCACCAATAATTGTGTTAGATTTGAAAAAATGAAATATGTTAGTGCCTCTATCTAATCATTGGTAAGAATAGGGATTGAAGAATATTGAAGTGATATATCTATAAAGAAAACTAAGAACATCCCTATTATTATCATGTTGATCATAGTTTTAGTTCATACATATGCTTAACTCTCTAAATAATTGACATCTTATATTTATTAGGTCTATAAATTTCTCAACTTGTAGTAAAATCATTGTTTGTTTGTTGTTGTCTATTGATAACCCATACGAAACTACTATTATTTTGTTTTGTAATCATAGGATAAGAATTCAACCACTTATGTAGATTCCTACCTTTGTTATGATCCCAATGTTATGGTTACTATGTAAATTCATACATGAAATAGTATTTGGAAACTCTATGGATCTCTTTGGATCTCATCCATAGGAGAAAAGTTGTTTGCAAAAATGTATGCAAAGGAGAAGGGTGCATGAGTATTCTTGAAGATGCAAGGTGCATAGAAGGAACAAGGAGTGCAATTGATGAAGTGTGAATAGAAGGTAGCAATGCATATCCATGTATAAATGAGAATATGTGCATAGGTGAGGGAATTGTGCATGTTCTAGATGAGATTCACAAGAAGAAAGTTATGCAAAATAAGGTTTGGTGCATGGAAAAACATGTAGAAGATGAAGGGATTCACGAGGATGTTGAATTGTCAATTACAACACTAATGTTAAAGAAGTTGTTATGATTGATCTGCATTTGTGTTAGTTGTATTCTATTGGAAGGGATGTCCATAAATATGAAAAAATCTAATATTAAGTTGGTTGGTAAGAGGTTGGATTCTAAGAAGGCGTGTGGTTATGGAATATTCAAGGAAGATGAGAAGATGAAGAAGTAAATAAAGAATATAGATTGAAGAAGGAAGAAGAGGATTGGGGTGAAAACGAAGATAAAGAGTGATGTTACAAAGTAGAAGACTATGAACTATGAGAAAATTGTAAAGGTTGAAGAAGACATGTGAAGCATTGAAGCGCAAAAATTTATGTATTGTAAATATTAATTATTTGTTAACGAGAATGCATGCACTAGTTTTCCGTGTTCTTATTTTCCTAGGAATAGTTTTTATTGTTGTTTCTTGAATTATATTTTATATTGTTTACCACTAGTACAATGCATTTTGTTTCATGATAATTTGATTTTGAAGAGAACTAAGGCTCGGCCTATGCATAATGTAGTATAAGGGGCCCGTTGTGCATCCATTGCACCATTTGGTATCAAAACAAATCAACATTGTGGTAGAATTCTAAGTCTATAGAAACTCAAAAAAATTCATGTGATGTGATCCACAACTACAAATTTGGCATGTAGAGGTGGTCGAATGACTGTGAGTAGAAAATTGCAAGAATTAAGAAGGAAAATACATAAACTTTAAATTAGATAGAATGATGAAGCATAATTACAAAGTTCTTCTAAATAAAAAACAAACGTAAATGAATAACAAAGTGGACAAGAAAATGATCTCATAGAAAAGTTGATTAAAGTTTTGAGGAAACAATGAAATACAAAAGTTGAAGTCACTAATTATGATGACATCTTGAAGGGTGAATCCCCAATAGATTAATTGGGTGAGATTGAGAATGAATATTTGCAAAGAATGGAGTTTGCAACCACGAGGATGAAAGGACATGCCATGTTATGGAGGGATTTTGTGCATCGATAATGCATGTAAGGAGAAGGTCTAAATATGGCGCAAAATGGTCTAAAAATTGTGTAATAAATTCTTGTCAACATATTATAAGTAGACATTATTTAAAGAAATGCAAACCTTATACAAAAAGAGTAGAGAAAGCAACAATATACAAAGGAGTTTTATAGGTATTGGATACAAGATGGACACCAAAAAGAGGAAGATTCATGAGTTTTGAGGTATGTGAATGGTCTAAAATTCACCATTCAAGATGAGATTAGTGTACAAAAGATGCATTCCATCAAAGTAGTGTATCAAATGGTGATAAAAGTTGAAGAGAAATTGGTGTACAACATGATCATGAAGAGACTTGGAAAGAATGTAGGAGGTCACAGTGCAGAAAGTCATCACACAATGCATAAAATAGATAGCACACAAAGAATGTTGAAGATTATGATACCTTTAGACATGCACACATAAAAGATCATGGGTAATTCAGAAGGCATGAACATAGTAACACCCACATAGCCGTATATTGTTACAATTGTGGAGATGAAGGATTAAGGCTTTTGGAAGGAATGGTGGAAGAAGAAATGAACTAGAGAGCTCAATTAACACAAGGAGAGGATTTTAAGGATAGAGATATAGTTGCAGTAGAAATACCTTAAGAGAGGAGATAATTTAATATTGTGTAAAGGAATGGTTGCACAAGAACATCAAATTACAGAATAAGAAATATGGCTAGAAAAAGGCATCTTCACAATGAAATGCAAGTATGGATGTAATTAGTGTGTAATTTCATAGTTGATTATGGTAGTTCAAAGATTATGAATATTGTAGAGATGGTAGAGAAGTTTAGGTTAGAATGATAGAAGCACCCTTGACCATACAAATTATTCTAGTTCCAAAAAGGCTATGAAGTGACGGTGATAGATAAGTGAAGTCTCTTTTCATATTGGCGAATATAGAGATGAAATTCCATGTGATGTTACTCCCTTGAATGCTTGCCACTTGTTATTGGGAAGACCATGGTAGTTGTACAAGCACATAGTACATGATGGAAGGAAGAAAACCTACGCCATCATGAATAATATAAAAATAATTATATTATTTCCTTAGAAAGATGGTGATCATAGTGAATTGGTGTTTCTAATGATGGAATAATACATGAACATAGTCAAGGAGATGGAATAATGTTATGTGGCAGTGCAAAGGAAAGTTGTAGGAGGTGCAACACACAAATAGGAAGTTGATTGTTCCAATAAGATGAAGTTCCTAAGGAAGTGAGATATCTACGTGAGGGATACAAGCATGTGGTGAAAGACAATGAACATGGAGGACTACCCTCGAAGATAAATATTTTGCATGGGATTGACTTGATTTCAACACGAACTTTCAAAACCAACCAACACATTGGATGAATCCATTGGAGAGCATGGAATTGAACAAACAAGTAGAAAAACTATCACAAAAAGGCTCAATAAGAGAGAGTATGAGCCCATGTGTGGTTTGAACCCTAATTATTCCAAAGAAGGATGACAAGTGGTGAATGTATACAAATATTAGAGCACTAAACTAATCACAATCTAATGTAAATTCAATTTCCCATAATGGATGAATGATGGACATTTTTTGTGGCACAAGACAATTCTCAGAGATGGATTTGAGGCTCATTTAATACCACCATATCAAAACCAAAGACGAAGATGAATGGAACACCACATTCAAAAATAAGAAGGGATTGTATGAATTGTTTCTTTTCCTTTTTGGCTAACCAATGCATCGAGTATGTTCATGAGGTTAAAGACCATATGGTTGTGATCGTGCATTAGCAATATTATATTTGTTTTCTTAGATGAAATTTAAGTTTCATTAGAAGCATAGAAGATCATCAAGAGCATTAGAGATCAATATTTGAGGCATTGCAAAGAGAACAATTGCACATCATTCTAAATAATTGTGAGTTTCTTAAGGATGGGATAGTGTACCTTGGATTTGTTGTGAGCTAATAAGGTATGCACATGGATTTCAAGATGGTTAAATCAATTTTGAATTGGCCTACACCAAGGAATGTCACTGAGGTGAGGATTTTCCATGGTGTTTCCATTTTGTATAAAAATGTTCATCAAGGGATTCAAAAACATTTGTGCACTAATGAAAGAATGTTTAAAGGTGTGAGAATTTAATTTGGATGCAGAAGCAAAATAGAGTTTTGAGATGTTGAAGAAGAAGATTACTATGATGCCAATGTTGGCATTGCCTAATTTTAACAAAGTATTTTAGATTGATGCAATTATAGTGGCTATTGGCATAGTTCTAAGTCAAGAAGGAAGTTGGTAGCATATTTTAGAGAAAAGTTGGATAAGGCTCATAAGATGTCCTTAGCATATGATTTGGAGGTTTACACCATTGTATAGGTAATGAAGCATTGGAGGCATTATTTGTTGCCCAAAGAAGTTTTTCGTACATAGAGGTATTGAAGTTTATCAATAGCTAGGTGAAGATGAGCCAAAAGTTCATGAACGTTTCTTTGCCTTTTGGGCTAACCAATACATCAAGTATGTTCATTATGTTAAATAATGAAGGGTTGTGATTGTATATTAGTAAGCTTATATTTGTTTGCTTAGATGCCTTTTAAATTTTCATTAGAAGCAAAGAAGAGCACTAATAGCATTGGAGATTGGTATGAAGTGTTTCACAAAGAACGATTATGCATCATTCTAAATAAGTGTGAGTTTTTTAAAGATGAGATAGTGTACCTTGGATTTGTTGTGAGCTAAGAAGGTATGCACATGGATTCCAAGAAGGTGTGTCCTACATCAAGGAATGTCACTAAGGTGAGGATTTTCCATGGTATTTTTGCCATTTTTTTTTATAAAAAGTTAATCAAGGGAGTTAAAAACATGTGTGCACTAATGAAAATAACGTTTGAAGGCATGAAGGTTTAGTTGGGATGCACATGAACAATATAGTTTTGAGATGTTGAAGAATATTACTAAGGTGCCAATGTTAGCGTTTCCTAGTATTTTTAAGTTGACTGTGATGCAATTGGAGTGGCTATTGGCGTAGTTCTAGGTCAAGAAAGGAGGCTAGTATCATCTTTTAGTGAAAAGTTACATAAGGCATAGAAGAAGTATTTGACATATGGTTAATTCGAGGTTTATGTGATTTTATAGGTAAGAAGCATCATAAGCATTATTTATTTTAAAAAGAATTTTTTTTGCACATAAAAGAATTGAAGTTCATTAATAGCTAGGCAAAGATGAGCCAATAGTATATGAGGTAGATTGTGTACTTGTGAGGAAAGTTACATTTGTGTTGAATCATAAGTCAATAAAGGAGAATATAGTTGCATACATGTTGAGAAGAAGAGCATTAATGTTGATGATAAAATGAATAATGGGATTATTGGATTTGTGTAAATAAAGTATGTGTTTGTGCATAGTAAGGAATTGAAGAAAATATGGGAAATATGCAAATATTTGATGTTGCAAGATAGATGCCTAAAATTGGAGTTCTTTCTAAAAAATGGTTATTTGTTCAGAAGGAAGTAGTTGTGGATTCTTGAAAGTTAAATACATGATAATTTGATAAGAGAGTTGTATAGGGGAGGTTTGGCAAGACATTTTAGGTGAGGTAATACAATTAGTTTGCTAGAGAAACAATATCATTGGTTGAGTTTATATTTTTGTAGCGAGATGCAATTTTTGCTAGATGGAAAACGGTACAAGTTAGAATATAGTATTTTACCCGGCATTACTGATATTAAAGATGCTTTGGGAGGATTTATCAATCAACTTTGTAATAGGCCTACCTAGGACAAAATAAGGGTTTGATGGTTTGTTTATTTTGGTTGACAATTTTTCAAAGACAACATGTTCATATCCTTGTATAAAGATCAATTATGTCACTTATTGTGAAATTTTTTCTTCAAGGAAGTGTTACATTTGCATGGATTGTCGAAGACTATTACATCAAATTAATATATGATATTTCTTAGTGATTTTAAGAGAACTCTATGGAAGAAGCCAAAGAAAAAGGTAGAATATAGTTTAACATATCACCCATAGAAAAATGGCATACATACATTGTACACTAAAGTTTTGGAAGTCTATTGAGGTGTTTAACTTGAAGTAAGCCAAAACATTGGGATTTATTTTTGGTGCAGGAAGGGTTTGCATACAATAGTTATGTGAATAGGTAAACTAAAAAATCATTGTTTCAAAATTTGCATGGACGTAACTTTTGAGTCATGCACTTGGTTGATTTGACAAAAGAGATGCAAAGAAGTGATGAAGTTTAGGATTTTAGATAATAAATGAAAGAATTGCATGCACATGTACAAATTTTTTAAAGATGAGAAATGATGAGCATAAGGAGATTGTAGATGTACATAAGATGTATAGGCATTTCAAAGTTGGGTATCAAGTTATGGTACATTTGATGAAGGAGTGTTATCCAAAAGGAAAATATAGTAAATTGAATGTATGAAAGATTGACCCATGTCAGATTACGATTTTTTTGGTTAAAATGCATATTAGGTGGAGCCGCTAGAAGAGTTTGATTTAGCTTTAATATTAAACGTCTTATAGCTATATAAGTGTAGACTAGAGTAAGGGGGGGATGCCAAGGTTGATTGGTTCAATCAAATGTCAAAGAATAAGGATGGAGAAATTTATGAAGTGCTAGATAGAAGATTTTTTAGACATGAAGTGAAAATACAAGCAAAACTTAGTAAATTGGAAAGGAAAACCATATAGGAGAATACTTGGATTTCTACAAAAGAGTATCAAATACTTCATAATGGGAAGGAAAATATAGATGCAAAATTAGTGAATAAGAGTTTCACTATTGTTTTTATGTTTTTATTTGAAAGGGTAACTTGATGCAAGAGCATCATGCACATGAGAAAAAATGTTTGCACAACTAGGTGTAAAGGAGGAGGACTCACAAGCATGATTGAAGACTACATGATGCACAAAAGGTATGAGAAGTGTAGATGATGAGTATGTGCATAAGATAGCAATGCATGTGTCCATAAACATGAGAATCTCTACATAGGTGAAGTCATTATGTAGGTTCCAAATGAGAGGAGCAAGAATAATTTTGTGCAAAAGAAGGTTTAGTGCATGAAGGAGTGCAAATAACATGACAGGACATGGAGGGAATATGAATAATTGATTACAAAACCATCAGGAAAAAAGGCATTAAAATCAATCTACATACATGTTAGTTGTATGCCAATGGAAAGGATATCTATAAATGGGAAAATAATGGAGAGTGGGTCGTCTCTTAATAGGTTGAATTCCAAGAAGATGTGTGCTTTTAAACTTTTTGAGGAGGATTAGAGGATGAAGAATTTGAGAAAGAAATTTGTTTCATGAAGGAAGTACTACTATGAAGCAGAATACAAGGCCTCAATGTTGCATCATAGAAGACTAAGAACTGTGAGAAAGTTTTATAGGACAATGAAGGCATGAAAAGTGATAAGGTGAAAATATGTATGTATTATAAATAATATTGATTTGTTAATGAGATTGAGTGGACCAGTTTCCTATGTTCTTTTTGGTCCATAAATTTTATTGTATTGTTGTTTCCTAGATTATAGTATATATTATTTACCACTAGTAGAGTTCATTCCAATGCATAACAATCTAGGATTGTAGAGATCATAGGCTTAATCTATTTGCGGTGTAGTAGATGGGTCCCATTGCACATTTCCTTCACAATTTATCAAGAAAATAATGAACTATGTGGTTTCACTAGACTACATTGTTTTAGAATTTGGCCCTTATTGCTTATCCACATGAGATGAAGTAAAAAGGTTACATGTGTTTAAAGATTCATTGTAAAAATTAGTCTAAATTCTTATTAATGTAATATACCATGACTATGGGAATTCATACCTTTGTATTTGCAAGCAATTACTCTGTGATGAAGAGATTCACAAATGCTTTTTTAATTCATACAAGACCTTAGATGATGGTCAATTTTTGTGACACCCCATGTTGTATTGCATTATCTTACCTATCATCAATATCAACAATAAGAGAACTAAATGGGTGTTCTAGAATATTGCTTCAATTTCCCCCTTCTTTCTTTAATAGTGTACGCTTGGCCCCAATCCCACTTGTGACTCATCCCTTAATTTAGATCCTCTTCCCAACTAATACCGACTATTTTAAGGTCTTTTGAAACTAAACTTTGATATTATGAGTCCATCCTTGTTGATTGTGAAGATATAAACCATTTTTTATCCCTAGCCACGTAGGTTGGCCACGTGACACTAGTTCTTTTCTTTTCAGCCACATTAGACTTACATATTTTCTTAAAATTATTGCCTTTACAACTTTGATATCTTAAGATGATAATTCCTACCATCAACAAGTTTGAAACATCTTAGATATCATCTCATTAACTTAAAATGACTTGCATATGAACACACATGCAATTCTACAACATATATAAATCATGCATAATTATATAAACAATTACAACAACAGATTAAATATATTATACACAATAAACACAAAGTAATTTCACATAAGAACACTTATCATTTATGTAAATCACCAACTGCATGCAGACCTTAGACGTTCCTCCCAACCATAGACTTTGTTTCTCATAAAATTTTAGCAGCAGGTCACCCCCGAGTTGAGACTAGAACTCCACAAGGGAAGGATTCTTAGGTCGGACTAAGGTCTATACTCAACAATTAATACTAGGTCAAGGTGCCAATTACTGCAACTAGCCTACAAACTCTCATTTTTCACCTGCATGTCCCACCCCAAGAAGTGTGCCCCTTCTTTTCCCAATAGTCCTTTGAATGCCCCACTTCCCTTATGAGGCTTCAACAACATGTCATACATAAAGTATCAAAGCCCTACAACTATTTTCCAGTGAAACAACAAAAACTCTTCGAAATTTTTCTCACAAGAGAGAGAGGGACCACCCATGGGCTTGACAACCCGCTTCTTCAACATACATGAGCCTGTCAACCCCCTTTGCAGTTCCTAAAAATTCTTGGTAATTTTGTTACCCTATCTCTCTGCAGAGATTTCCCCGTACCATATACAAGAATATAATGATGATATCCCCCCGAAAATACACTAAGTTTCCCAATATATCTACATGTCCCTTACTGGACACTTGTCTTCATGAAGCTTAATGAGCTCCACTTGTATACATTCCCCCATTCTGGGAACTTAGATTATGTATTAAAATAATATTTCCTTGACTTATCTCTTAGCCTTAGACCCATAGCCCCCTTTACACTAGTGGAGTTCTTAGTCCCCCATACTCTTTCATCTGATTGGTCTACAACATCGATGTTTTTATTATTAATATGAATGATACAAATTACAAATATCTTGTAATAATATAGGCACTATATCCATAAAACATATGACACCATGTGTTGGATATATGGGCTGACCTAGGTTCTACCTTAGTTCTCCAACAAAACCCTAGAAACCATCATCCCCTCTGGTAAACCAGAAGGCAACACCACACACAAAGTGCACAATGTAGTGTCACCCGAGATGGATTATGGGTGACTGTAGGACGCAATTATCTGCAGTCATTGAAGGGATGTTGCTCATGGGGATATTAGACATATTCTTCTTCTTCTTCAACATTCATCATCAAATTTATCATCAATCAGATCTACCATTCAATTAACCTTTAACATTCATTGTGCATCACTAATCTAGTGCACATTGTAAAATAAGTCTAACAAATTCATTCATTTATCCATTAATTCATCATAAAAGACATTGCAAAACATAAAGAACACATTCAACAGATTGACACAGTATTTTACCATGGTTCAATCCCCCTGGGATACATCCACAAATATTTTTTTTTTCTTATTATTCTTCATCAATTCTCAAAATATAGCGTTCTGTGCAATACATCATAAGTTCAGTAATGGTGAGGTTGACCAATGTCGCACCAAGCTCCACATCTTGTGACCCGACCCTCAGTTATAAATCAAAACCAAACTCATCTCCAAAACTGACTCCAAAACTACACAAAAAGTACTCTAACTCTTCTCACTTACTAGATACTAGATGATCTCTTCAAATCTTACAATGCCTATTTATACTACCAAAATGAGTAAAAACCCTTACAAAAAGGACCCAAAACCCTAACCCTAGTGGATTAGGTTTTTCCACCTAGTAAATTCCTTTGTGCGGTTGGTCTTCGATCCAACCTTTCCTTGCTTTGACTATACACTTCTTCTTCTTATTTCTCGATGTGTTGCTTTCCTTTCCTTATGTCACGCTACTTTCCCTTCTTTCCTGGCACGCACTGCTTCCTTTGGTCCATTCCTTAGCTACCTGCCTCATTTGTTTCACTGTTCCTTAAAATATCCTGCTCCAATAGGCCCCCAACACTTACTTGTGGCTCATCTCGAGCCACTCAGGCAGTGTTTTCCTTTTGAAAGACTTTTCCAACTCCCAGAATCTTCCTGAAATTTATTCAACACAAGTCTTCACATGTGCACTCTTCTCCGCAACAGACTCCACAATATGCATAGTGAGATGTTCCCTCAGCATCTCTTCAACCTCCAACCTAATATTTTCCATTTGGCCCTTTGTTGTATCCATCTCTGTCAAAATATTTTCTGCATCTTCCTGTAATGGCTCCAACTGAGCTTGTTTCAACTACTTCTTTGTTTATACCTTCTTCAATTATGTTTTTAAATTATTTAAATCTTGTGCACCTCTCAGCATTTCCTTAATGTTCATGGGATTCTTCGTATGCTTCAAATCCTACAATGTTGTATTAATTCCTTCCTCCTTTTGTTCCAATGCCTGCAACTTTTCATCCTCTTGTAGACTTGTCCAAAGTTGCACACTTTTGTCATATAGCTCTGCAATGTACTTAATACTTTGCACCATCTTCTCCATGTGCCATGCAACCTCCTTCTCTCTCTATGAGCACACTTCTAGTGGCGTGATTTGGTTCAATAATGCCATTAGGTCCATTATGTGACTTTTATAATCTTCCATTGCATGCGCGATCTTCCCAATTTTTTCCTATGTCTATAAATGTACCCGTTCTTGTGCATTGTCTGGGATGGACTTGAAGATTTATTCTAGGAATTGCTTGATCTGGCCAATGTGATGCTTTGCCTCATCCTTCTCAACCTACACTTTGTTGAGAGTTATATTCAACGTATCCTTTATGTCCTTTTCTATTTGTAACTCTGTCACATTCACACGTTCTCTAGATTGGATTTCCTATGCGACGCTAACTTGCAGTTTGTACAACGCTTTCGCAGGGATCTTGGCCAAAGCCAATTCCAAGTGAGAAATATCCTTCAACTGTTTCTTTTCTATCTCCTCATCTAAATGAAACATATCCCGAGTAATAGAAAACTTCTCCCTTCCTGATGCTATAATTTGGATTGTTTCCTGCATTGGGATTGTATCTTTTTTAGAAGCCTATTGTGGTTGCACCTTTTCCCTCTACTACACTGCGCTCAGTTGTAGTTGCGCCAAAGTTTCCTTAACTTCTGATAGTTTATTTATGATCTCCTCTCTTTTCTTCTTTGTGTCATCCCACGAATCTGCTACACGGTCTTGTACTTTCACTGCCACCATCTTCGCATCATCTTCTGTAATTGTTAATTCTCGGACATCTTTGTGTGCCTTCATATTTTTCCTCTGTCCTGCTTCCTGCAACACAATCCTCTTCTTTGGCAGAGTCTCTGTCTGCGCTAAAGTTTTGGGTACTTGTATGTCTAAGATGTCTCCTCCTTCTCATTCCTCCTGACCAGGGACATTTGTCTCTTTTTGTGTACTTCCATTAGTATTCTTGTGTTGTGCTCCTCTGTTGGTCACTCCGACGTGATCCTTCTCCTGCATAGATGGATTTGGAATGGTCTTATATTATCTTGGTTTCATTACTTTCACACTCCCTCTGATTTCCTTTGCGTTCTTTGCAACTTTCCTGGTGTTTGTTGTCAGACTGTTGGTTTTTTGCGACGTAGCAACTTCTATTAATTGTTTTCCTTTTTGTCCATTCTTTGATGTCATTGGTATTTTCCACTCATATGGACAATATTTCATAGTTCATTGAACTTCTTCTCTAGTGACGCAATACCTCATCTGCAACCAGTTCGTATTTGTTTCCCTTTTAGGCTAAATCCATACATTGTACCTTGATACCTGAAAATTGGTTATATCCTTGTGTTCCTCCACCACTTCTGGTGGTATCCTCCATGTTTTAGCCACCTTTTCCTATATTTCCTCCAAATACATCACAAATATTCTTGAGTTTTCCTTCCTTTATTTTGTATTTGAAGTATGCCACAAGGTTGCATATTTTGTTGAGTGACACTTTCCTATCCTTTAAAAAATCATGTTGTATTTTGGGTGTCTCCAACCTACCAAATCTATAAATATGACCAACCATGAGTAATGTAACTATGTGGCTAAGTCTTGTGCAACTTTGCAATTGTCCAAAAATAATTTCAATAGGTATGGACTCCAACTAAGTAAAGTCCCCTTCGCGCATTGTGTGACTGTTGCGATCACCCCTGCTAATGCCTCCTCCTTGTGACACTTCCTTAATAATTTGCATGGAATTAGTTTGGTTTCCAATCTTGTCACATGTTCACTAATCTTGTTGATTATAATTCCCAGGGACCCTCTCACTGTTCCATATGTATTATTCATCTCCTCTACTAAGGTCTTCTCCTTAGTTTTGTCATATAAATATTACTTGGGCTTCTCACCATCTGTGGGAAACCCTTTGATCTTCTAAATTAGGTCTACATCAATCGATACAAGATTGTCTATACACAAAATATCCCCATGTACTAACTCCAACAATTGTTTGATGAATTTATTCACATCCTTGCTGCATCCAAAATGAGGGATCTCCAATAAGTTCATTATCCATGTGTTGTATAATCCTTTTATCCACTGTTTCGGTTCAAGTATTGGAACTCCAGATGCACTAATCCCTTTTCTCTCCATGTATACATGCGACTCAAATTCAAATAATTTATCTCTATCTTCTACTTCATGATCTGCATACCTCAATTTTTCTACACAGCCTAAAATTTTATGAAGAATTTTCACTCCTTCTGGTATGCGTGATAGTGCTATTGTGACTTCAACCTGTTTGCAAGGTGACCTATGCATAGGTTGTTTCCCCTTTCTCTTTTCTATCACTGTGGATGGCCTTTCTTCCTGACGCGCATCCTCCTTTGTTTCTGTGTCTGATTCTTGTTCACCTGTAATATCTTCCACTTGCACCTATTCTTTTGTCCATGACGTTATCTCTGCAACAGGTGGTTGTACTGGTTCGACCTATACCCTAGGCTTGTTTGATTATGTTCTTTCATCATCTTCCTCATTTGTTTGTTGCAGCGATACTAAACCCAACTATTATGCAGGCTTCTATGTTCTAGTGGGTTTTTTCTCTTTATCCCTTGGATCCACATCCATCTGCTCAATGACAGACTCTTGTTCTTCGACAAGTGTTGGGATAGTTGGTTCATGTAATAGAATCACATACGTGTCCATGACTCTTGCTTGTTGGTTATGGTTTTCAACTTCTGGTACCTTCTCCTATAGCGATCTGGTTTTTCTATGGGTTTTTCTTGTCATTCGACTGGGTGCTCCGACCTTCGATGGTGCCATACTTCAAAATATTGAACCTACTATTATGAATCGTTGTTGAAAAAAATCGAGGATACATGGGCACTCTGTGTGCTTTCTCGGCTTTCTCTCCTTATCTCTCGTCTTCTCTAAGTCACAATGAGGCTTAATTTACAAGTTTCCTTATTTTATAAGGCCTGTCATAAATGCTATGTCGTATCCCAATTTTCCATTCACTGTTTTTTTTTCTTTTTCCGACCACTTTTAGTTTCGTCATGTTGTGTTTTTTGTCTGGTCATCATTTTCTATGGTGCAGTATCTTCAAGTTCTATCATACCTCTTTATATCTTATGTTGCATGCTATATCCTTCAATTGTGTGTCTACCACTTATCCATCTACCTACTTATTTTTTGGATTTTTCATTTTTCTACCTTTTTCTATCTTTTTCTTCTTTTAACTCCCGCTATATACAATATGTACAACTCTACTCTTATGCGTGAAATCTGCTGAGGGTTAATGGGTTGATTGTCCCTATACAATTTCAACTGACTACCATTCACCAAACCTTGAATTTCCTTGCATGTTAAATCCTGCAGCTACACAACACCTCCATACGTGACAAACTTTATCTCATATTGCCCTAACCAATGCATTATGAGCTTCCCTGGGTGCTTCAAGTATTTATTGTCATAGAGGAGAATGAGATCTCCAACTTTAAAGTTCTTCTTCTTGATGTTTCTGTCATGCCAAGATTTTTCCTTTGGTTTATATACTCCTTGATGGAAACCAACTATGATCCCATCTTCTTCTAATTCCATGAGTTGAGAGAATATTTCCTATGTTGTGCCTGTTTCTGTCAAGTTTGTAATAGCTGCAATGCACAGACTAGGTATCCAATACTCCAAAGGGACTACTTCTTATTGTTCATACACCAATCTGAAAGGCCTCTACTCTGTAAGCTTCTTATATGTAGTTATGTAATCCCATAACACTGCTGGTACCTTCAAATCCTAGTCATCCATGTTTACATTGCAAATATTTTTTAAGGCATTCTCCAAAATATTGTTAAATGCTTCCACTATTCCATTAGCCCGAGGATGATATGGGGTGCTCTTCCAGTGATGTATCTCAAATTATTCAAGCATTGCCTGGATAATACTATTAATAAAATGAGTCTCCTAATCACTCATCACAATTCTAGGGCATCCAAATCTTGTGACCACTAGTTCAAATAAAAAGTGTGATGCAGTCTCTATGCTGCAATCCTTTACTGATGCTTCCTCAACCCATCTGATTAAATATTCTCTCATTGTTATAATATATCTTTCTCTTGATCTTCTGTCCAATGGATTAATAGGTCCTACAAAATCTATGACCCACTTGTCAAACACTTTCAAAGTTACATGAGATCTTAATGGAATCTCATCCCTCCTGGATGGATTCCCAACCCTCTAATAAACATCACAATTCTGAAAGTACTCATTTGCATCCTTGTGAACTATTGGCCACCATAATACTATGTGCAATATCTTCTACGCAGTGTCTTTCCCTGCATAATGTCCTACAACTATTCCTTCATGCGCTTCTGCTAATATGATTGGACGTTCATGCCCATGACACATCTCCTTAAAATGTTGTTTTCACAAAGCTTATACAAATGACCTGCAATCAGCTGGTAGTCTACATCTCTGACTACCAATTTCTTCTTTTTCATAGTGTTAAACTCTTTATGGGAAAATCTTGTACTCAAAAATTCAATAATGTCAGCAAAATATTCATTAGCAATCTGTACTAAGAAGAGTTGTGCATCAAAAAAATTATCCTCCAAACTTCTTGGTTCCTCTCCATTGGTTATCCTTGATAGATGATATGGCCTTGCATTCAATATTCTAGGTTTCATCACAAATTCAAAATCAAACTCCTGAAACAACAATAACCATCTGCATATTCTTCCCCCCAACACTAGCATATTGACCAAATATCTAAGAGCAGAGTGATCTATGAACATCTTAAAGTGTTGTTCTAACAAAAAATGTTTGAACTTCTGCAATGCATACATCATAGCCAATCCTTCTCTTTCATTTGTGTTGTAATTCTTCTCCGAGTCTAACAACTTCCTACTGGAAAATGCAATAGGGTGATCTATATCACCTTCTCCTAGTTGTGTCAATAATGTTTCAAGTGCTATTGAAGATGCATCCACATGCACATGAAACTCTTTGGACCAATATAAAAGTACTAAAATTGGTGTTGTCACCATTTTTTCCTTTAGGATGTCCAAACTCTGTTGGCACTTATCATTCCATTGATACTTAGTATCCTTCTTCAACAATTTCTCCATCGACGCAGTAATATGTGCATATACCCTTATAAATTTCCTGTAATATCTTGTATGACCAAGTGTAATTTTTAATTGGCACACTGACTTAGGTGGTGGTAAATTCACTATGAAAACAATTTTGGCAGGATCAACCAACGGGTGCATTGAAAATGCATTTCTTAATATTCAATGAAATATGACATTGTCTACACATGTCTAACATCAATCTTAACACTTCAACATGGTCCTTCAATAAGGCAACTACTACTACTCTTGAAAAAATGGCAGGTGTATTCTTTAATACAAAAGGCATCACTGTGTACTGATATGAACCCCATTCTGTGGAAAATGTTGTCTTATGTCGATCTTTTGGTGCTATTCTGATCTGGTGATACCCTAAAAACCCATTTGTAAATGAATATGCTTCTTGGCCTCCTACATTATCCAATACTTCATCTCTAAATGGGGTAGGGAAGGGATCATGTAAACAATCATCATTCAACTTCCTCAAGTCAACATAGATCCTGATTCCCCCCTTGATTTTTTTCCTGTACCACCATAGGGCTGATCCATTATGATTCTTCCACGGGTTCTATGACCCCAAACTCTAACATCTTGTCAATTTATGCCTTCACTTTCTACTTATACACTAAATTCAACTTGTAGGGTATCTGTCTTATTGGTCTAGCATATGGTTTCAAGGGGATCTTCATCTCTCCAAGTTCTCCTACTAATCCCTTCATCTCTAAAAACATCATTGGAAACAAATCACTGTATTCACGCAGAAATTATGTTATTTTGTCTACTGTCTGATTGTCTCGATAATCTCCAATACTTGTTATCTTTGGGTTTTCTATTGTTCCAATATTTACCTTCTTTATCTTCAAATGTGTGACATAATATTTTGACCTAAATGTGGACCTTCTACTTCTCTTTCCCCTTCAACTTCTATTATCTATATATTGCACGAGTTTTCTTCTGCTAGGTCTTCTTCCTCTGCGACGTGATAACATTGTAGCAACTATCTAACTGTCTTTCTCTTCTAGTTCTGATAAGATGTCACAATTTCCACTTCTGGTTCTTCAAAAATCTTGTCTCTTACCACCTTTAGTGTTGTATCTATTTCCAAACTCTCATGTTCAAATGAAAATGTGATCACAAAATTATGCTGCATTTCTTTCCAATTTGAAGTTTCTCTACGTTGTTCCAATTCTGTGTAACAATTCCTTGGAAGGCCTTCTAATGTATCAATAAAGTGATGTGGCCATTCCTCTCGTGGTACCAATCTCCACTTAATTATACATTTTTCTACATGTTCTCTAGGTTTTCCAATTCCATCATACTTCTCCACATATATCTTCTCTTGCTTTGTGCCAAATCTAATGCGTCGTAACCTCTTGCATTGATACAAGTTATTAATATTATATTTATGAGTTCTCGACCATCGTGCAGGTGTTTCTTTCAAAGCCATGTCTAATACTGGTAACCTTTGATTTTCCACTACTTCTAATTCAAAATTCATTAAAAATTCTTCTAATTCATTTTGACCATAGAAAGTAGGAGGTTCTCTTACCTCTGTACCAACCCACCTTAGCACGTGTGTAATTCTGGCACATATTCTAGTAGATACCTCATGTAATCGTTGATGTCATTTCTCTATTCCTATGTTAGAATCTGAAGCACAATAACTAATTCTCCTCCAACTCATTCCATCTAAAGTTGGGTTTATGTAATCATCTTCACGCGTGGTAGTTCTATACAATTGATTTATGTCTTTTGTAATAAAATTGTTTGTCATGGGTTCCACATATATCCCTCCTTCTAAAGGATCTAATGATGCAATCACTCTGTATTCTCCTGATTCAAATATCATCTTATTGGTACTAAAGTTAATAATAACTTGATTATCGAAATCCCGGTCCAGACCAAAAAATGTTGGATATGGTGAAGTGTTATCTACCATGTCAATCACTTCAAAGTCTGCCATGGTGTGCACACCATATAGATCTATTGGTATCCCCTTCAATATACCAATTGACACCACTCTATGTTGATTTTCTAGATTCAACTAAATTGGTGAATACCCTAGTGTAGGTTCCCCCATAGCTTTCATGTTTTCTTAGGCATAGCATTTACTTCAGACCATGAGTCTAGTATAATATCACCCATATTGAAATCTCCAATGTTTGCATTCAACCTGAATTCCCTACTTGTTATTCTCCTCTTACGACCTTGATTAACTCTTTTCCATTCTAATTTCATCTCTTCTCCAGAACTTCACTTTTCCAACATACTATGTAATACTTGTAAAGAGATTTTATCATTCAACAACTTCACACAAGACCCCAAAAAGTTTCTCAAATTGATTACTTGTTTTGGTGGTTGATCCCTACTAGTCTGATCAAATAAGTGAGGCATGTCATAAACTGGTACATCATCTCTTGGATTTTTTCCTGAAGTAGATACAATATTCTCCTTCAAAATATCCTTTCTAGCCTCTTTGAATGTATCCTCTTTGCACGCATCAAAATTCTGAGGGGGTGTTGTATTCTTCCTGACTCACTAGTACTGATATTGATCCTTATTTGTTACATATGCTCCTGTCTTGGCTCCAAATCTAGTAACTATATGGATCTTCTTCCCATCCTGTTCTTTGTTTTCCACAACAATCCATTGCACATTCTAATTATTTTGGTTCCTCTTTTCTTGTATATTTACCAAAAGTATCGGACAGTATTTTGTATCATGGTCTATTGCATGACAATACATACATGTCACAGGTGGTAATGGGAAATCTCTTGCATAATGTCCAAGTTTCTGATAGTTGTGAAAAAATATTGGTCCTCTACCTCCTCCAAACCCTCTACCTCCATGGCCTCCTCCTATGAATCCTCCTATGTTTCCTTGGTTGTCTCTGCACAGTGTATTATACTGTGTTTCCTGGTTATACTACGACTACACATTATTGTATTGCGGTGGTGTTGCAAACTGTTGTGCGTTGTTATATTTTGGATGTGCTTGAAACTGTTATGCATTATTATATTTTGGATGATGCATATATTTTCCTAACATTAATTCATCTTGCACCCTATAAGTATCTGAAGTCCTCTCCTTCATTATCTCCAAATTTCTATAGTCCTTGTCTTCATGTCCAATTGACTTGAAAAAATTACAAAATGTAGTCTTGGGTATTGTTTGATACTTTTGCATCATGGGACAATGATAGGGATCATGTCCATGTGTTCTACATATCTCACACAATGGTCCTCATGGGGGTAAAGGATTCGACACTCATGTTCCCAAGTACTGCGCAAAGGTTGGGCACTCATTCTTATGATGACCTTTTGTGTAATACTCCATATATAAAAAGTATGCAGAAGAGAAATAAAATGCTAGCAATGTAAGATAAACAACAATATAACCAGAACAACACCACAATAATAATGAAAAGATATCAGAATAACACCAAAAAGAGCACTTTCATTCTGAGAGAAATCTTCACTTTCCTCTTCGAGGGGGAAACCTCTAGTTGAGCAGAGCTCTATTACAATAATATCAAAGACAATAGTTCTATTACCCTCAACTCCTATTTACACTAAACATGTCTATCAAAAGAACCATCTAGAGGAAGATCCTTCTAGAAGTAGAAGCTTCTGTTAGGTCTTCTTACATTCGACTTATTCTTCCTTATTGCTAGGCCTTATTAATATTGACCTTTATTACATCAAAATATATTACTCTACCTACGTGAGGGGTTAGGTCCCTAACATGTACTCCCCATTAAAAACAGCCTTGTCCTCAAGGCTTGAGATGTGGAAATTGTTGCAGAATGGTAGTTGGTTCCCAAGTGGCATCAGTTAGGTTTGTATCTTTCCACTGGACTAACACTTCCTTGATGGTTCGTTGACGCAGACGATGCTCACACTAGTCCAAAACTGCTTGTGGTTGTAGCCAAATTAATCCTTCTTCGTCCAACTCAGGAAGGTTGGTTTGAGTTTGGCACTTAGTTCCAATCACCTTATTTAAGCAGGAAACATGAAAAACGGGATGTAGCTTAGAATGACTGGGCAAAGCTAACTGATAGACCATCTATCCCACATGCTTGAGAATGGTATAAGGACCATAAAACTTGGGCACCATTTTTTGACAATGGTCAGCCTTGAGGGAACTTTTCTTGTAAGGTTGCAGTTGAAGAAACACTTGATCCCCTTTTGCAAATTCGCATTTAGAGCGACCTTGATTTGCTTTTTTCTTCATGTGATTATGGGCCATGACCAAATTCTCTTTGAGGGTATGTAGAATAGCCTCTTAAACTGTAAGCGTTTCGTCAACTGCCTGAACCTTCGAGACACCTGGAAAATATGAGAGAAATGAAGGTGGATTTTGTCCATATACCGCTTCAAAAGGAGTCATGCAGGTAGTTGTATGGTATGAAGTGTTGTACCACCAATCATCTAGTGGTAACCATTGAGCCCACTGATTTTTTTTTCCAAGGAAAAACACCTCAAATATGTTTCCAAATACTTGTTGACAACTTCAGTTTGACCATCATTCTAGGGATGATAAGTTGTGCTAAGATGCAATTGGGTGCCTTGTAGCTTGAACAATCCTTGCCAAAAATTGTTGGTGAAAGTTGGGTCGTGGTAAAAAACAATAGAATGCAACATGCCATGAAGCTTGAAGACCTATTCCATGAAAAGTTGAGCCACAGTGGATGTTGTAAATGGGTGTTGAAGAGCACATAAATGATCATACTTGGAAAGAAGATCAAGCACCACCATGATAACTGATTTATTACCTGATTTAGGTAAGCCTACAATAAAATCCATAGAGATATCCCGCCAAATAGCAGGTGGAATCGGAAGCGATTGTAGTGTGCCAGGAGATTTGATTGTTTCTCCCTTGCTGTGTTGACACACATCACATTCAACCACAAAATTATGAAAGTCTTGTTTCATACCATCCCAGAAAAAAGAACGTTTGACCCTGTCATAGGTTTTGGTAAACCTGGAGTGCCCAACTATGGGTGTATCATGAACCTCAGAAAGTACCGTGGGTTTATGCTTTGAATGTTTACTTAAATAGAAACAACATTTGTATTGAAGCTCATCATCAAGCCAAGAGTACCCTGGGGAAACTGGAGAATTAGACTATAATTGTTGTATCAGATGCAAACTTTTTGGATCTTGTAGTCATTCCTGGCGAACAGCTTGGAGCCAATCTGGTACAATCAAACAGAGAGAAAAAGGGACCCTTCATCTTCATATTTTCAGGAAAGTGCATCTGCAACCACATTGTCTTTTCCTTTCTTGTAAATGATCTCATAATCATATCCAAAGAGCTTAGTCACCCATTTTTGTTTCTCTGGGGAGCAAATGGGTTGTTCTAGAAAATACTTGAGGCTTTGATGATCTGTCTTAATTTGGAAGTGTTTCCCCAATAGATAAGGGCGCCAAAGATCAACTACATGCAGAATAGCCAACATTTCCTTTTCATAGATTGATTTGCCCAAATTTTGTTCAGACGTATGTTTGATAGTAAATTCCAAAGGTCGACCCTCTTGCATAAGGACATCGCCAATTCCATTTCCCTGAAGCATCACATTCCACAACAAAGGTCTTTGTGAAATCAGGAAGGGCCAGGACTGGAGTGGTGCACATGGCCATCTTCAATGTTTGAAAATCCTAAGCAACAACTGGAGTCCAATTGAAAGAATTCTTTTTAAGGAGTACAATGAGAGGTGTCGCAATATTTCCATAATTCTTAACAAACTTGTGATAATAACTTGTTAAGCCCGGAAATCCACGCAAGATTTTGAGAGTCTTTGGGTGAGGCCAATATTTCATAGCTTCAATATTTTTTGGATCCACCCTGATGCCTGCCTTGCCAACAAGATGACCCAAGTACTCAACTTCTGAGGGGCCAAAAGCACATTTAGATTGTTTCAGGAAAAGTTGGTGTTGAGAGAGTAGATGGAGAACTCGATCCACATGAGCAAGATGGTTTGTCCAGGTTTTGTTATAGATGAGAATATCATAAAAGAAAACTAAGAAAAAATGACAGAGAAAAGGACGGAAGACATGATTCATGAGGCTTTGGAAAGTGGAGGGAGCATTACACAGGACAAAGGGCATGACCAAAAAATCATAGTGGTCCTCATGAGTTCTAAAGGCAGTCTTAGGAATGTCTACCACAGATCTAGTGGTAGCCAGAATGAAGATCAAGTTTAGTAAAGAATTGGGCGCCACTCAATTCATCCAAGAGGTCATCAATGACAGGAATGAGAAACTTGTCTTTAATGGTGAGTTTGTTGAGGGCACAGAAGTTAGGACACATGCGCCAAGAACCTTCTTTCTTAAGGACCATGACCACAGGAGAAGAGTAGGGGCTCGTACTAGGGTAGATAACACCTATGTTAAGTAGTTCTTGAACCATTTTCTCAATTTCATTTTTTTGGGAAAAGGGGTGATGATAGGGATGAATATTCAGAGGAAGGCTTCCTGGGACAAGGGGAATGGAATGATCATGAACACCACAGGAAGGAGGGAGTCCCTGTGGAGTGGAAAAAAACATTTGATATTTAGAGAGGATGGATTGGAGGTCCTGTGCCATGGAGGGTGTCTTAGTTGCTTGTATTGCATGGAGTTGGGCAATAACGCCCGAATGACCTTTTTTTAGCATCTTTTCCATGCAATGGGAACTAATGATCTCAGGGGAACCGACGATGATGCCTTGGAACTTATATTGTTGGCCCTCCTGGTCAAATTGCATGGTTAATTACTTAAAATCGATGAGAATGGGACCCGAATTTCTTAGCCAGTCTGCACCCAGCACAATGTCACAACCGCCCATGTCAATAGAAAACATATGAGATTTCAGGTGGTAGTCACCAATTTGGACACACACATTTTCACAATGCCCTCCACATTTCATGGACCTTCCATTAGCAATCATGATTTGGAAATTATTGACTGCACGGATATAGCAATTAGTTTCTTGGGCAATGCAACGATGAATAAAATTATGGGTGCTTCCACTATCAACAAGAATGGTGACCTTCCTATGCTTGATGTATCCAATTAGTTTGAGGGTTTGGGGAGGACAGAAGTTAGTGAGATCATTTAGGGAAATGACCAATTCTACTTCGGGAGGATATGAGGGTGGGGTTATGTCAGTGGGTTCAGGTGACACAGACACCAGGGGGGCTTCAACATCCTCTTCTGAAACACCCTCCAAGATGGCCATAAAAATATTTTGTTCCTTACACTTCGGTCCCATAAAATATTTGTTATAACAATTATAACAAAGGACTTTGAGTTGGCATTCAACCATTTCGGCCCTAGTCAATTTTTGGATCTTTAGTGGAGTATAAGGAGGAGTGGGATTTATTGGTTTAGTGTGAGGAATAAAGGAGGGTTTTAGGTTTTGAGAAGAGACAACATGTTGTTCTTCCTTAGCTCTTTTAGTAGTCTCTACCCAACTATGAGGTCGAGCCATGAGGACATGGGCACGAATCTCATCCTTGAGACCACTGATAAAACATTCTCTAAAAAAACCATCATACATGCCCTCTGTATTGATAAAGTCTTCCAATGTTCCAGATTGTTTCAACTTTGTGAAACGAACTAAATGGTTTTGTCAGTGTCAAAGTGTTCATAAAGCTCTGCCACAAAGTGTGTCCAAGCAACGTACCCTTGACGAGCAGTTTTTCTCCATCGCCACCATTGCCAATGTTCTTGATCTAGATGGAGAACACCATATCAGAGTTTGGCCAAATCATTTGTAATGTCGTGCAAAGAGAAATAATGTTCCATTTGAGTTACCCAACCAGTGGGATCTGAGCCATCAAATTTGGTCACATCCACACGCGGAAGGTGTAGGTCGCGCTGAAAGTGATGGGGCTGAAAATTATCGAAATGAGAGGAAGTTTTAGCTTCGGTATGCAAAGGTGGGTCAGATAAAGGGGGATCTGTAGGGATATGCAGCTTGGTGCAGATCATGGAAGTGACAGATTCAAGTTGGGTAGTAATTGTTGAGTTTTGTACCTTGGGAGGTGTTCCCCATGTGCTTATAACCTCCTTAGCACATGAGGTAAGTACATTACACTTTGTATCTTGTACTTCTGTATAATTTCACTTTGACTTTGGTTAAAATGAAATTTAGTCACTTTTGGCCTAAAAGTGATTATTAATTCAAAGGGATGAATTAGAGACATAAGTTGACCTAGGAAACTTAACCCAAAGTGGGTTTGTGGTTTAGATATTCATGGGAAGATCTCAACCATTGATTAGATGGGAGATGAGATGATCTCCACCCTTGAATATCTAGATTTCCTTTTGCTAGTCAAAGAGGGGTGCAAAGGGTGAAGGAGGGGCACATTATTCATTTGGTCTTTTGCTTGTTGAGAGAGGAGCTCTTGGAGGATGGAGATGAGGTCAGTTTTGTGAGGATACTTGAGGGAGTTCACTTGATTTCATTCATGGAGGCTTGGAGCTACTTGCCTTGATTATTTACTGGAGCTATTCTACTTTTGAGAGGGGTGCATTAGTTGTGGAGGTTGATTCGTACCTGGTGAGATATCTAGCCATCAGATTGCATTGAGATCAATTTCAAAGGGAGGCCATCTACTAGAGCTTCATTGTTGTGGAGGGGTTTCTAGATCTGAGCTCACAGTTGGCAGTTGGAGCAAATTCAGTGGTTCTGGCAGTTTGCATGAGGGGCACACCATTATGGGGTGCATCTGTTGATTTCGGGCTTGTATATCAACTCAGTTGGAGTTTCTATTGTATTAGGTTCTTTCATATATTGTGTTTACTGTAACCCTTCTTCTGCTTTCCTCGTATATACACACGTATTCCAAACTGGTNGGGGGGGGGGGTTATCCAGGGTCATGTTGACCAAAAATACCTGTGTCTACAAATGCATGATTTAGTTTCTTATATCTATTCATATTCAATAGAAAACGATGTTTAGGTGTGTTATGTTTATTTTGAGATGCATGTACTAGTTTCTGGTGATGAAAACAACATGCTAGAGCACCCAAAATCGAGAACATAACTGTAAGAAATCAGCAAAATACTTTTGGACTGTTGGCTGTTATAAAACAACAGAAAATACTTTACCTGACAGTGAAAACTTAGAGCCTTTCTTTGGTCAAAGACAGACCAAGAAGGCAAGCTGATAGGACCTGGAATTTTCACATGGTATCAGAGCTTCGGTGGCTAAATTGTTGGACAGTTGGGACAACATTTTGAGTGGCTGTCATACACTTCTTTCTGGTAGATTTTTAGGATAGCCATTGACTGATTCAGTGGTTGTTAGAGGGCATAATTTTTCATAAGAGAGTTGGGAAGTTTTGGACACTTGTCATCAGTCTCTTTTCACACCTATGCAGTAGGAGTGAGACTGATTTGACTTGACCTCTTTTCACACCTATTTTGTTAGGAGTGAGGTCAGATCACACTTGTCTCTTTTCACACCTGTTTGACAGGAGTGAGATAGTGTTTTCCTTGGCAGAGTGAGCATTAGTTGGGCAGTGTAGTTTGGAAATCATGTTAGAATCTCAGATGCGAGTTGAGGATAGACTAGCAGGGGCTAGAAATTGGTCGCCTTGGAAGGAGAGGATGGTATTCGTCTTAGAGGACCTCAAGCTATGGGATATAGTCGAGGCAGTTGTTCCCTCCATTCCTGTCACTACTCCCGTCTTGGTGACAAAGTTCAAGAAAAGGAACAACAAGGCGAAGAGGACCATTTGTGATGTAGTTCGTGACCATATCATACCCCATTTGACAGGGAAGGCTTGTGCATACAAGATGTGGGCATATATATGCAAGTTGTATGAGAGCTCCAATGAGAACCAGAAGATGGTTCTTCATGACCGACTCAGGGGCATTTGCATGCTCAAGGATGAGTTGGTAACTTCATTCCTTGGTCGCTTCACTCATATCAAAGATGATCTTGGAGCCGTCGATGAGTCTGTTAACCCTAACTCTTTGGTGAGGCAAGCTATTGATAGCTTCACCAAACCGTGGGGTCCATTTGTACATGGCATAGTTTCCAGGGAGGTCATGCCTACATGGGAGAGGATGTGGGATGACTTCATCCGAGAGGAGATTCGGTTAGTAGCTGAGGCTTCTAGACAGTGGCAGTAGTAGCAGCAGATTGGTCAGGGTGAGGAGGATATTTCTCTTTGGACAAAAGGCAAGAAGAAGGCTAGTCGTGGGGGTCGGCAGGGTCCCAAGTTTGGGGCCCCACCACAGGGGAGTGGAGGAGGAGAGAGTAACAGTGGTCAAGGCAGTGGTCAGAAGAGAGATATGAGCAAAGTGAAGTGCTTTGTTTGTAAGAAGTTTGGGCATTATGCTGGACAGTGCTCGAACAGGAAGAAGAAGAAGGGTGGTATCGCATCTACAACACAGGATATAGAATTTCAAACGCAGTTTCAGAGAGAGTGTGCTTTCCTCACATGTTTCACTTCAGTTGAGATGACACCCAGTATCTGGTATATAGACAATGGGGCTTCAAGCCATATGAATGGACTTTAAGAGAACTTTTCTGATCTCAGAGTCAGCGAGATCAGGATGGAGATTGCTCCTGGAGATGAGAGAGCTTTCACAGTTGTAGGGGTTGGCACTATTTATTTTCGGAGAGATGGCTTGCCACCCATATCATTCACAGACATTATGTATGTCCTTGGGATGAAGAAGAATCTGATATCAGTTTCCACCCTCTAGGATAGAGGTCTTGAGGTGATATTCAAAGGCACCAAGGTACTGATTCATCCTCGGGGTTCTCCATGTGCCTCAGGACATGTGATTGGAGTGAGAGAAGGGAAACTATTCAGAGTTATTTTTCAGCCACTTCTTGCTTTGGTAGCGAGTGGAAATAGAAGTAGACAGTTGTGTGAGTTATGGCATCAGAGGATGGCCCACCTACATCACGGGTCTCTTGGAGGACTGAGAGAGGTTGTGACCGGAGTGCCATAGATCAGCATAGAGCATCAGGATGTTTGCAGAGGGTGTGCACTTGGCAGGTTTTCCAAGGCATCGTTCCCCAACAGTGACACCAGGTCAGCTGGGATACTGGATTTAGTACACATGGACGTGTATGGGCCCATGACTCGGAGGTCCTTGAGTGGTTGTGAGTATTATCTCACATTTATTGATGACTACTCGATGAAGACTTGGATCTATTTCCTGAAGGCCAAGAGTGAGGTCTTCAAATGGTTCCAAGAGTTTAGATCTATTGTGGAGAACCAATCGGGAAAGAGGATCAAAGTCTTGTGGTTGAATAATAGGGAAGAGTATTCCTCGAGATAGTTTGTATACTTTTGTGCACAGCATGGCATCAGGAGACAGATGATTGTACCTTACAAATCCCAATAGAATGGGGTTGTCGAGAGGAAGAACCAGGTCATTACTGGTGCAGCGAGATCTATGTTGCATGATCAGAGTTTTCCTTTGTATTTGTGGGAAGAGGCATGTGCTACTACAATTTGCCTACAAAACAAGAGCCCCCATAGGATTTTGGGGAAGATGACTCCTGAGGAGGCCTTCACTGATAGGAGCCCCGATGTTGAGCACATCAGGATATTTGGATGCTCGACTTTCTCTCATGTCCCCTCAGAGAGGAGGACAAAGCTAGACCTCACAGCCCAGCAGGGGATTCTAGTTGGATACTTAGAGGTGTAGAAAGCCTATCGCATCTACATTCTGCCACTTAGGAAAGTGATGGTGAGCAGAGATGTTAGATTTGAGGAGGATAGGGATTTTGCGAGATCTCTTGAGTCGAGAGTTGGAGTTGAGGATGATGTAGAGTTTCTAGTTCCAGTCTCAAAGGGAGCACAGCCTCAGTCATCAGGTACACTAGTATCAGGGGTGAAAAGGTCACCATGCACAACTTCAGTGATCCAGGGGATCAAATTTTTCTCAAAATTCAAAGTTCTCAGAATCGCTTCAAATCAAACAGGAGCGTAGGCCTCATCATCACGAACCCAACGCAACTCATTTGGGTTCAAATAGACATCAGATGAGAGAGATATTGTGTTCTGTTCAAATCGACAAACAGGCAAAAAAAAATGTGCTGACTGTACAGTCCGTACGGATGCTGACGTGGCAGAATGTATGACACATGGTAGAGTCGTACGACATGTGGTAGGGCCATACGACATGTGGCAGGTTTTGGTTGGCAGTTGTGTGGATGAATTGGCGTATGACATGTGGCATTGGTGGCTAATGAAATGCTGACACGTGGCCCACTCAATGGTCGCCACGTGTCACCCTAGAGTTGGTTTAAAATTTATGTTGTTGGCTGGATTCAACCCCGCAACCTCCGGGTAGGGATAAAGCCTTGGGAAGGGCCGCCCAATCAGTGCGCTACCGTTTGGTTCTAATAATATAAACGGTAAACATTTTATTTAAATTAAATTGTATTGTGGGTTGTGGCACGGTCCGGACCGGGGCTTAGCCCCGGCCCCTGGTCATGTGTATATGTGTAATAGAACCACTGGTGCACGCCTTCGACTGCTACCATTTGGTTTTAAAATGTATCCTTTTATATGTATGCGCACAGTCATATGTTGGCCCATGTGACCATTGTCCTAGGCGGTTAGGGGCTAGGCACGTAACCATCCTACAGTTCACACCATTGTGCGGTTGCACCTAGTGCTAGATTTTCACACAAATATGCACGTTGGGGCTAGGTTAAGGAGGTAGAGGTGCATTTTGGCGATCCAGAGACAACAAGTTTGAAGGGGAATTTCCAGGAAGCCTATCTTCTTCAATTTTTGGCCAAACGAGGTGCCGAAAAAGCCCAGCTAGGGGTTTTTGGACGTTCTGAAGCCATTGGAGGCATCATTTTTTCATTTTGAGCATTTTAAAGCACATATTTTATCACTTTGAGCAAATAATACAAAATATCCATTGGAAGCTGGACCAGGAGATGTAGCCCAAGAGAGGGGTGAACTCCTTTATCGTTTGCTATGTTATGTGTTTTCTGTTCTCTGTTATTTGTTGTTGTTTATATGCATCTTAAATGTGTAATTTCCATAAAATTTGTGTTTGCAAAATTGATCCATTTGCATAAGAGAACTTGAATTCAAACTTGCAAATATTTTCAAGAATACAAGTCTTTATTATTTTCAGATCAAGTTGGTATCAAAGCTTAGGTTTTTGAAGACTTGATTATTTGCAAGTGTTTTGTTTTCTGATGCTCACAAGGTTGAAAATCACAAGAGGATAAGGTGAAATTGTAGAGCCAAGTTCTCATCCTTCAAGAAGAAAGATTATATCATCACTGCAAGCTTCAAGGAGGTATTCACCAAGTATGGCTCATGAAGAGAGTCATGAACATATTCCTACAGAAGATGAAGATTTCAGAAAGGCTTTCATGGAAATGAGAGAAATGATGAAACTCTTGATGGAAGAAAGGAATACAAGGTTGCAAGGTGAAGGCTCCAACCCTTCAAAGCACAAGGGAGACAGTGGTGATAAAACTCCAAATGGAAATGGAGGGAATGGTGCTTCTCCACCACCCTCACCTCCTTCTTCCTCTTCTTCTTCTACCAGTTCAAGACCTCTTCCAAATTCTCCAAAAGGACATGGTAAAACTCCTCCACAAATTCCTTTATTAAAGCTTGATATTAAATTTGAATTGCCAATGAACAATGGAGAGGTAAATGCTGAGAAATTAGATAATTGGATTCATCAGATTGAGGTGTATTGTAGGATACAAAAAATTCAAGATGATGAAACTAAGATTCAGCTTGCTTCTTTAAGATTGGATAGTGCAACACTCATTTGGTGGGAAGCCAAGACTCAAGATGACATGAAGAAACATGGTAAAATTTTAACCTCTTGGAATGATTTTATTGTTGCAATTAAAAAACAATTTACCCATTGGCATATATGCAAAAAGCCACAATGGATTGGCAAAATTTTAGTCAAGCTAAAGGACAAAATGTGCAAAGATTTACTCAAGAATTTAGAAGAATAGCTTTGATTTTGGGAGTAGATTTGTCTTCTCAAGAAACTTTACTCAAATACATTGGAGCTTTACATAGTTATTTGAGACATACAATACTCATATTTAATCCTTCAAATCTAGATGAAGTTTGTGTTCAGGCCACTCAGCAAGAGGAAGGAATGAAACTTATGAGGGTAACAAGAAGCCTTTTAGTCATGGAGACAAAGGAAAGAGGAAGTTCAAGGGCAATGGAAAAAAGAATGTTGTTGTTAAGAAAGAGGGAGAAAAATTCACATGCAAACATTGTTCAAAAGATGGCCATGATGAAGAC
>ML779211.1:869125-884981 GCA_009831015.1 Picea engelmannii | reverse complement strand
GACACCAAACTGAAAAAGAGCATAGCTTTTCATCCGCAAACCGATGGTCAGACAGAAGTGGTAAATAGAACAGTGGTGCATCTTCTTCGTGGTTATTGCAGCAAGCATCCTAAACTTTGGGATGAGCATTTACACTACATTCAGCATGCTTACAATCAAGCTAAGCACTCTTTAACTCAAACATCACCATTTGAAGCATGTTTTGGATATTTGCCCAAATATCCTTTAGATTTTATCTTTGGGAAGGATATTTCTATTGATGGTCAATATGATATTGATAAGGTAGAAAATTTCATTGAACAAATTCAATCGATACATCAAATGGTACAAGAGTAGTTGGAAAAGAGTCAAGCCAAGTACAAGACAAGACATGACAAGCATCGTGTTGATCACAGTTTCCAAGTTGGAGATGAAGTTTGGCTTTACATTAGTAAGGAGAGGCTTAAAGAAGAAGGTAAAAAACTAAAACCAATTCGATATGGTCCTTTCAAGATTCTTGACAAGATTGGTAACAATGCCTTCCGTTTAGATTTGCCTCCTTATATGCAAATGTATGTAGTTGTTAATGTTGAGAATTTGAAATTGTATGAGCCTCCTTTGATTTATGATCAAGGAGAACATGTTCAAATTCCTTCTATAGATGATTTCTCCCTAGAATATCTTACATAACTGCATGAAGACACAATCCTTGATAGGAGAATGAGAACTTCAAAACGAGGAAATGTGGAGTATCTTCGAGTTAGTCTTCAAGGCACAAATCCAAGCAAAGACAAGTGGATTGAGGTTGGAAAGGTGAGGGAACTATACCCTCATCTTCAGATAGACTGAAAATAGTCTTTTGGAGGTCCAAAAGCTTTCCAATGGGGAGGTTTGATCCAGGGGATCAAATTTTGCTCAAAATTCAAAGTGCTTGGAATTGCTTCAAATCAGACGGGAGCATAGGCCTTGTCATCACAAACCCAACACAATGTGTTTGGGTTCAAACGAACGTCGGATGAGAGAGATATCGCGTTCTGTTCAAATCGACAAACAGGCAAAACAAAATGTGTTAACTGTACAGTCCGTACGGATGTTGACGTGGCAGACCGTACGACACGTGGCAGAGCCATACGACATGTGGCAGGGTCGTACAACATGTGGTAGGTGTTGGTTGGCAGTCGTGTGGACAAGTTGACGTATGACACATGGCTTTGGTGGCTAATGGAATGCTGACACGTGGCCCACTCAATGGTCGCCACGTGTCACCCTAGAGTTGGTTTAAAATTTATGTTGTTGGTCGGATTCGACCTTGCGACCTCTGGGCAGGGGTAAAGCCTTGGGAAGGGCCACCCAACTGGTGTGCCACTGTTTGGTTCTTATAATATAAACGGTAAACATTTTATTTAAATTGAATTATATTGTGGGTTGGGGCAAGGTCCGGGCCGGGGCTTAGCCCCGGCCCCCGGTCATGTGTATATGTGTAATAGAACCACCGGCACGCACCTCCAACCGTTACCATTTGGTTTTAAAACGTAGCCCTTTATATGTATGTGCGCGGTCAAATGTTGGCCCATGTGACCACAGTCCTAGGTAGTTAGGGGCTAGGCGCGTAATTGTCCTATAGTTCACACCATTGTGTGGTTGTGCCCGGTGCTAGATTTTCACATAAATATGCGTGTTGGGGCTAGGTTGAGGAGATAGAGGTGCATTTTGGCGATCCGGAGACAACAAGTTTGAAGGGGAACTTCTAGGAAGCCTATCTTCTTCAATTTTTTGCCAAACAAGGTGCCGAAAAAGCCCAACTAGGGGTTTTTGGACGTTCTAAAGCCATTGGAGCCATCATTTTGGCATTTTGAGCATTGTAAAGCACATATTTTAGCACTTTAATCAAATAATACAAAATATCCATTGGAAGTTGGACTAGGAAATGTAACCCAAGAGAGGGGTGAACTCTTTTATCATTTGTTGTGTTATGTGTTTTTTGTTCTCTATTATTTGTTGTTGTTTATATGCATCTTAAATGTGTAATTTCCATAAAAGTTGTGTTTGCAAAATTGATCCATTTGCATAAGAACACTTGAATTAAAACTTGCAAATATTTTCAAGAATACAAGTCTTTATTATTTTCAGATCATTCAGGATCACAGTCAGAGCATGTTCAGTCAGATGGGGCACAAACTTTAGAGGGAGTATAGTTTTCAGGATCTCAGAGTGTTAAGACGAGTCCAGAGGAAGTTACACTTGGGAAGAGAGGCCTTACTTCTCCATTGATCACTTCAGAGAAGAGGAGACCTAGATGGTTTCAAGAGACCCTATAGGAGGCCAGAGAGAATGTAGGGGAGCCCAAGAGCCAGATCAGAGAGAGTAGGCCGCCAGTCATATTGGGAGCATATTTGGCACTAGTGGAGAGTATAAGGGATACTGAGCCACAAAATTTTGTGCAGGCAATTGACCATCAGGTCTAGAGAGAGGCCATAGTTGAGGAGTATGACTCCATTGTGCACAATGATGTCTGGGATGTGGTTATGAGGCTAGTGGGGAAGTCAGATGTGACTTCCAGGTGGTTATACAAGACCAATATTGTTGCAGATGGCAGCGTGGAGAAACATAAGGCCCGTTTTGTGGCACGAGGCTTCTCACAGATTGAGGGAGTCGATTATGATGAGACTTTCACACCAGTTGCAAGATACACTTCTATCAGGACTATCATTTCCATAGAAATAGATATGGGTTGGCGCATTCACCATATGGATGTGAAAAACACATTTCTGAATGGTTTTATTGAGGAGGAGGTGTACATAGAGCAGCCACAGGGGTTTGAAGTGAGTGGCAGGGAGACTCACTTGTGTCTTTTGAGGAAGGCACTATATGGTCTGAAGCAAGCTCCCTGAGCTTGGTATTCATGGATTGATACTTATTTGCTTCAGATGGGGTTTGAGAAGAGCGATGTTGATCTGAACCTCTATTTCATCATTAGGGTTGAGGAAACGCTCATTCTCATTTTGTATGTGGATGATTTATTCATTATTGGAGGTGAGGATCTCATAGCTGAGTGCAAGCTGGGACTTGCATTAGAGTTTGAGATGAGTGATATCGGATTGATGCACTACTTTCTGGGTATGGAGGTATGGAAGGAGGAGGGTCACATATTTCATGGGCAGGGGAATTATGCAGCAGATATTTTAAGTAGGTTTCAGATGGAGGACTGCAGACCCATGTCTACACCTATGATCACCAACTGGAAGAATCTTAGTGCTTCAGATAGACAGTTGGTAGATGCCACAGTATACAGGCAGTTGATCGGTTCACTTATGTATTTGGTTAACACCAGACCAGATATATGTTTTGTCGTGAACACACTCAGCCAGTACATGGTTGAGCTGAGGAGTGTTCACATGGTTGGGGAAAAACGCGTCTTGAGATATGTTGTTGGGACAGTGGAATATGGCCTATACTATGTCAGGGGAGATGGATTCAGTATGGTTGGCTACAAAGATTCAAACTGGGCAGGATGTGTTGTTGATAGGAAAAGCACCTCAGGGTGTTGCTTCAGTTTGGGGTCAAGACTTGTTCCCTAGTTCAGCCGGAAGCAGAAGTCAGTTTCTTTGAGTTTGGCCAAGGCAGAGTATATGGTGGTCAGTCAGGCCATTTGGCTTCACAAGATGATGGTTGGTTTATTTGGTCAGGAGATGTCTCCGACTGTCATTCACTATGATAATTAGAGTTGCATAAAAATCTCTGAGAATCAACTGTTTCATGACCGGTCAAAGCATATTGAGATCATGTACCAATTCATTCATGATTGGGTTCAAAGAGGGGAATTTCAGTTGCAGTATATATCTACAAATGACCAGGTAGAAGATATTCTCACCAAGGCCCTACCACGGGGCAAGCATGTCTATTTCAGAGACAAGATGAGCTTGGTGAGGAACACCTTCCTCAGTAAGAGGGAGTGTTGAGTTTTGTACCTTGGGAGGTGTCTCCCATGTGCTTATGACCTCCTTAGCACATGAGGGAAGGATATTACACTTTGTACCTTGTACTTTTGTCTAATTTCACTTTGACTTTGGTTAAAGTGAAATTTAGTCACTTTTGGCCTAAAAGTGATTATTAATTCAAAGGGGTGAATTAGAGACATAAGTTGACTTAGGAAACTTAACCCAAAGTGGGTTTGTGATTTATATATTCATGGGGAGATCTCAACCATCGATTATATGGGAGATGAGATGATCTCCACCCTTGAATATCTAGGTTTATGTTTTCTAGTCAAAGAGGGGCGCAAAGGGTGAAGGAGGGGCACATTCTTCATTTGGTATTTTTCTTGTTGAGAGAGGAGCTCTTGGAAGATGGAGATGAGGTCCGTTTTCTGAGGATGCTTGAGGGAGGTCACTTGCTTTCATTCATGGAGGATTGGAGCTACTTGCCTTGATTATTTACTAGATCTATTCTACTTCTGAGAGGGGTGCATTAGCTATGGAGGTTGATTCGTACTTGGTGGGATATCTAGCCATTATATTGCAATGATATCAGTTTTAGAGGGAGGCCATCTACTAGAGCTTCATTGTTGTGGAGGGGTTTCCATATCTGAGCTCACAGTTGGCAGTTGGCGCAGATTCAGTGGTTTTGGCAGTTTGCATGAGGGGTGCACCATTCTGGGGTGCATCTGTTGATTTCGGGCTTGTATATCAACTCAGTTGGAGTTTCTATTGTATTAGGTTATTTCATATATTTTTTTTACTTTAACCCTTCTTCTGCTTTCCTCATATATACACACATATTCCAAACTAGTTTTCCCCGCGGGGGTTTTATCCAGGGTCATGTTGACCAAAAATACCTGTGTCTACAAATGCATGATTCAGTTTCTTAGATCTATTCATATTCAGTAGTAAATTATCTTTAGGTGTGTTATGTTTATTTTGAGATGCATGTACTAATTTTCGGGGACTAAAACGACATGCTAGAGCACCCAAAATTGAGAACATAACCGTAACAAATCAGCAAAATAATTTTGGATTGTTGGATGTTATAAAACAACAGAAAATACTTTACCTGACAGTGAAAACTTAGAGCCTTTCTTTGGCCAAAGATAGACCAAGAAGGCAAGCTGATAGGACCTCGAATTTTCACAGTGTTGTCTTGTTTGAGGTCTTCTTTGAGTTCCTCGATTGAGGTGGCGATGGAGGAATGCATGTTTTTATTGATGGTGGAAATATGGAACTGAGTTGTCTCACTTCTTGTTGGTTCTCTATGAAATTAGATTGCAAGGTATTGAAACGATCTTCCAAGTCTTGGATATGGGTATGGGCCATGATGACGAGGGAACCAAAAAGGCGCAGGTGGGGTAAAAAAAAATTACTAAAAAATGATAGGTATGAATGTGATAAGGGTGAAGAGATAAATCCAATGGAATAGGTCTGAAGAATACTGCAGAGTTATACTCTGGTCTAAAGAATAATGCAGTGATGAAATTCCCAACTTCTTAATAAGGAAGAAATGTGTAGTGATTTGGAACCTCAAATGCAGGAGACACAGTTGTGCGGCAATATATATTGTATGTTTTTTTTTTTTTTTTNCCCCAAGGGTTAGGTATTCAAGGGTTCTACAAACAAGGGTTTTCCCTATGCTATAGATCTCTGATATACGTGCAGGCTCCAACAATAGTACTTGGCCCAATATCTCAAGGCACCAACTAAGGAGGCTAGACGGTGCCCTTAGCCGTACTAACCCACTACCCAGGTACTAGAGAGTATCTTCCCAAGTGTTGTTCTTGGTAGCACTATAGCAGTTAGGCAGCCAATCGGTTTATCTAAAGAGGGATTCAGGGAAATCTAGGTCGATTCGTATATAGGTGTTGTCTAATGCGCTACCACTCGAAGGGGTACCAACAAGGGTTACAAGGGTGGCCAACATATGTGTGCTTTAGTACCAGTTGTATTTCCTGCGTGTATGAATCCCTCAACCACATATTTATGCGCGTAACGAAAGATCTTTGTAGCTTAAAGATGTCGGAATACGTCTCTACCCTGGAAAAAAAAATTAACCCACAATTTTCTACCGAGGAAAGTGCTCTGATACCACTTGTAATATTCCAGATATAAAAAGTATGCAAAACAGAAATAAAATGCCATCAATGGCAGATAAACAACAATATAACCAGAAAAAAACCACAATAATACTGAAAAGATATCAGAATAACACCAGAAAGAGCACTTTGATTTTGACAGCAATGTTGACTTGCCTCTTCGAGGGGGAAACCTCCAGTTGAGCAGAGCTCTATTACAATAATATCCAAGGAAACATTTCTCATACCCTCGACTCCTATTTATACTAAACATGTCTATCAAAAGAACCATCTAGAGGAAGATCCTTCTAGAAGTGAAAGCTTCTATTAGGTCTTCTTACATTCGACTTATTCTTCCTTATTGCTAGGCCTTATTAATATTGATTGTTATTACATCGGAATATATTATTCTACCTACGTGAGGGGTTATGTCCCTAACATTTTGTTCTACATAGTGTGCACCATATATCTTCGCTCTTTTATTTTCCCTTATTCTGGTTCAACTGAAATGCCAAGTTCTTCATGTCTTCTCTCAACTCTTCCACAACTGGATCTGTATGCTTATACTAATTTTCCTCCAATTGCAAGGCCTCTTGCAAGGCCTCGGCCTGAGTTTGAAATTCTTGCTTCCTCAAAGGATACTTCAAGTTTGGAAATAAAGAATTAACAAAAAAATGTATATGTTGCATATCAGTAATTGGATTCTTCAACTTACCTTTCAACCTTTTGAACGTCTGGTCAACCTACCAGACTGATTCTCCTGGCTTCTGCTTAATCTCTATCATCTCATTCATGAACTGATCCTCTGAAATTGGTTTCTAAAATTCATTGATTAAATCCTTCTTCAGTTCTACAATGGTTGTAAGCACTCCCTATGGGATGTTTACTACAAGGCCCATATACCAATCCAATATGTGATCCCTAAATGTGATTTTGAATTGCACAACCTTTGTGTCTTCATCTATAATATGCTTATATTTCCATATCTTCTCACAAATAAAAAAATGCTTCTATGGGTCCTCTGACCCTTCTCCAAGGAACTCTCGTAATCGAATAGTTGGATCTACTCCTTTCATTGTGAAGTTTGTTGTACCATTACCTCCACATGGTGTAGATACTTGACTATTTCTCACTGAACTTATACTCCTGCTTTAATTCCCAGTGGACTCTCATACTGTAAAAATTCTTCTACCACTAATCACTTGTTGGTTAATCAATTTTTCTTCTTTAGATGTCTTAGTCACACATGGGGTTGTGGGTTCTACACTAATTCAGATCTGGAATGGAGAGCCTTATTTTGCGTCGGACCCTTGACCTTCGTTTTTCCTCTCTTATGTGGCATGCATGATTTCCTCAATATTCCCCATCGTATGGAGATCCTCTACCTCTTCCTCATCATTATCCAAGCCCTCTCACTCGACTACTTCCCTCTTCTTACTATTGATCTTATACTGGTAGGGTCGTCCGTTGCGCATCAATCCTTCTTTCCTTATTGTTTCCTTGGTCTGTTCCTCATCTATCATAAAGGGGTCCATTGCTTCCTTCTTCTGGCCTCTCTCCATATCCTTCTCCATATCTCAGACCTTCCTTAGTGCTTCCCCCAGTTCCCCCATGCACACGGAGTGATTTAGTTTTTTGACTCCATCATCATCATGCCTTTATCATGCAATAAGATCTTGATCGATGTGTAAAGATACCTAATGTACCTTCTTATGGGTCCCTTCAAGAATTCTTTCTATGTAGCAGTATATGACTTCGATGTATTGACTGCAAATTCAGTAACAAACCCTGCAATAATACTAATTAACCAAAAATCAACTGTGTGTGTGAATTTATTAGTAACCCTTTCCAACCACACAATATTCTCAGTAGTCCACTCTATTGGCCTTATCCGATTCATGAGATAAGTATCCTTCAACCTCAATATCCACTCTTGCAACAACTCTGGGAAATAATAGAAAAATGCCTCATGCAAATCAATAAACACATACCTGTCCAAGTACTAGTGTGGTGTATACCTGGATCTTATATTATATGTATGTGCAAACATGAGCTTCTTTGTCTCCAACCATCTTTCAACCTCCTTCTTAGTTGGATTCCATGGTCTAAACATCCCTTCCTACCATTTCATTATCTTCACTTTTCGTCCCATCAAATCCCTTCCAGTCCGCTTTTATGAGTTCCAACCGACAACAAAACCATTTTTTTGATATATGGGTTGACCCAGATTCTACCTTAGTTCTCCAACAAAACCCTAGAAACCATCAGCCCCTCAAGTAAACTAGAAGTAAACACTGCGCACAGAGTGCACAACACAGTCTATCCTGAGATGGCTTATCTGTGACTACAAGACCCAATTGTCTACAGTCTTTGAAGGGATGTTGTTCATGGGGATGTTAGACATTATTCTTCTTCTTAAACATTCATCATCATATTTACCATCAATCAGATCTACCACTCAATTAACCTTTAAAATTCATTCTACATCACTGATATAGTGCACTCGGTAAAATAACTCTAACAGATTCATTAATTTATCCATTCATTCATCATAAAAGACATTGCAAAACATAAAGAACACATTCTACACATTGACACAATATTTTCCCATGGTTCACTCCCCCTGGGCTATGTCCACAAAGATATTTTGCTTCTTATTATTCTTCATCAATTCTAAAAATATAGTGTTGTGCACATTACATCATAATTTTAGTAATGGTGAGGCTGACCAATGTCACCCCAAGATCCACAACATGCGACTTGACCCTCAGTTATAACTCAAAACCAGACTCATCTCCAAAATTGACTCCAAAACTGCGCAAAAAGTACTTTAAATTTTCTCACTTGCTAGATACTAGATCATCTCTTCATATATTACAATGCCTATTTATACTACAAAAATGGGTAAAAACCCTTACAATAAGGACCAAAAACACTAACCCTAGTGGATTAGGTTTTTCCACCTAGTAACTTCCTTCACGCGATTGGTCTTCGATCCAACCGTTCCTTGCTTTGAATCTGCGCTTCTTCTCCTTAATTCTTGGCACACTTCTTTTCTTTCCTTCTATCGTGCTACTTTCCCTTCTTTCCTAGTGTGTGTTTCTTCCTTTGGTTCATTCCTTAGTTTCCTGCCTCATTTGTTGCGTTGTTCCCCAAAATATCCTTCTCCAACACCATGGAACTTAGGCCCAAAATATCTTGTCTCACCAACCTACGTGTCTAATTACATATTGGGGTTCGGCCTAGGGGTATTACATTCCCCTCCCCCTTATTTATGCACTGTCCTCGATGCATCATGTACACATGTACATGTAAAATTCTTCAAAAATATCCAAAAATATGTGGGTACTCACCCCGCATGGCATATTCACATTCCCATGTTGCATCTTTAGGACTGTAACAGGTCCATTGGACCTTTACTAGCTTGATGGCTTGATTCTAGAGTTGGTTGACCTTCCAATCCAATATGCACATAGGTTGTGCTTGGAAGTCTCCTTCTTGTCCCACCTGAATCACATTCTGATTAATTATATGATTAACATCAGTCACATACTTTTTAAGTAAAGACACATGGAATACATTATGAATGCACATCGATGCAAGTAATGCAATCATCTATGCAATAAGACCAATCCTCTCCAGGATTTCAAAGGGTCCATAGTATCTCGTTGCAAGCTTTGAACAACTCCCCATTTTCAAAGAGCTTCTATTGGTCTTCACTTTTATAAATACATGGTCACCCACTTTGAACTCTCTGTGAGTTATGTTCTTATCTACATAGTTTTTCTTCCTATATTGGACAACCTTTAAATTATGTTTAATATTCACCATCTAATATTCCATTTCCTTGATTATTCCTGGCCCAACCACTGCTCTATCTATTGGGTGGTCCCAACTTATTGGGGTATTGCACTTTCTTCCATATAATGCCTCAAATGGGCTCATCTTCAAATATGCTTGATACCCATTATTATAGGAAAACTTGACTAAGTTTAAATAGTCTTCCCAGTTCGATGGTTTATCCACCACATACATTCTTAACATATCTTCAATCACTTGATCGATTCTCTATGTTTTTCCATAATATTCTAGGTGATATGATGTGCTAAAGTTCAAATGGGTCCCAAATCCTTTAAACAATCCCTTCCAAAAGTTTAATGTAAATTTGGGATCTTTGTCTAAAACCATTGCCTTAGGTACATCATGAATCCTGTCAATTTATCTCATATACATATCTACAATATTAGCTTCCTTATGAGTCATCTTTACTAGAATAAAATGAGCAGCGTTGATGAGCTTATCCACCACCACCATGATAGAGTCATGTTGCTTCATTGTTTTGGGAAGCTTCGTGATGAAGTTGATTATCACCACTTTCCATTTCCACTCAAGAATAGGAAACGACTACAACAAACCAGTTGGATGCATATGCTTATCCTTGACCTTATGACATTCAAGACATATGTCTATATAATCAACCACTTCTTTCTCCATACCCAACCAATAATACTAGTTTCAGACAACTACAATTGTTTTTTGGTATCCTAGGTGCCCAACATAAGGCACATTATGCATATATATTAATATCATATTCCTTGGCTCTTGAGAAGTAGGTATATAATTTATGCCCTTATATGAGAAGGTTCCATCTTCTCTCAGATCATAGTGTTTAGTTTTCTGCTGCAAAATACCTTGATGTAAATTTTCCTTTGTTTCCATGTATTGTTGATCTAATTTTGCAACCTCTAAAATTATGTCTTTCAAATCTGATTCATACATGATAATGGTTGTAGCATGCATCTCATGCACCCTTCTGTTGAGTGCATCAACCACCTTGTTCTCTTTTCCTTTAATATTCTTTATATCAAAGTCATATTCACTAATAAATTCCAACCATATGAATTTCCTAGCATTCAGAGTTGGTTGTCCAAACAAATACTTCAGACCACTATGGTTTGTCCTCAATTCAAATATTTTCACCGATAAGGTAGTGCCTCCACATATTCAAGGAATGCACTATAGATTTCAATTCTAAATCATCAGTAGTGTAATGTATCTCATGCTCCTTTAATTTTCTTGATTCATAGCATATCACATGCCCATTTTGACTAAGGACTCCACCAAGTCCTTCTTTGCATGCATCAATGCACACAATGAATTCTTTATCAGGATCAACAATGTTTAAGATAGGTGCACTTGTCAATAAGTATTCCAAGTGTTGAAAACTTCTTTCACATTCAATATTCCATCCAAATCTTACACCCTTCTTTTGCAAAGAAGTGATTGGGTTAGCAATATTTGAAAAACCTTCAATGAATATTCTATAGTATCCAAAAAGTCCCATGAAAGATCTCACATCTGAGACATTCTTTGGTACTGGCCCTCCCTTGATGGATCTTATCTTTTCAAGATCTACAACTATCCCTTCCTCTGAAATGATATGTCCCAAATAATGTATTTGCCTTTGATAGAATGAGCACTCGCTCAATTTTGCATACAACTGATGTTTTGTCAACAATTGTAGCACCATCCTTAAGTGATTCTCATGCTCTTCTTCATATTTTGAGTAGATAAGAATGTCATCCAGAAAGACAATGACAAACTTATCCAAGTAATTTATGAAAACACCATTCATCGAACACATAAATAAAACGGATGCATTTAACAACCCAAAAGGGACCACTGTAAACGCATAATGGGAATATCTCATTCTGAAAGAAGTCTTGTTGGTATCTTCTTCTTTGATTCTCATTTGATGATATATTGATCTGAGGTCAATCTTGGAGAATATGTTTACATCTTGCAGCTGATCAAATAGATCATCTATCCTTGGAAAATGATACTTGTTCTTCACAATCACCTTGTTCAACTCCCTAAAGTCAATACATAATCTTAAGGTACCATCTTTATTTTTTGCAAATAATATTGGGGCACCCCAAGGAGACACACTTGGGAATATATACCCCTTATTCAAGATTTCTTCAAGTTGAATTTTCAATTCCTTCAATTATGGTGTACTCATCCTATAAGGAGTCTTGAACACCAATGCAACTCCAGGCATCAGATTAATAGAGAAATCGATATCTTTTTTCGGTGGCAACCCTGGTATCTCTTTAAATACATATTCAAACTCTTTCAATACTGCATAGTCTTCAATTCTTGGCACTTTGTCCTTAGGTGCATCCTCCATATGCAGTAAAAATATTTGGCATCCTTTCCTAAATATTTTCTTCAGCTACAAGGCCGAAACTTCTCTAAGGGTTACTACTCTTGGAATGCCTTGAATTGTCCTCAAGTTTCATTGTTTATCCAAGCAAGTAAATTCTTTGTTATAGCAATCTAGGAAAACATGATGTTATTCTAACCAATACATACCAATTAGGTAGTCATATGATCCCAAATGTATGATGTTCAAATCAACCTGTGTACACAGTCCATTCATGTCCATTGGACAATCCTTGACTATCATTAATTTTTCTTTTAGTTCCTATAGCTAATTGAATCAAACAAGGTTTTCCAAGCTCGCTTCTTATCAATCAAAGTACCAATAGGTTGATCATTGATATTACCTTCTAATTCGATCATGTGAGATTGAGATTCAACTTGCTTGTTGTCTAGATCTGCATAGATCCTTGGCATACTTCTGCCCATATCCTTAATTGTTTCACCATATTGTACATTGTGAACAATCCTCACTTTCTCACCTCTATGAGGGAAATATATGTACATATGATCTCCTTCACAACCCCAACATTTCATGGGATGTTGCCTTGGTATTTTTCCGAATGTTTCTAACATTCAAGACTCATTATGAGATGGCTACCCTTGGGAATTGTTTCTAAGGAAGAGTGGCTTGTTTCCTTTCTTCCTCTGCTCCATCTTGCCCCTCTTCTTATCTTCCCAAGCCTTGTGGAAATTTGGTCTTCCTCTATGTTGATCATAGAGGCGCTTGGCTCTCCTTATTGCTTCATCCAATGTCTTGGGATCATCATAATGTATCTTGTCACTAAACATTGATGGAATCCCACTCATAAACCTTTGAATATTGACTTGTTCATCTTTGGTGAATTCAATATACTTCAATAGTTCCAAGAATCTTCTTTCATATTCATCCATAGTCATACTCCGAAGATTGAGTTCAAAGAACTCCTTCATCTTCATATCATAAAAATGTTTGGTCAATTATTTCTTCTAAAAGTACTCCTTGAATTGCTTCCAAGTGATCTTCTTCTCATAAATGTGTTGTATTTTCACAAGATGGTCCTACCACATTGACGCTTTTCCCTTCAACTGGTAAATGAAAATTCTTTTTTATGCTTGTGAGGAATAATTGTGCAGTTGAAAGTATTTCCTCATTCCCAATATCCAAGTCTTTGCATCCTCATATTTCTTATGCTCACCATAAAATATATGAGGTTTAATATTATTCATTTATCCTTGTAGTTCATCCACCCCGGGCCTCGTCTTATGCTTCCTGATAGGTGATATACTCGGATTTTTGTATTCTCTTCTACTAAAGGGGAAAATCCCCCTATTACTATATTGGGTCGGAGTATAGGCAGAGCATTGATATCCCTTCAAAGACAATCATATTTCTAAACTACCACAAACAATCTGACCTTAAAATATAAGAGAAGGAAAAGAGGGTGTACCTTTGGTCTTTTCGGTTGGTGTAGACCTCCTTCTCCCTTGTAGTTTCTTGGACTACTGGTATCCTCCCAAAGTTGACCTGAAAAAAATTTAGACAACAAAGCTAAGATATATTCTATCTTTACTTATCAGTGTTAGGGTTCAAATATAAATGTAAATGCATTAATCAATTAATAAAAAAAAACACAATATTTGGGACAGAAATATAATTATTTTATTCAGATGTAAAGCTTACAAAAGGTTACAACCTTCTCGTTGGAAGACGCTCCACAAACCTGTTCCAGGATCCTCTTATTATTGTTCCAAGTGCATCATTCCTGTAATACCTCTCACAATCAATTGATCTCCTCGGGAAGTAGGGAATGGATTGTATAGGGAGATGGATGGTGGGGGAATGTTGAGGCCAAATCTCAGAAAGGGCTGCAAACCTTGGGCTAAAAGGGGAAGGGATATTAGCAGAGTTTCTCTATTCTAATGCTTGATGTTGGAATGGGACCCTAAGACATCATTTTAAATGAAAAAGTGATAGTTATTCAGTTTGGGGATAGGCTACAATGGGTGAAATGGTTAGGAAACCTCCAATAGCTAGTTAACTCTATTGAATTCCTTGCAACAATTTTTTTTTTCAACTTTTGGAGGTAAACGCGGGTTGTTTAGTATGAAGCTAGTGTATGTACATGGGATTTCTAGTATGCAGCTAGCGTATGTACGTGGGATTTCTAGTATGCAGCTAGCGTATGTACGTGGGATTTCTAGTATGCAGCTAGCATATGTATGCAGGTAGTAGTGCAACAGGGAACGTACATGCTCCAAAAAATGATTTTTTAAGAGAGAGTCTCAGCAGTATTGTGGAAAATTGTGCAAGTAGAAAGGTCAATGCCATGTATGCATAGGTAGAAAATTTTAGGGCTATAACAGATGCCCCCTAATGTGTGAGTTTATAAGAGCAACTGATGGCCGAAATAAATTACAATATCTTTACTAGTGGGAAGGCATGGAGTCGAGTGAGCTCGGGACCAAAGTTCTGGAGGTCGCTATCTATAAAACAATAATAATCTCTCTGAGGTGGGCATGCCCATGCTCAGGATGAACTAATCATGGCTTCCAATCAAGTACATTGCATATCCATGTCATAAAAATGTCTATATAAAGTGTAGATGCAAGCAATACACAACGGATATACATATCAAAATCACACAATGATATTCAAATATAATACAATATGAATCTTCAAGAAGAATCAACGCGTGTGGCTAGATATTAGGAATTCATAGCTCAAGCAATAACTTCAACATCTTCAACAACTCGGATAGGATCACAATAGGAGTGTAAGACTCACTACTCTGAGGTCTTCGACATACTGTCGAGGAAAGACTGGAGGATATTGATCATCAGGAACAAAACTTCATCGTTTTTTAATCTGGACTTGACTGGACTCACAAGATGGATGACTTATGAAAGTCAAGAGAGAAAATGAAAAATGGCCGACTTAGGTTGGATAAAGTTTCCCTTGGACAAAATAACGAAAGATGATCAGACTCAGGCAACATAATATTGACATAAGTTTGTGATGCAGGAGGCACAACAAACTCTCCATATGTTTAGAAGAGTAACCAAATGGAGGAGGACACAACTCTATATAACGAGAACAACTTCATAAAGTCATACTATATCCCAATGCTTGGCGAACAAACATAAGGATTCACTTTGTCGAGGGGCAACAATCTTGCTGCCGAAAAAAGAATTGATATATCTCGTCCCCTCTTTTTGGACTATTTGATTTTTTTTTTGTCTTTTTCAAATTTTTAACGAGCTTGAAAAGGAATAAAATAATGCTACGTTACAAAGGAGGAAGGAGTATCATGAACAAGAAAACTAGTTCCAAGCGCATGGAACATACTAATGATCAGGGAAAGGAGACATGTGTAGGATAAGGACACTCGGGAAAAATTCCTCCATGGGTCAAGGTGTCAGATCACAAAGTCAAAGAGTTTTGCAAGGATTGTGTAGAAGGAATGCTTTAAATATGTTAAGAACCAAACTTCAATATAGCATAGAAAAACCTCAGGAAAAGTACTCAACGCCTTGAAAAAGAGATAATTTCAGATAATAAGCCTCTTCGAGGGGGCAACCTCCTTTTACCCCACTTAAATGTTCAAGTACAAG
>ML779211.1:838477-863754 GCA_009831015.1 Picea engelmannii | reverse complement strand
TGGCCTAAAGCCGACATAATTAAAATAACATTACTAATCTAAATTACAACTAATGGCCTAAATCCGACATAAATAAAATAGCATTACTAATCTAATATGCCCCAATTAAGGGGTAATGAGCCAATATTAGGGCTTAACAAAAAGTTCAGTTGAAAGCAACATGGAGCCAACATTAGGCCAAAGACGCAAATATGAGACCCGCAATGCGATTAAGCACGACACAACAAGACTCCTTCCATGTGAATTTTTTTGAGCCCAGAGAAGGTAAGCTCGGTGGTGTTTTCATGTTTCGAGAGTCTGAAAAAATGTTAAAGAAGATTCCAGGGAGTTCATTTTTCACAATGCGTATAGTCAGTTTGAAAAAGGGTTAAAGTTATACCGAAAAGATGTCTCTTCAATACCATTTTAATGAGTGTGATTGAGACAAGATCACTCAATGATCTTTTCAATTTTAAGGAATCTGAAAAGATATTAACTATGGACTCACAACCTTTTTCTAAGATTAGTCTCCTTAGCCCAAAAAAGTATAAAATATAACTGAGGACAATTCTCAGGGCGAGACAAGTCTCTCGAGGCGTACCTTTTTTCTGGAATAATCTATTGGTTGGAAAAAGGGTTAAACTCATGTCGAATAGATGTTCTTTCTGGACCAATTAATGAGTGTGAAAGGAATAAGGTCACTCAGAGATATTTTCATATTTAGGGAGTCTGAAAAGAGCTTAACTATGGACTTCGAGCGGGTTCATTTTCCGTAAGTGATCTCCAAGGCCCAAAAAAGAGATAAACCAAAACCAAGGAGAATGTCCCTTTTTCAAAAATTTAGTCCCTCAGGCTCGAAAAAGGGTTAAACTTATGCCTGAGAATACTCTTCTAGCGAACTGAAGTTCCTAGAGCATACCTTTATTCGTTAAATTAGTCGTCCAGATTGAAAAAGGGGTAAACTACCACCGGATAGATGTGCCTTCAAATTTGAGTTTGGCGAGCATGAAGGGAAACATGATCACTTGGGAATCTTTTCAATTTTTGAGAGTCTAAAAAGGGATTAAAGAAGACTCCAGGGGAGATACTTTTCTCAAGTAATCCAGATGATATTGAAAAGAATAAATATAGTCTCGTTGGATGTTGCTTTCAAAATTTAAAGCGACCTTGAAAGACAACAAACTGTGCTCATAAGGGAGTCTCGTGTGTAAGGCCAAGAATGATGATTAGAAATAAGAATGAGGCTTCAATATGTAATCATGGCGGGACTAACAAGGATTCCCAAGCCTATATACAAAACTCACATCATAGATGCCAAAATGCAGCAAAGGATCTACCTAGGGCATCCATGTAGATGTAGGATCTACCACCTAATTACAACACTTCTAAAGAAGAAGAGAAGGTTATGTGTCTCACTTTGGTGGGATCGATCCTATGGAAAATCGGAAAAGACAACAATATGCAGAAATCTAGGAGTGAAAACCTAACCTATATGCAAAAGTTGAAATACCATGGGATGATATGAGTGTAACCCATCTCAAAAAATTACCAAACTGAAAGGACAAGTCCATCAGAATGACCCAAAGATCTCTCAAAAGAGAACTCAATTATCCACCTAGTCAAAAAAAGTGAATAAGGGGACCAAATTAGGGAAAAAAGGGCCAAAAGGGTCTATAAATAGAGGTGGACTGCTCATTTTTACAATTGCAATTGGAAATTAACAAAAGAAGTCAAAAAAACACTTTATCAAAATGTGAATTCTGGTAGCTACGGTGGACGAAAAACCCTCACACTTGGACCAACTAAGTACAAATCACCTCCTCTTTCATTTTAGTTCATTCATTTGCATTTAATTTTTTGTTTGGGAGGCGCACGTCCTTGTAAAAGGGTCGCGTCTAAGTGTACTCAGGCTATCCAGGGTCAGCCCGCGTATGTACTCGGGCAGAGTAATAAACATATCAAGTACATACGTGACTGTTCAAAATACAAACCGCGTACACCTCCTTTTGTATTAAAAAAAAAGAAAACACAAGTATTAAACCCTCTCCAACTTTTGTGTGTGACAATATGTATGTTCACTAGAGAGACAGGAAACATGAAAAGTTGGACGTCTTGATCAAGGAGGACCTTGTGGCCATCGTTACGTTAAAACAGTGTGGCTTATGGAAAATTTTGCATTGTCCGTTCATGAGGGCACAACCGAGGTTTCAATGCTCTAGTGGAGTATTGGCATCCTGATGCAGAGGCTTTTATGATGGAGGGTCAATCACTTACCCTGGCCACAAAGGACATTTACTTCCTGATCGACCTCTCTAGAAGAGGGGAACTGGTGAACTTGAGGACCTTTCCTTCAGGGCCATATAACATTGAGGAATACACCAGGATGTATTGTGAGGCTGGTACCGAGAAAGTAGGTTCTCAAGTGTCAATAGACCAGATTACCAGCCTCTCCCTTTGTATTATTGTGTTCATGATCGGGCGGATCATGAGATCCACAACAGTCCATCAGGCCTCTCGTGCATAGATGCATTGTGCAATCCAATGTTTAGAGGCTTCCATGTTTGATTGAAGTACTACCATGCTGGTATGCATGAAGAGACAACTCACAGAGTGTCATATGCATACAAACAAGAACTTCGGGTTTGGTACCATTTTATGCTCCTATTTCTTCGAGAGGGTGTCCAGTATTATCCCGAGAGAGACAATACAGGGACATATTCCCTCTTTCTCGGCATTGTGCAGGTGGGTAGTTATGTTGCGTAGAGAGGGTGGAGGAAGGACCCAGGAGGCCTTCGACGATTAATTCTTTGACTGGTGGGCCCGTCAGATTCCAGTGATAGAGGACTATCCCTATGCAGGGATAAGATTCCTTAGATATCCTAACATGCCCATGCCCCCTGGTGAGGAGTGTGATGAGATAGGTAACACATTCTTTAAAGTTATTAAATTTTCAATTTTCTATATATATCATTTTTATGTGTGCGTAAGAGTACTAAATTAGAGCCCCATTATATACAGATGTGGGACCAGTTTGACCAATAGACTTCACCAGGACTAGGCATCTCCCTCGACCAAAGGTAGGACTAGTAGTAGGAGGACCAGAAGTTGCATGAGGACCCCCAACTGGAGAGCCTGATAGAGTCCTACGACAAGTGGAGAGTAACTTCACTGCTCTCACTCGTGCAGTTCCTATGGTCGAGATCGAGGATCTTCCCACGACTATGCAACCACAAGTAGTAGGGGTGCCTTGGACCTGGGTCCAGTTATTCTTGTGTCTTGCAAACGTTGGTGTCCACTACATCAAGGCCAATAGGCCTAGACTTTAGATAGCGTTGGACTACTTATGTGTCGAGGGAAATTTTTGTACTATATTTTTTAGGGCTTAAGCCCAACGATGTATACCGACTACTTTTGAGGCTTTCATGCCCACTTTGTACTCATGACACCATTTTTGGACACACACACACACACACACACACACACACACACACATATATATACACACATATTTCCTGTTTTATGGATGACATTTTTTACAAATGTATTTACATGTGTATGTATGTGTTTTACTTTTACATGTGAGCAACATGCCAATCTAAAACTTGACTAGCTAGAGTATCAGTTAAATGATTAAATCTCCTAGGAACATGAATATAAGTAATATAATCAAAATATCGTTCTAAGAGACATACCCTAAGGAATCTTCAGTGAAGAGTGGGATCATACACGCGGTAAACTTCATATAACTGGGACACAACCAGTTGAGCATCTAAATAAACCTAGAGGCGAGAAATACCATGTGACAAAGCATCACATAATAATTATATCATTGCACTGTACTCATCAACATTATTTGTTGTGTCTCCTAGAAAAATACCTCCAGAAGATAGCAACTGGCCTCCAAGTGTGAAAATCACCCAAGTTGGGGAAGCAAGCCTCTGAGTGTGTCGTCTAGCGTCGTCCATGAAACCAATGTAAACCTCTAATTCACTTGACATCTGCCACAGTGAAAAAGAGAACATAAATAACTAGATGTCCATAAAATGAAAAAGACAAAAATGTATAAAATACTATACATAAATACAAGAAGCCACATCCTGTTGACCGAAATAAGAGTAGTACTTCTTAAGGTAGAACCCATTTCTAGGCTCCGCTAAGGCATTTCCCTCAGACAATAAGAACCCTTTTCTAAGACCTCTTTCACAATGAAAGGTCCAAACCACATGGATTTGAACTTTCTTTCCCCCAAGGGATCTATGTCTTGGTCCTAGACCAGAACAAGATCGCCTCCGGAGAAAATTTGAGGGCAAACAGAACGATCATATTGACACTTGACTCATTGCTTATGAGCCTCAATATCCAAGGTTGCATCACGACATTGCTCGAGATATAGAAGACGTTCCTCAAGCGGCATAGTGTCGAGCAGTAGTTCCACTGCCAACTTTAAATAAGGGATCTGACACTCAATGGGTAAGATTGCCTCCATCCCGTAGCTGAGTTGAAAAAAAGAAAACCCGATAGCAGTATTTGTAGAAGTTCTATAATCCCACAACGTTGAATATAACATCAAATGCAAATTTGATTTGGCCGAATTGGTCGTCCACTAAAGAATAGTCTTGAGAGACTTATCCACAGCTTCTACCTGACCATTCGCTTGCGGGTAATAGGGTGAAGAATGTTCCTGTTTAAAACCAAGATTTGATGTTAATTCAATCATCATTTTATTCTGGAAGTGACTGCCATGGTCAGTGACAATCTCCTTCGGGATATCGAATCTAGATACTATCTGAATGAAAATGAAAAGGGCATCAATTTTCATATCATTGTTAAATGTCAGCATAGCTTCGACCCACTTAGTGAAGTAGTATACCGCTATGAAGATATATTGATGCCCCCTGGAAGAAGTTGGGTGACATGTAGATAAATCAATCCCCCACTTGGTGAAGGGACTGATAGTAATGACCGAAAACATAGGAACAGGGTGTGCTCGCATCTTCCGACAGAAGATCTAGCACGGGTGACACTTATTGACCACCTCAACACAATCTTTGATTAACGAGGGCCAAAATTATCCTACGCAAATAATATTTTGGGTTGTTTCCAACCCAGACAGATGACTTCCATATGCTCTGGTGTGACAGTCATTCAAAACAAGCTCTTCTTATTAGTGAGTAAGACATCGTCGAAGAATGTAATCTACACCTTAACAATACATAGTGTCCTCGAGAATGAGATAGTTTCATTCTTGGTCTCATATTCGTCGACGCTCATCATGACAAGAAGAAGCAGGGCACTTCAAAGTCTGAAGATACACAAGTATATCTCCATACCAGGCGTCTGAAGATGCAATAAAAAACAAATCTCCATTAATTGGTGACTCTTCAGGCAAAATATCACCACTTTTGACCAAAAGTTCCGAGATTAACTCTACGAAGACAAAGTAATTTGTTTATTTCATTGAAACAAAATCTAGATTGAACTCTTGGAGGATAACCATCCACCGATTAATTTTTCCACCGATGACACATCACGTTAACACATATTGAAATGGATTGACGACAGCAACAACAATGGTCCTACGAAGTAATATATAGTGATGGAACTATTGGACAATGTGAATAGATTTCAAAGCGAGTTTCTATTAAGAACCTGAATAGATCTATAATTTATTTGGGCAAATTCGGCCTCCAAATGCTACAGAAATAAAAATAAAAATTCGCGTCTTCGTCCGTGGAAAAAACCCTAAAAATTTGCAGATTTTAAAACTTCAATATCTTGACTTCCCGGACTCCGTTTCGGACGATTTTGTTTTTCAACTTGGGTGTTTTTCTGAGAGGAAATCAGATCCACAACCTGTTTCTATAATTTTTTCACAGAAATATACTGAAAATTTATGGAATGTCGCGGCCCTCTTTTTCTTCTCCAAAAAACAAAATCTGCAAAAATAAAAAAATATTTGCCCACAATGTCTACCAAGGAAAGTGCTCTAATACCACTTGTTAAGAACCCGAATAGATATACAAATATAATCACCACAAATATTGAATTCAAAATATATCCACAAGCAATATAGAAGAAACCACACTATATTATTACCAAACCCTTGAGGTAGGGAAACACCATACAATGGATCCTATTATGGAAGGGATCCTCTCCTGTTCACTTGCCTCTTCGAGGGGGCATCCTCCTAATGAGCTTCAGCTTCAAATACAATATTTCTCTTCATATCTCATTACATTTCTTGAACCCCTTTATATAGCGCTACCATCACCTAAGCACATTCTAGAGGAGGAATCTTCTAGAAGTCCTCTTACATTTATTATATCTAACTACCATATTGGGCATTATTTAATAATATAGTGGACCTAGTCCACCTTACATTGAATGACCTCTACTATTATCACTCTGGGCCCTCTGGGCCCCCCCACTACCTCTCTAGCTACCTTACAGTTTCTCAACATGCGAGTAGTTGAGCTCCGGTCCAACTAGGCCTCGACTAAGATAATAGATAATGTGCTCTTTTAGCACATCATTGTCTTCTACCAAGACCATGTCGATTATGGACTATGCAAAAGCCACATATAATAAGAAATCCTTGCCATAATCTGGAGGCCTAAGTAGAGGGGAAGATGTCAAAGAGTGTTTCAATGCATCAAAAGAGCATTGAGATGCTTCGTCCCAACATAATGGGACTCCCTTTTTTAAAAGACGTGTGAACCCTTTCGTAATCTCGGCATAGTTAACGAAAAAACACTGAAGAAAGTTTGTTTTTCCCTATAAACTCTAAATTTGGGGTATTGTGCGCGAGGGAGGAAATTGAACTATCACCTCAACCTTAAGAGGATCGACCATGATCCATTTTGTCGACACAATGAAATCCAATAAACGACCCGATGTCACGCAAAAACTACACTTGTTTGGATTCAAGCGAATCTGATAGTAGCGACATTGCTCAAATATTAGTCGTAAATGGGAAGGATGATCGGATATCTTGCAAGGACGTGATGCTAGATCATCCAGGTATACCTCGAATATATGTTTGAGGTCGTGAAAAGTGAACGACATGGCCCGCTGAAAAGTAGCTCCAACATTCTTCATGCCAAATGACATATTTCAATACGCCAAGGTATGCCAAGGACAAATAAAAATCATTTTATTTTGGTCCTTGGGCTTGATTTGAATTTTATTATATCCCAAAAAACCAACCATGAAATAAAATACTTCACAACCCGCACACTCATCAACAATATGATCAATAAACGGGGTTGGAAAATTGTCTTTCGGGCAAGCTTTGTTCAAATCACGGAAATCCATAGAAACATGAATCGTTCCCTGATTCTTGTTGATAGGAACTGGGTTTGATACCCATTCCGTCAATTGTATGGGGTAGATGAAACCAGCTTTCAGGGGTTTCTCTACTTCAACCTTTATCGCCGCTTCTTTTTGAGGATTGACCGGTTGAAGCTTCTGTTGGACCTGTTTGACATTAGGATAAGTCGTGATTTTGTGTTCAACAATTCATGGATTAATGCCTGGAATCTCCTCATAAGACCAGGAAAAAACATCGTGAAACTCTTTAAACAACTCAGTGTAAATTTGAATCTCTTCGGGGGAGCAATCTGCTCTGACGAAGACATTCTCCATGACGCCAGGGGTTTTGGACATATTGATAGGAATCATTGCAGCAATACTTTCCATGTTGACCTCGGCGTATACTTTGTGCGTAGCCATAGGTTTAATAGGACAAGGGTTATCTCCATTCATGGTCATAGAAAAATCTCCTACCTCTATTCTCCTAAGATCAGGAAGAAAATAAGACCTATGGTGAAGATCATCCCAAGGTCTTTCGGGACCAGTCATTGCCTCCAAAATCGCCTCGTCAGAGGGAAAAACTAAGTCTAAAGGGTCCTGAGAGTGAGAGATTATTGAGCCCAAATAGGCTCAAGAACTGGATCTATCTCTTGTGGGGGAGCCGGATCGAGGTTGCATGAGGCTTGCTGGAAAAAACTGTATGCAACCTCAGTAGCGGATAAGGGAATGGCCATGACAAGGTGCCATATCCCTTCCATCAAAGCCGATGTGGAAGGTAAAGTCCTCGGGTCGTGAAAGTAGCTCATTTTAAAAGACGACACTTGAAAAATTGAATCCTTCGGTTGGTCAGGGATGACCGAAATAAACCTCACATCATTAGAAGGTGGCAGATAATCAAAAGTTCCCATCAATGACAGAAACAATCTGAAACCTAAGTTGACAGTGCCTAGTTGCGGGTTATCAATGATCGGGACTGTGGATGCCCCCGATGAAGGGTCAGGATGGAAGAAGGATAATTAGTCTATGGTTATAATCTTACCTTCATGAGGAAAGCATGGAACCCAAAAAATGGTGGCTACAACCACATGCATTGCGTAATTCCAGCTCTGTCCTAACAAGAGATTGTAGTCGAGAGGTGCATCGACTACTTCAACCTCGACGCACACAATTTTACCCTCCAACTAAACGGGGAAAGAGGGAATTATACCATGTCGTCTCAACAATCGATCGTCAAAATACGTAAGCAAGGTAGGTGACGGAGACAACTCATGTTGGCCAATGGACCTTTAACATGCCAATGAAATCATGCAAGTCGATGCACCATCGTCAACCACCGTACAGAAAATGTTCCTTGTCAACGATTTTGTGGTGTACACCACTACTATCTGAAAGGCAACATGGTGAGGAAGATGAGGTTTAAGGTCAGTCGGATTGAAAACGATCATCCCTAATTTATTGGGCTCTGTCGTTCCCAAGGCGGACAACATAGCTTTTCTCTATGAGGGGAAACTCTGGAGAACCTCCGAAGAAGACATTGCACAAGGTGTCTGTGCCAGATCATCCACAATGGAGTAATTCTGAGAAACCCTTGCATTTGGGTTATGAGAAGCCTTTTTGAATGCATCTTTAGGGATGTGAGTCATTGTTTCTCCCACTCTCTTCTCAATTTGGAGAGGAGTGAATGGGTTGGAGGCCTCTTTTCCATTCTCAACAGATTCTGGTGTTTCATGGTCACGAGTCCTGGTTGATAAATGAGCATCGATGTTCATCATGTAAATGTTTGTGGACGGGTTGTTAGAATTAGGCGCAGGGGGTCCCTGACTGCCCTCATCCGCGCTCGTGGATGTAGAAGCATAAGCCATATTTTTCCCTTGTGGAAAAGGGTTTGTCAACACAACAAGTTGTTGTTGTACTAGTAGCTTTTGGGCTTCCGCAAGTCGAGTGCACAAGTGAGTTAAGTGGTCGTCTGTGCAAAGCTTACATAGAAACTTCACCTTCCTCTTCTCATTTTTTCCCTCTCCAACATTGTTAGCAACCTTTTTATCCCCCTTACACTTATTTATTTTTTGTTTCTTCTTTCCCTCAATTTTTTGGTTAGCATTGGGAGTTGTTGATTGCACATTGTGTACATCTGACGTCTGGGTTGTGAGGGCATCCGAACTAGGAGTCTGCCTGACCACAGTCTGTTGAATCGATAATTGTTGTAATTGATTAGAAAACATATCCATGGACTTTCATTGTGTTGATCCCACTATGCCATTAGCATGGGGCCCAGACTTTTGTTTGGCCTTATTGAGAGTTGATCGTGGCGCATCGGGTAAGATCTCGTAAAGCATTCCAGACTGAGAGTAAATCATTTCTAGTTGTTGGGCTCTCATAATAGCCTCTTCCTCAAAAAACACCTCGGATGTTGCTACGTATTTGGATATGCAAGGAACCAAAGACTTTAAGAACCACTCAAGCAAGAATGCAGGAGGGACTTTGAATTTAATCAAGCTCTTTTCTCGCTGCCATTCTCAGATATGATCTGAGATATGGTCAGCCTTATTTTTCTCAAAGTTGGCCAACAACTCGGTGTCAACATCGTATCTCACTGGCAACTAGAAATGGTTCAAGAAAACCATAGCTAGGTCATTAAAGTAAGAGTACTTCGAGTTGTCAAGCTCGATATACCATTTTGTTGCACACCTTATAAGAGTGCATTGAAAAAGGCACAACTGAACAGATTTGTCCTTCAACGAGTTTGATCAGCAACACAAGTGAAAAGTAGTCGCGTGATCACTTGGATCTTTGCCAAGCTTTCCCTCAAACTTCGGGATGTCAGAAGGAAACTTAGTCAGCATGGGGGGGCAATGTGGATTGTGATAGATCAGGTTATTTAACAATATCGACAAGTCTAGAAAATGCAGGGTTGCCAAAAAGGGTATTTTTGGTTGCGGAGTATTTACATCAAAAGAGGGACCCGAATTTTGACTGGCACCAGGTTGGCAGGAAAAGTTGGATTGGTGGCCAGGGTTTTGGTAGAAATCATGGCCCTCACCAGAAAAAGGAACCTGCGTTTTTTTTTACATCATCAGTTGATTCTCAAAGTTAGATGACATAGCTTGCACATGGATTTCCCCATGTGTAGTGTTCCAAGAACCTTGATTGGGGATGCCCCCAACCGACCCTCCTAGCATAGGTACCGAACCATAATTCTTATTAAATAACATGGCCATGGAAGTTGGCTTGCATTGCATAGAGTACTTTCTCTTATTAAATAGCATGGCCATGGAAGTTGGTTTGCATTGCCAAAATAAGCAAGTCCATTCAAGCTTTTGATGATTATAATTTTTACAATGTCTATGTCATTAAAAAAAAAATTGTTTTTTAATGATTACACATGGTTTTGATCCCATTCCATTCAACCCAAAAATTAAATTGCTTGGATGCAAAATATTGATGATATGTTCTTGCCTTTTAGTAATTAATGAACATGGAATCTCGAGGACTTGTAAAATACTAACCTAGATTATTCTTTGTGTTAAATACATAACATAGACTACAAAATCGATACTAAAATGTTTTTATATAATCAAGTGTCAATCTCATTCCATTTTGTATTAATTAATTATTTTCAATTAGGACGAAATTATCTTATATGAAGTGGTTAAAGATTTTTTAGAAATGATTGAATGGTTTTTAATGTATATATTTTTTAATTGATCCAATTAAAAGTAATTATAAATGGTTTAATTTTTTTTAAATGGAATGGATATAAGTATTTAGATTTTTTTAGTTAATTCCTCTAGTTTTAATTTAGTTTTAATGGAACCTGGTAAAATATACTATATCCTCTATGATCCGATCATGTGTTTGGGGATCGCAGTAGCGCGAAGACATTTATGCACCGGAAAGAAAGCTTAGCATTAGGGTTATTTATTAATGATTATTAGGGTTATGATTAGAGTAAGATTAGCATTAAGGTTATTTATTAAAATTAGAATTATATTAAAATTAAGATTATTTGTATTAAAATTTGTTTTATAATAATAAGAAAAAGATAATTTAAACAATAATAATGTAATAATAAAAAATTTAATTTAACTTAATTTAATGTATTACTTATTAGTGTATTAATACTTTATTAATTTTTGCCCCGAATGGAGTGACACGCGGCATAGAGGAGGTGACACTCGGACTCGCACTCAGCTATGGTTTAATGGCTGATGGACGCCACCCACACATCTGCATTAACGATGGTGGACGGCCATAGCAGAGGACATGCGACGGAGGTACTCCTCCCTCGCGCGACCATTAACCCCCCCTGCGCACATAGATTCATCGTGGATATGGATGGATGGAGGCTTCGACAGTTTGGTTATGTTTTTTCTTTTAAGCCCGAGCAGCGAGGGAAAGCTCCTGGTGCGGCTATGCCATGGTTATTTATCGCCTGCTCTCTGCACTCTGAGAAGATTTTCCAGGACTGGTGGCTTCTCTGTGTGTCTTGACAGAGTCGGCTTGCCTGCGCCCAGCACCCGCAGCCGCTCTCGACCTGGATTTTTTCTAATTCAGCTCTGCATTTGATTGGCATTTGCTTGGGTACAATGGTCAAGAAGCGAGGAAAGCCTCGACGGGGTTCAGCTTGGGACGCACACAAAGCGCAGAGGCACCGGGAGGAGGAACTTGAACGTGCTCTGGCTTTGGCGTCTTCCATTCTCAGGAAGAAGGCTTGGGTTGAGAGGGGGGCATTGCTCGACACCATCGCTGAACAGGGAGCTGGCTGCAGTAGGGCAGAGAAGGAGAGCGAGACCGCGGATCTGTTTCCAATTTGCGTCGTGGAGGAGGACCTGTCGATTGGGGACTTGTCATGCGACGAGAAGCCAAGTGCCATGGAGACTTTCAGCAGGCAGGGCACCAAGTGCATCCTAACTAAGGAAGACGACCTCCCTGGCTGCGTGGTTGAAGAAATCCCATGGACGGGTGACCTGCAAGCTACAGGTGTCGAGAAGATTGTGAACGCAGAGACAGTAGTGGTGCAGAGGAAGCTTGCAGTTGGCATTGGCGAAGCTGTGGAACTGAAGACTGCTCCTCCTAGTGGCTTGGGTGGCGGAACGCATGGTCCTCTCCTTAGTGACGAGCACATGGCCTTGGTGTTCGAGCTCCGTAGCCACATGTCGGACTTGGAACACAGGGCCCTCCTCATGGGCCAGTGCATGGAGCTGCTCCTCGATGCGTTCTCCGGGGCTCCAGCTCAGCGAAAGTGCCCCCTGTGCACGCAGACTTTTGCCATTCCGACGGGGACTTGGCAAACTGGAGGAAGCGACACGTCACTAGGTGCCTAGGTTTTTCTGTTTTCCAGGTTTTTAGTTTTACTGTGCAATTGTTTTAGGTTTATCTGGACCACTGGCATCTGTCCTGGTTTCCTCCGAGCAGGACAGATGTCTCTTTTCTTAATGTATTACTGTATAAGTGCTAGTTGCCTCCCACTTATGCTGGTTTCCGGTTACCGACAGCATTTTTGGTGACTATTGCCATGACTCTGTTTATTTTGTCAAAGTTTTGAGATAATCTAATATAGCAGGTACTACTCCTTTTTTATTTTAAAAAAAAAAAAAATACTTTATTAATTTTTAATATATTCATATTTTAGTAATGTATTTATTAATGCATTTAATGTATTATTATTGTAATAATGTATTATTAATGTATTGTTTTATTAGTGTAGTAATACTTTAACAATGTATTAATTAATATATTACATTATTAATATATCAAATTAATTATTAAATTACTTTATACATTAATATAAATTAATAATATACTCCACACTTTACATTAATATAATAATGTTTTATTAATGTATCACTACCTTATTAATGTATTATTTTATGAGTGTAGTAATGTATTTTAATGCACTTGAATTGCTATCTAATCCTTAACAAAGACAGTAAATAAAGTATCTTAATGATTATATGGTGTAATGTTGGGGTGAAATTTATTCTTTTCATTATATGGATTTTAATGGAAGTTATATAGAGAGAGATTTTTCAATGAAACTTTTCTATGGGTGAGAGACTTTGTTTATTAATTCTCCTACCGACTAAAGTAAAATCAGTGAAAAATATATAAAAATTATATATGCAAGTATAATGGTCATAGTTTATATCATGGTGTAATGTATATACTCTATGATCCATGTTTGGTGTACTTAAATGTCCTTATAACAATAATAAATCATCATAAAATTTGAATCTAATTTTTTGTCAATGTCCTTAGAATGAGTATAAAGTGTCATCTACAAAGTATAAAACACGTTGATTTTATTTAAATGTTCTTAGAACAAATATAAATCATCATCTGCAAAGTTCCGGATTATTTTCTATCAATGCTCTTATAACAAGTATAAATTATTAAATGATTTGTTATCAATGTCCTTATAATGAGTATAAATCAAGTAGATTTATTATCAATATCCTTAGCACACGCATAATTCGTCATCTACAAAGTTCAAGATGATTTGTTATCAATGTCTTTAGAACAAGTAAAAATCATCATTTGTAAAGTTAAAGATGATTTTCTATCAATGTCCCTAGAAAAAGTATGATCCTAAGTTTCCTTCTATGTAATACATCACATTAGTTCAATGTTCTTATCTTTGTGACAAATGAAACAATTCATTAGCTTCTTTTTTTTAAACTTGGCCAAAACTTCATTTTCATAATGTGTCAAACATAAACCAACTTTGTCATGTGACAAACATAAGCCAACGTTGCAATCTAACAAACAAAACCAAATGTTGCAACATGACATAGTAATGTTGCAATGTGATGATCATAGTAGCATGAAAATCTGACAATCGTAGTAACATCGTAATTTTTCGAACATAGCCTCGCCATCGTAATGTGAAAAACATAGCCATATTGTTGTAATGTGACGAACATAGGTCTACTTTTCATCGCAAAGTGATCAGCATAATGTTGCAACGTGACAAACATATTACTGTCACAATCTAACAAACATAGTAATGTCCCAATGTGTCAAACATAGCCCCGTCATCGCAATGTGAGAACATAGGCCTGTTGTCATAATGTGACGAACATACCCATATTGTCATAATGTGAGGAACATAGTAGTGTCACAACCTGATAAACATAGTAATGTTGCAATCTGTTAAACCTAACCATGTCGTCGCAATGTGACAAACATAGCCTCATCATCGTAATTTGATGAACATACCCATATTGTCACAATGTGACGAACATTTCCTTAGCCCCATCATCGTAATGTGACAAACATGCCCATATTTTCATAATGTGACGAACATAGTAGTGTCACAACCTAACAAACATAGTAATGTTGTAATGTGTTAAACATAGCTCTATTGTCGAAATGTGAAAAAATAGCCCCGTCATCATAATGTAATGAACATACCCATATTGTCACAATGTGACGAACATTGCCTTGTCATCCCAAAGTGATGAACATAGTAATGTTGCAATGTGACAAACATAGAAGTGTCACAATATGACAAACATAACAATGTCACAACGTGTAAAACATATCCCTGTCATCGCAATGTGTTGAACATAGCCCCATCGTCATAATGTGACGAACATACCCATATTGTTGCACTGTGACAAACATAGTAGTGTCACAATTTGACAAACATAGTAATGTCACAATATGTCAAACATATCCCCATCGCCACAATGTGGCGAACATAGCCCCATCATCATAATGTGACGAACATACCCATATTGTCACAATATGATGAACATGGCCTTTCCATCGCAAAGCGATGAACACAATAATGTCACAATGTGACAAACATAGTACTGTCACAATCTAACAATCATAGTAATGTCACAATGGGTCAAACATAGCCATGTCATCGCAATGTGACAAACATATCATTGTCGTCGTAATGTGACAAACATACCCATATTGTTGCAATGTGATGAACATAGCCTTGTCGTCGCAAATTTATGAACATAGTAATGTTGCAATGTGATCAACATAGTAGTGTCACAATCTGACAAACATAGTAATGTCGCAATGTGTCAAACATAGCCTTGTCGTCGCAATGTGACGAAGATAGCTCCGTTGTAATAATATGAGGAACATAGCCATATTATCGCAATATGATGAACATAGCCTTGTTGTTGCAATGTGATTACCATAACCTTGTCGTCGTAATGTAACGTACATACCATGTCATCATAATGTGACAAACATTTCCAAATTTCATTGTCTGACAAACATAACCCATTATTGCAACGTGATGTACACAACCCAATGTCACAATGTGAAAAACATAGCCCAACATTGCAGTGAGATGAACATTTCTCAACGTCGCTATGTGATGAACATAACTCACTCTCAGACTATGACAAATCTATTCCATCACCATAATGTGTCAAACGAAAACCCTACCTCACAATGTGACAACCATAACCTTACGATGTCATGTGACAAACAAAACTCGATGTCACAATCTGATGAAAAAAACATGATCAACATTGCAATGCGAAAGTGTCATAGTAAACCATGGTTAAACATAATCAACATGGTCTAGCATAATCAACGCCACACAGTCTTCACATAAGCCATGGTCATGGTCACCCATAGTCAATCATGGTCAGGGTCAACCATAGTGAACCATGGTGAAGGTCAACCATGAACAACCATACTAAACTTTGTTCTATGTCAAGCTCAACCATGATTAACCATAGTCAACCATGGAAAACCATAGACAAACACAGGCAAGGTCAATTGTATTAAACCATACTCTTTATCATAGTCAACAAAGTAAACCATTGTTAATGTAATGTTCAACCTTATTCATAGTCAAGGTCAAACATGGTGAATGTCATACATAGTCATGGTCAACCATGTTCATGGATATCCATGGTCATCTATGGACAAAAAATATCAAACATAATTAACCATTTTTAACCATGGTCAACCATATTCAACCATGGTAATGGTCAACCAAGGTTAACCATAGTGAAGGTCATGCATAGTGAAGGTCAACCATAGTGAATGTTTATGCAAGTTAACCATGGTCATGGTGAACCATAATTAACCATGCTCATGGTAATCCAAGGTAAACCACAATTAACCATGGTCATCGTCAACCATAATTTACCATCTCAACCACAGTCAAACTTTCCTTCCCAAAGTCAAACAATGTTTATCAAACTTAACCATGGTTATGGTTAACCATAGTCAACCATGGTCATTGTCAATTAATGTATTAATACTTTAATAATAGATTATTAATACTTTAATAATACATTATTAATGTATTAATACTCTAATAATACGTTATTAATGTATTACTACTTTAATAATGTATTTATTAAGGTATTAATACTTTAATAATGGTCCCCGAGGTGTAGGACAGTCGGTGACGAAGTATGTTTTTAAGGCACTCTGTGATGTTAAAGTCACTGGTTCCAAACCTGCGGGGACAAAACATCTAGCCATGTTAAGGGTTGGTGTGGCTCATGTCGGGTGCGATCCCCAAGTGATTTTGACGGCTTAGATGCCCATGAGTCGTGGTTTCTCAAGCCACTGACTAGTCCTGCAGGTCACAGACAAACTAGCAAACAAAAAAAATTACTTTAATAATGTACTTATTAATGTATTATTACATTAATAAAGTATTCTTAATGTATTACTTTATTATGTTGAAATAATGTAACTGCAAAGTGTATTCTTATTATTATTTGATATATTATTCATTGGATCAATCCCCATTGTGGATTGATCATGTCGGCTATTGTAAAAGGACCAAATCCCCTTTTGCAGATTGGTCATAATATAATTGTAATAGGCAAAAGAAGAAGTTGGCCCCAAAATATATCAAAGAGGCCTCGGAATAAAATAAAGTTGGTTATAACCACCCATATTAAGAAGTCGGCAGTGTCAGTGAAGAGACACTTCACATGTGCTAGATTAGTATAAATGAGGAGGCTAGCGCCTCACTTAGACACACCTCACTTTCTTATTGAGAGACAAGTTTTGGAACTGCAGTTGGAGAAGAGAGAGAGAGAGAGTGGCACATATTTGGGAGAGGATATTTTGTATTAGCTTAAGTTATCTCTTGGCATTGTATTGGCTATCTATAATAAGGAAGTTTTGCTAGGTTTTCTTCCCCTGGAGGGTTTTCCAGGATAAATGTTGTGTCTCTTGTGATTGTGTATTTCTCGGTGATCTTGTCTTATGTTGTTGTTATCTATTGAAATGCAAAGAACTATAATAATGTCTTAAACATTAACATGGTATCAGAGCCAAGCTGAAGAGAGCATCTTTCACAAGAGAAAAGTGAAAAACGTCATTGTTGTCGTACATGCAAATTAGGGATTTTTTTTGGTGAGGTATTTCATCCCTAAAACCATCTAGAAAAGTGTGCCCTCCCTCAAGGATCATTTTGGCACCTTTAGCACACCTTTTCAGTGGCTAGATATCCTGGAAAGTGAAACCCTAGTTTCACAAAGTACCAGAAAACTAGAGTACCAGAAGTACCACAAAACCAAAAGCACTAGTCCAGAAATACACAGATCAAGCTTAAGGGGATAAAAGTTGGATTTTTGTAAATCTGACTGCACCATCTTACTCGCCTCAGCTCAACGCATCTATCCCCTGGATCAAAATTTTGAAGTTTGAAGTTTGAAAAATTAGGGTTTCCTCATAAAACCCCAAGTTGCAGTTGCAGTTGCAGTCTCAGAACCAGTTGCAGTTGCAATATCAGTTGCAGTTGCAGTCGTAGCACCAGTTGCAAATACCCTTGAAGTTTTTAAGAATTGGTAATGATTACTGCTACTGCCAGATGGTGCCACTACCTGCAAATGCCATCAGAGGTATGTACTCACATATGTTTAAATGGTTAAACTTTAAAGAGTATTTGCAAGAGAAGGGATCTCTTTCCATAGATCCAGAAGGATCTCAAGATCCAACACATTCATAGGAATAATGCAACCCAGGTGTGATTATTCAGATATGCATCAATTTGTTATATTGATCAATGTTGCATGTTGTAGCTATGACCATCATTCTAACCATTCCTGAGTCAAGTTATTAGATGGATTAAAAGTTGAGATCATAGAACTTATCCTCTAACACAACCTTCTGTCAAGATAGCATATTGTCTTAGTACAGAAGACATGTTGAAGAAATCACTCGTCATCTTGAGTGAAGGAGACTCGAAAGAAAAGCAAGAACTCATTCCTGAGGACAAGGCTCTAGGTTTGATTAATCAAGTTAATAAGATTCAAAGGTACACATGACAGGTTGATGACTATAGTTGAAATAACAGTCTTTGTAAAGTATCATACTTGATATCATGTGAGCACATAGAGTTAAATGATTAACATAATCATTTGTCTGATACAACTAACACCTCCTCTAGGAAGAATCTTGTGTGTCAGTTCCAGGTTGCCATGGAGGAATGTTTGATCACAATACTATGAGAGTGTTGACCTCATTTCATATTGTATTCCTTACCTTTAATCTTTGCTTCAGACAAATTACAAGCAATGGCTCTAAAGGAGCTACTGTGATGATTGTTCGTGGTATTGCTTTATATTATCAAAATGATATTATTCTTGCTTGTTGTTTTGTTGACCTTGCTCCAGGTCACAGGTAATAACCCTAAGAAAGCTATAGTAAAGGTTGCAGAAGGAAACGTGCTAAAGGAGATACCATAAATGAAGCAATCATAAATGGAAAAGAAGAAGGTGGCTTGCATAAGCTAAAGGGTCACTTAGAAGTTTCCATGACCCACGCCATTGAGAATCCATGTGAACTTTGGCATAGAATATTATCTCACATTAACTACAAGGAACTACCATACATATGCAAAGCGGTCACAGGTTTACCAAAACTCAAGGTTGACCATGAAGGCGTATGCAATGGATGTGCACAAAAGGAGAACATCAAGAACCCTTTTTCGAAGAGAGACAACAAAGAAGAATGAGTCCTAGAACTCATTCATTCATATGTGTGTGGCCCAATGCCATCGTCCTCCATTAGTGGTTATGTATATTATGTATCACTTATTGATGATTATTCTCGTAAGACCTAGTTGTATCTCTTGAAATCTAAAGATAAAGTGTTCAACAAATTGAAGGAATTCAAAGCCTTGATAGAGAATCTTTCTGAAAGAAAGATCAATATAATCAGGTCAGATAATGGAGGAGAATACACCTCAAAAGAGTTCGTGAACTTCTGTAAATATGTTGGGATCAAGAGGGAACTCACTACTCCCTATAATCCTCAACAAAACGGTGTGGCTGAAAGAAAGAACAGAACGATAATGGAAGTCATGAATACCATGATCCATGATCAAGATCTTCCTATGTTCTTATGGGTAGAAGCAACAATGACAGCTGTATATGTGCAAAACCGATTGTCCCATAGTGCACTTGCATTCAAAACCCCGTAAGAGATGTTCACTGGAAAGAAGCCAGAGGTAAGCCATCTCAAAATATTTGGTTGCCTAGTATTTATACATATACTGAAAGAGAAAAGAAACAAGTTGGAACCCTCAGGAAAGAAGGGAATATTTGTGGGATACTGTGAGGTCTCCAAGGCCTTCAGGATCTATATACCAGGTCACTGCCACATTGAGATCAGCAGGGATGTGACCTTAGATGAAGATGCAACACTCAAGAAATCGATAAAATGCCAGCTTGAAGAGGTATATGAAGAGGAACCCGTAATCCCTAGAGTTGTTGAATCAGTGAGGGAGGTTCCCAAACCTGATGAACCAGTGAGGGAAGACATACTTTCCCTTGATGAGGAAATTCCAGAAGATCGTGACATGGTATAATTTCAAGAACCACCTCAAATGACAATCCTCCATAAAAGAAATCCAACTTGGGCTAGAGATCTCATTCAAGATGGAGAGAAGTATGGTGTTCCCCAAGGAACCATGAGACAAGTGAAAAGACCAAATCCATTCTCCAGTTATATGTCTTTGATGTGTGACATCATAGAGAAGGAGCCTACCTACTTTGAATAATCCATTCAGATGAAAGAATGGGCAAATGCCATGACAGAAGAATACCAATCCATAATAAAGAATGATGTATGGGAAATAGTTCCCAGATTGAAGAGTAAAGATGTGGTATCCTCCAAATGGCTCTTCAAAATAAAACATGTTGCTGACGGAAGTATTGAAAAATATAAAGCAAGATTCGTCACTCGGGGATTTTCTCAAAAATAAGGCATTGACTATGAAGATACATTCGCTCCTGTAGCCAGATACACTTCGATCAGAACCATCATATCCCTTGCAACTAAGATGAAGTGGAAGTTGCACCAGATGGACGTAAAGACAGCCTTCCTAAATGGTGTCATCGAAGAGGAAGTGTATATAGAGCAACCTCAAGGATTTGAAGTTGAAGACAGGAATTCTCATGTCTGTAGGTTGAAGAGAGCATTATACGGATTGAAGCAAGCTCCTAGAGCTTGGTATGGCTGGATAGACAACTTTCTAATGAGCTTGGGATTTACCAAGAGTAAAGCGGATTCTAACCTCTACTTCAAGGTTATGAACGATGAGTCAGTGATACTATTACTATATGTGGATGACTTATTCTTAACTGGAGAAGAAAATCTCATCATTGAATGTAAGAAGAGACTCACTTCAGAATTTGAGATGAAATACCTTGGCCTAATGCACTATTTCTTAGGTCTTGAGGTATGGCAGAGTCCAGAGAGGATCTTCCTTAACCAAGGGAAGTATGCAGTCGAAATCTTGAAAAGATTCGACATGTTGGAATGCAAATCCATGAATACACCCATGGAAGTGAAGTTGAAGTTGTTGGTCGACACTTCGTCAGAATTGATTGATGCCACATTGTATAGACAGATTATTGGATCGCTGATGTACCTGACAAACACCAGACCAGACACTTGTTTTTCTGTGAACACCTTGAGTCAGTTTCTAGTAGAACCCAGACATGTTCACCTAGTGGCTGCAAAACATGTGATGAGGTACCTTAAGGGTACAATAGATTGTGGTCTCAGCTATGATGGAGATCATAATTTCACAGTGAGTGGATATACTGATGCAGATTGGGCAAGAAGTGTTTCTGATAGGAAAATCACTTCAGGATGTTGTTTCAATTTGGGATCATCCATGATCTCATGGCAGAGTAGAAATCAATCCAGCATTGCTCTCAGCATAGCGGAAGCAGAATACATTGTTGGATATTATGCCAGATGCGAAGCTATATGGCTTCGAAAGTTGTTGACCGATCTATTTGACCTAGAGATGGAAGCAACCATGATCCTATGTGACAACCAGAGCTGCATAAAGATGACAGAGAATCTTGTCTTCCATGACAGGTCGAAGCACATAGAGATCCGATATCATTACATCTGTGACATGGTGTAGAGAGGAGCCATAAATCTCCAATACGTTAACACCGATGAACATTTTGCTGATGTGTTGACCAAACCTCTATCTTGTGTAAAGTTTGAGCACTTTTGAGATAAGCTTGGTATAGTCCGAAAGGACCTTCCTCAAAAGGGGGAGTATTTGTTGTGATAATACATCTCTTTCTTCTATCTTTATTGATGTGACGTAAAGCAAGACGATGTGATGAGACTAGAACTGTGCTTCCAGCTTGAGAAGCTGTGATGTAAAGCCAGTCTAGTATCCTTCTTCCAGCTTGATTGTTGTGACGTAAAGCAGGACGAGTATCTTTCTTCTAGCCTTAGTGCTATGACGTAAAGCAAGATGTTGAGATGAGACTAGTACTGTGCTTCTGGCTTGACAGTTGTGGTGTAAAGCCAGTCTAGTATCTTGCTTCCAACCTTATGGTTGTGACGTAAAGCAAGACAATGTGATGAGACTAGTATTGTGCTTCTAGCTTGACAATTGTGATGTAAAGCTAGTCTAGTATCTTGCTTCCAGATTAAGTGTTGTGACGTAAAGCAAGATGTTGAGATGAGACTAGTATTGTGCTTCCAGATTGAGAAGTTGTGACGTAAAGCCAATCTAATATCTTGCTTCCAGCTTGATTGTTGTGACGTAAAGCAAGACGAGTACTGAGCTTCCATCTTGAAAGTTGTGACGTAAATCCAATCCTGTATTATGATGAGCCAGCCTTGTGTTGTGATGATGATGATGTATTAGTTTTATACTAATACATATTGATGAAGATGATGATTGCATTCCTTTTAGAATGACGATGTTGTCGATGAAGAAAAATTTCGATGATTTATAGATACGCCAATCAGTGTTCGATGATGATGTTATCCTCTCGCCCACTTGATGTTGTTGATGATGTTTTTCTCTCTCTATCGCCTGATGTTGTTGAAGAATACCCTTCTTGTTAAGGGGGAGTGTTGAAATAATGTAACTGCAAAGTGTATTCTTATTATTATTTGATATATTATTCATTGGATCAATCCCTATTGTGGATTGATCATGTCGATTATTGTAAAAGGACTAAATCCCCTTTTGTGGATTGGTCATAATATAATTGAAATAGGCAAAAGAAGAAGTCGGTCCCAGAATATATCAAAGAGGCCCCGGAATAAAATAAAGGTGGTTATAACCACCCAGATTAAGAAGTCGGCCCTGCCAGTGAAGAAACACTTCACACATGCCAGATTAGAATAAATGAGGAGACTAGCACCTCACTTAGACACACCTCACTTGCTCATTGAGAGACAAGTTTCAGAACTGCAGTTGGAGAAGAGAGAGAGAGAGAGTGGCGCATCTTTGGGAGAGGATCTTTTGTATTAGCTTAAGTTATCTCTTGGCATTGTATTGGCTATCTATAATAAGGAATTTTTGTTGGGTTTTCTTCCCCTAGAGGGTTTCCGAGGATAAATATCGTGTCTCTTGTGATTGTGTATTTCTCAATGATCTTGTCTTATGTTGTTGTTATCTATTGAAATGCAAAGAACTATAATAATGGCTTAAACATTAACATATTATTGAATTAATAATTTAGCAATGTATTAATTAATAATATACTAATATATTAATTAATTAATACATTACATTATTAATATATTAGTACTTTAATATGTTACATTATACATTAATGTATTAATACTTTAATAATGTATTATTAGATACATTAAGCTCAATGCGTTACTACTTTACTTGTGTATTTTTAATGTATTACTTTATTACTGTATTAATACTTTATTAATGTTTTAATGTATTTATTAATGCATTTAATGTATTAATTAATTAATACATTACATTATTAATATATCAATTAATTAATCACTTACCTTATATATTAATGTAAATTAATACTTTAATTTATACATTACATTAATGTCATAATGTATTATTAATGTATCAATATTTTATTAATGTTTTAATGTATAAAAGTTTAGTAATGTATTAATTAATAATCTATTAATTAATTATTACATTACAACATACATTAATGTAATTCATAGTCATTTTCATGGTGAGTCATGGTCATCTATGGAGACCAACTATCAAACATGGTTAACCATTTATCAACCATGGTCAACCACAATCAACCATGGTCATTGTCAACCATAGGGAAGGTCGTGCATTGTGAAGGTCAACCATAGTGAAGGTCTACAGAAGTTAACCATGGTCACGATCAACCACAATTAATCATGGTCATGGTAGACCAATATCAACCATAATTATCCATGGTCATGGTCAACCATTACTGACAATTTCAACCAAATTCAACCTTTCCTTACCAATGTCAACTAAGGTATACCAAAGTTAACCATGGTCATGGTCAACCATAAGAAACCATGGTCATTTTCAACCATAGTTAATCATGGTCATTGTCAATTAATATCTTAATACTTTAATAATATATTCTTAATGTATTACTACTTTAATAATGTATTTATTAAAGCATTAATACTTTACTAATATATTTATTAATGTACTATTACTTTAGTAATGTATTAATAATTTGATATGTTACATTTTACATTAATGTATTAGACTTGAATTTATACATTACATTATTGTAATAATGTGTTAGTAATGTATTAATGCTTTAATAATGGACTACTAACATCATTGATATCAATGTATTACTACTTTATTATTGTATTAATACTTTATTAATGTTTAAATGTATTAAAAATATTAATAAATACATTAGGAATAATATATTATTTATGTATTATTTTATTAGTGCATTAATACTGTAGCAATATATTAATGTATTCCCCGGATGGGGTGCTAGTGACGACCACCTAGCACACAGAGGGCGAGCGGAGGAGCCAGCTAGGAAGTGAGCCATGTGACCGGCTCGTGCCAACAACTGCCGACTCCATCCCGCATTAAATGGATTTTACGTCGATTGCACGGGCATTTACTTGGGCTCTTCCAACCTCTATTATGCATGGTGCAATGGCCTCTCCGTCTGTTTGTGTTACTATCCCTCTCCCGGGTTCCCACTCCAGTACTCCTCCGCCCTGGCCTGGTTCTGATTGCTTGCTCATGGTGTCCGCGACTTCCGGCCTACTCCAGGTTCTCCCCTTTGGCCTGGAATGCCATTCCTACTTATTGTGCCAAACCATGCCGCAACAACGAGGAAGACCATGAAGGGGTTCTCCTTGGCATCCTCCTCGGCCTCGCGCTTCGACTTCTCCTCCCGGTTCGCCTTCAATACTCTCCTCGCCGCTCTTGCTTCCTGAGGTAGCATTTCTCAATTCCTCCACTACACATGTCCCCCGCTTCGAGTGTCTAGCCTTAATTGAAACTGTGTTGATCCCGACCCTGCGCCACCTCACTGCTCCTTCAACCTCCAGGAACTCCATTCCTCCCCTCGCGCCAGTTACTGGTTCTTCAAAATCGCCCATGGGGATGCCATCTCATGTTCGGGCCGCCTGAAACAAGGCGTCGATGTCCTCTAACTCCATGTTAAGCCCTAATATTGGCTCATTACCACTTAATTGGGGCATATTAGATTAGTAATGTTATTTTATTTATGTCGGCTTTAGGCCATTAGTTGTAATTTAGATTA